>SJYX01009301.1:0-28470 GCA_006410675.1 Oreotragus oreotragus | reverse complement strand
ACATTTTAAAATAATTCCAGAGCATGCTGGGGAAAGACACTAGAAAGACCACTGAAGGAAGAAATCAAGCTTTCCCAGAAAACACAGCCACTTAAGCTAGAGCCAATCAAATCATTTCCTTGCTTTGTTTCCATGTATCCTCTAGAAAAACCTTGCCCCAACTCCTGTTGGTGGAGCAATCCTAACCACTTTCAGTTTGACACGGCTCAATTGGACCCTATGTTTGCTCAAATAACTTTTCAAATTTTAATGTACCTCAGTTTATCTTTTAACACACTCAACACAATTTACTCTTAGGTCCATCCATGTTGTTGCATGTAACAACAGTTCATTCTTTTTTATCACTAAGTAGTACTCCACTGCACAGATGCATTGTAATTTATTTCTCCATTTATCTGTTGATAAACATTGGGGTAGTTTCCAGGTTTTGATATTACAAATGAAGCCGCTATGAAAATTCACTTGTATGTCTTTGTATGGACATATGCCTTCATTTTTCTTGGATGGATACCCCATCCAAGTATTAGGAATGGATGTTAATATCTATTTGTGGAATGTTTGAATCATATGGTTGGTGCATGTTTAACACTTTTAAAAGCTGCCAATTTAGGAATTGCCAAACTTTTCCATTATAGTTATACCAACTTATACTCTTAGCAGCAGAGTAGGACAGTGTAAGAGCTACAGTTCCTTCACATTTTCATCAGCACTCATTATGATCAATCTTTTCAATCTCATTTTGGTTTTAATTTGCACTTTCCTAATGATTAATGATAGTAAGCATTTTTTTTCATGGGCTTATCTGCCATTCACAAATCCTATTGAAATCTTTGTCCTTTTACACTAAGGTTTTTTGTTTGTTTCAGTTATTGAGTTCCAAGCATTTTTTATATACTCAATGCAAATCAGATATACAATTTGCAACTTTGAGTTTATGGCTCATCTTTTCATTGTCTAAATAGTGTCTTTAGAGGAGCCAAAGTTTTTACATTTAGAAAAAGTCTAATTCATTAATAAAAACCTTTGCCTGAGCCAAGATCACAATGGTTATGATTTCTTCTAGAAGTTTTCTAGTTAGATCAATGATCCTTTGAGTCAATTTTTTTCTGTTATACAAGGTATGAAATGAAGTGTTGGGGCTTTTTTTTTTTTTGTTGTGTTTGACTCTGTGCGACCCTATGGACAGCAGCCCACCAGGCTCCTCTGTCCACAGGATTCTCTAGGCAAGAATACTGGAGTGGGTTGCCATTTCCTTCTCCATATTCCTAGTTTTTTAAAGAATGTCCCTACCATCTTCTAGAGTGGCTGTATCAATTTACATTCCCACCAACACTGCAAGAGTGTTCTTTCCCCCCACACCTTCTCCAGCATTTACTGTTTGTAGACTTTTTAATGATGACCACTCTGACTGGTGTGAGGTATCTCATTGTAGTTTTGATATGCATTTCTCTAATAATGAGCAACGTTGAACATCTTTTCATGTGTCTGTTAGCCATCTGTATGTCGTCTTTGGAGAACTGTCTGTTCACGTCTTTTCCCCACTTTTTGATTGAGTTGTTTTTCTGGTATTGAGCTGTATGAACTGCTTGTATATTTTGAAAATTAATCCTTTGTCAGTTGTTTCATTTGCTATTATTTTCTCCCATTCTGAGGGTTGTCTTTTGACATTGCTTATAGTTTCCTTTGCTGTGCAAAAGCTTTTAAGCTTAATCAGATCCCACTTGTTTACTTTTGTTTTTATTTCTGTTTCTCTAGGAGGTGGGTCATAGAGGATCTTGCTTTGATTTATGCCACTGAGTGTATTGCCTATATTTTCCTCTAAGAGTTTTATAGTTCCTGGTCTTTTATTTAGGTCTTTAATCAATTTTGAGCTTATCTTTGTGTATGGTGTTAGGAAGTGTTCTAATTTCATACTTTTCCATGTAGCTGTCCAGTTTTCCCAGCACTATTTATTGACGAGGCTGTCTTTGCCCCACTGTACACTCTTGTCTACTCTGTCAAAAATAAGGTACCCATAGGTGCGTGGGTTTACTTCTGGGTCTACTGGTTTGTTCCATTGGTCTATATTTCTGTTTTTGTGCCAGTACCATACTGTCTTGATGACTGTAGCTTTGTAGTATAATCTGAAGTCAGGAAGGTTGATTCCTCCAGTTCATTCTTCTTTCTCAAGACTGCTTTTGCTATTTAGGGTCTTTTGTATTTCCACATGAATTGTGAAATTTTTTGCTCTAACTCTGTGAAAAATGTCATTGGTAATTTGATAGGGATTGCATTTAATCTGTAGACTGCATTTGGCAGTATAGTCATTTTCACAGTATTGATTCTTCCTACCCAGGAACGTGGAATATCTATCTATTTATGTCATCTTTGATTTCTTTCATTAGTGTCTTATAATTTTCTGTGTACCCTTCTTTTGTCTCCTTAGGTAAGTTTATTCCTAGATATTTAATTCTTTTTGTTGCAGTGGTGAATGGGATTGACCCTTCTATCTTCTTAACACTTCATGTCACCAGCTTGTGGTGGAAAAGCCATCCCTTCCCTGTTGCCAGGGACACTACAGCCAGAGGCCTATTTTATTCCTTTTTCTAAGCCTAAACTTACAGATAAAAGGTCTACTACCCTCTGTCTCCATTTTTCTGCCACAGTTTACTCCTGACATTGGCTGTAAAGTTCTCCTGATTAATCTTTGATAATTTTCCTCACATCTATCTCTCTTTTTTGTTCTTGTTTGGCACTGATTGCTCTCTATGAAGCTGCCATCTGGAAAGAGAGCATTAAGCTTTCAATCACGAAAACCAACGGCCTTCAATCCTTGGGTTTGCAAAGTCTTAGTTCATGTATCTGAAAATTTACATTCTGTAGTCTATTTAAGGAGTGGAGCCCTAAATATATATAAGAATGTAAACATTTTAAGAAATAAAAGATTTTTAATTTTTCTTACTTTCAGAAGCATCTGCCAATGTAAAAGGGCTCTTGTCTCTTTATGCCTTCTAATCGGGAGCATCACTGTCGGTTCCATCTTATAAACCCTGTTCCCTTTCTCCATTTTGTCCTAAAGATAACAACAATACTACTACTAACAATAACTGTCACTAATTGAGCCCACTAATCTAGGTACTTCACATATAACATCAATAACCATGATACTATTTCAATAACCATGATACCATTTCGCTATTTTTAGTTGAAGACCTTAAGACCCAAAAAATCTCTAAGGTCATACACTGCTAAGGAATTAATTTGAGATTCCAACCCAAGTTTGTTTGGTTCCAAAGCCAACATGCCTATACTATGCCATCTCTTCATAACACTATTTCAATTATTTTTACAATCACTTCTAAACTTCCAAATTAATAAGAGTAAGAAAAGCCACGTTCCAGTAAGATAAATCTACTGGTAACATGCAAGATGAATTGGAAGGGAATTAACTAGAGGTTGGGAAACCAATTAAAGATGTAATAATTTAGTCATGAGTCCATAATGGCCTGCACTAGGATGCCAGCAGTGGGAATGAAAGAGAGACAGATATGAGAGAAATTATGAAAGATGAATCAAAAGAACTTGGCCTCTGTTTAAACATGTGAAGTAAGAGAAAAAGAATCAAAGCTCATTTAAATTATAAGTCTGTCTGACCAAGAAACAACATGACCTGAAACAGGAAAAACCAGAGAAAGATCAGAGTTTGTGGGAGAGGAAATGATAAATTTCTTTTTGTAATTACTAGAAATAAAACAATGAAGTGACCGAGATAGAGGAAGGTGAACACTTTACAATATACAGATCTTTAAGAGTAAAAAGGTCTTTCTGCTTTTCCTTAATGTGGCACTAAAACTAATGAAAAGGACTTCAATTAACATATTCACATAAGAACATCGATCTCTGATTGCAGTAAATACCCTTGTGTTCCTTGCTTGTAATCCCTTTCTTTTCCCAACTTGTAAAAAGTGCAATGCCTGCAAATTCCAGCACCATTCATTCAAAGGAGATGGTTAATAGGCCTCATCTGTTTAGCTGGAAAGCGTATAGCAGGTCTTTCCTAAGACGACCACAGACAATCATTTGAGTCAGAATTTATGCAAAGTAACAGATTAGTAATAGTTTTACACCAGCAGGGCTTCATGTCTCATTATTTTATACTCACTGCTAATAGAGTTTAGTATTAGAATTTGAAAAAGAACAGAAAATGGAAGGCTCTCCCCACAGAATTTATTGTACCCTTTCAGCTATTATGGGTTTCATTACAGATTTCTACTCCAAAGCGTTATTCTTTGTTTTATTTTAAAAATGTGGCTCATACTTTAAAAATGGCTTTCTGGGAAACCTCTACATTTGCATGAATTCAAATGAAACTCTCTTCTCTGTCTGCTGTCATCATTCTGTTCAGCAGCTTGTTACATATTTTATAGGGTTAGGACGTGATTAACAATGGACTCCTCTACAGCATTCCATAAAACAACAAAATCAACAGTAAGGCTCAGCAAAGTAAACATCCAGAGTGCTTTTAAATATTTGGTTTTATGGGTTTTAAATGACGAGTTTTAAAAGAAATGCTATGATGTAGATGAGGATGTAGCTACAGTACCACCCTGTGATTGAGGACAGTCAGATGAATAGGTTCTGCATGAAGAATGTTCACTACTTAGCTCTTCAACATTCTCTTATGATATCCACTGGAACATCAAATGTCCCCCTGCATATTGCATATCATACCAAATGGAGAGAGAAGATGATAGAGGAAATTAAAATGCTACAACTGCAGTAACTGTTACATAAATAAATCAAGTTGCTTTCTGGAAAAGAGAAGACATCAGAAAATGGGATAAGTTTCAAACGGTGCAGGAATGTTGGGGATGCATTCCAAATTCAATCCTGTATTCTACAGACTCACGAAATAGGGCTATACACACTACGTCACACATCAGCAGGACAAAAAGTGGTTTTCCTGAATCGCCAGTTCAGGTTCGATGCATGATATAGGATGCTTGGGGCTGGTGCACTGGGATGACCCAGAGGGATGATACGGGGAGGGAGGTGGGAGGGAGGTTCAGGATGGGGAACACTTGTATACCCATGGCGGATTCATGTTGATGTATGGCAAAACTAATACAATATTGTATTAGCCTCCAATTAAAATAAATAAATTCATAATATTTTTTTAAAAAGTGGTTTCCCTTTGTTGAGGGAGATAATAGAAAAATAAATGCTGGGAAGTTTTCAAAGGAGATCAAAAGGTGCAGGTGACTAATGACTCCAATGTACTTCAAAATGGAAATTCTTCAAGCAAGTAGGTCTGGGTTTCAAGTAATTAACCTAACATTTACACAATGGATTGTGACAAAATATAATGAAGTTAGCGTACAAAACACGGTCTGATAAATGTTAACTCAATGTTCTTATCCTCTGGTGGACACAGCTGTTTTATTAGAGATGAGCACAGAGTGTTAAAAATTGGGGAAAACACTGTATTATGTACCTTCTTAATCTATTTTTGAAGTTAAAGAGTTTACAGTTCACATACGGAATACTGGGTTTATCATAAAGCACTGAAAATCATGCCACTCTTAGAAAAATATAAGTGTAAACAATATCTTTCCACAAGTAGTTTTTAAAAGCATCATTTCTATAAAATTAAAAATTAAATCCTGGAAATAATGCAAATTCATGGTAAGAAAATAAAAACCTCATTCATTTAACAAAAGCTAATTGAAAATGAGAAGAATCAATACAGCACCACCAGCTCAAAGAATGTCACTGTCAAACAGGCTGCCTGAAGGAAACCAACACTTCCTGGAACCAGATACCTCTTTTCTAGAAAAAAGATAAAAACTGAATATTGTTGGTCTGGTAGTACAAGAACCAGCATGATGAAACAAAAAAACAAAATCAGGGTTTACCCAATACTTACAGAGTGAAGTCCATGATCTTTTCTAAGTTTATTTTGAAGTTCATAGACGGTTAAATTCAGTGGTTTTGGTGTGCTGTTCTATGAATTTAGTGAAGTAAGCCAGAAAGAAAAACACCAATACAGTATACTAACGCATATATATGGAATTTAGAAAGATGGTAAAACAACCCTTTATGCGGGACAGCAAAAGAGACACAGATGTATAGAACACTCTTTTGGACTCTGTGGGAGAGGGCAAGAGCGGGATGATTTGGAAGAACGGCACTGAAACATGTATATCATCATATGTGAAATGAACTGCCAGTCTAGGTTTGATGCATGATACAGGGTGCTCGGGGCTGGTGCACTGGGATGACCCAGAGGGATGGGATGGGGAGGGAGGTGGGAGGGGGGATCAGGATGGGGAAACACATGCACACCCATGGCAGATTCATGTCAATGTATGGCAAAACCAATACAATATTATAAAGTAAAATAAATAAATAAATAAAACTGAGATTAAAAATTTAAAAACTGCCACCACAGCAATCACAGAATAGTTCTCTCACCCCCAGCACATATCCTTGTGCTGACTCTGCAGTGAAACCCTTCCCCACCCTCTAACCCTGGCAACCACTGATCTGTTTTCCATTGCCATAGAGCTTTGCTGCCTATAGAATGACATATGAATGCAACCGCACAGTAAGTAGCCTTCTGAATCTTGTTTCTTTCACTTAGCAAAATGCATCTGAAATTTATCCATGCTGCTCTGTCTTTTTTAACCTGTTCCTTTTTCACTGCCAAACAGCAGACCATAACATGGATGCACCCTGATTTATCTATTCATTCACCAGCTGAAGGGATATGTGGGTTATAGACAGGCTTTGTAAATTATTAATAAAGTTGGCATAAAAATTCTTACTCAGATTTTTGTGTGGAATGGCAAGGTCATATATAAGTGTATATTTAACTTTATAAGGAACTGCCAAACTCTTTTTCCAAAATGATCATGCCGTTTTGCATTCCAACCAGTAATGAATGAGAATTCCAGATGCTCCCCATCCTTTCCAGGATTTCCTAGTGTCCATTTTTTTCATTTGTTGCTTTAAAAAAAATCATTTTAATAGGTGTGTAGAGGTATCTTATTTTGGTTTTTGTTAANAACTCTTTTTCCAAAATGATCATGCCGTTTTGCATTCCAACCAGTAATGAATGAGAATTCCAGATGCTCCCCATCCTTTCCAGGATTTCCTAGTGTCCATTTTTTTCATTTGTTGCTTTAAAAAAAATCATTTTAATAGGTGTGTAGAGGTATCTTATTTTGGTTTTTGTTAAACTGCATTTTCTTAATGACTAATGATGCTGAGCATCTTTTCATGTGCTTATTTGTCATCAGGATATTTTCTCTGATGAAGCACTTAAATTTTTTATTTTAATTGGGTTGTCTGTTTTCTTATTGTTGAGCTTTTAGAATTCTTTATATATTCTGTATACAGGTCCTGTGCCACATACACGACTCGTAGATTTTTTTTCTCCCCTCTGTATAGTTTTTTTTTCACACATCTTCTCAGATGTGTAAAACAATATCAGTTGTTTTATTTATCATTCCCCTCATTCGGTTTGTCATAATCTTTCATTAAATTATCTGACATGGTATTATAATAATCACTTTGAAGGAAATAAATAAAGTGATATGATAAAGAGTGGGTTATCAGGAAAGGCTTTCTGAGAATGTGTTACATTTGACCTGAGATCCAAATAAGAAGCCAAAGCAAAGAACAGACAGGTAGAGAGGAAACGAAGGCCAGCATCCTTTGGTGAGAAAGAGCTTGGCAAGTTCAAGGAAAAGAAGGTAGACCATCATGGCTAAAAACCCACTGAGGGAGGCAGAATGGAGCATAACATGAGGAGGAAGAAGCAGAGGCAGGGACCAAACCATGTGAAGCCTTACAGGCCTCAGAGTTTTATGGTAAGATACCACTGAAAGGTTTTAAGCAAAGAAGGCAATTCAATCTTCCTCCATTTTAAGATTTGTCTGGCTACTGCATGAAGAATTAATTGGAGGGATAACAAGGAAACCAGTTATAGGTCACTAGAGTCCTGGTGGCTCAGAGGTTAAAGCGTCTGCCTCCAATGCGGGAGACCTGGGTTCGATCCCTGGGTTGGGAAGATCCCCTGGAGAAGGAAATGGCAACCCACTCCAGTATTCTTGCTTGGAGAATCCCATAGACTGAGGAGCTTGGTGGGCTGCAGTCCACGGGGTCACAAAGAGTCGGACACGACTGAGTGACTTTACTTACTTACTTAGAGTCCAGGTAAGAAATGATGTTGGCATCAACTAGGGTGGTGGCAGTGCAAAATGACCGCAGGAGATAAGATTCAAGATATCTTTTAGGGTTGAAACCAACAGGATTCTCCAATGGGTTGAAATATGAAGAAGAATAGGGGAAGAATCAAAGATGACTCCAAGGCTTAAGATCCAAGATAAGATGATAGATGGATAATAGTGCCGTTTACTGGCAGAGATGCACTGATTACAGAAGTGAAAATCAGGAGTTCTATGTGGGACATACCAAGTTGAGATGTCTAAAAGATACCTACGTAGAGACTTCAAATCAACAGCTGGCACACAATAAAGAGACCACAGTGATAAATTTGTGAGGAGCATGTACTTGTATGAGAGAGTACAGGTAAAGAGGGGCATTTGGAATAAAGCCCTTAAGTACTTCCGCATCATACTGAAATATCAGTTTACCAATCTCTCTCCCCTAACTGGTCTGTAAGTTCCTCAAGTGCACAGGCCATGTCTTCTTCAAAACTATATTTAATATATCCTGCTGCCTGAAACTTACCAAGTGCTTAATAAGTGTTTGTGGCACTCATAATACATGAGGGAAGATGACATCAGGATGTCTAAGGTATCCTGGGATAGGCAAGATGAGCAACTCTAAGGAGATTGTGGAAGATTCCCTGGTGGCTCCTGCAAACGCAGGAGACCAGGGTTTAATCCCTGGGTTGGGAAGATCTCCTGGAGGAGGGCACGGCAACCCACTCTAGTACTCTTACCTAGAGAATCCCATGGACAGAGGAGCCTGGCCAGCTGCAGTCCTCAGGGTCACACAGAGAAGAACATGACTGAAGAAGCTAAGCAGCAAGGAGGTTGTAGTCCCAGAGTGGAAGCTTCAAGTACCAGGTTTTGCAGTGTACATGATAGACAACCAGCATCTCAAGCAAAAAGGGGCTCTTTAGAACAGCAGATTAAAATACTTGTTTTCAAGTAAAAGATATTGATTTTTAATAGGAATTTTTGTGAGGATTCTCTTTTCCACTGTTTTTCTTTTTTTTTTTTTGGTTTCCTATCTGCAAAATAATAATGAGCTCTTTCCCTTTGAGTTAACAAGCTAATAGGTCAGATGACTGGGCTGATACTGATACTAAGTATCTTTGGATTTGATGGCCTAAATATAAATAATCTTCTTGACATTCCTAAGAATGCAAAGAGACTCTAATAGTACCTGTTGCTGCTACCCTAGATTCCTCCCATATTTGACTTGTCCCCTCAAAAGACTCAGGGAACAGCCTAAAAAAAAGGTCAAGATAATTCTATCACGATAAAGATTATCTTCCTCAATGGTTTAACTTCATTAGAGGTAAAAGGCACATTCAGTTCAGTTGCTCAGTCGTGTCCGACTCTTTGCGACCCCATGAATTGCAGCACGCCAGGCCTCCCTATCACCAATTTCCGGAGTTCACTCAGACTCACGTCCATCGAGTCGGTGATGCCATCCAGCCATCTCATCCTCTGTTGTCCCCTTCTCCTCCTGCCCCCAATCCCTCCCAGCATCAGGGTCTTTTCCAATGAGTCAACTCTTTGCATCAGGTGGCCAAAGTACTGGAATTTCAGCTTTAGCATCATTCCTTCCAAAGAACACTCAGGGCTGATCTCCTTTAGAATGGACTGGTTGGATCTCCTTGCAGTTCAAGGGACTCTCAAGAGTCTTCTCCAACACCACAGTTCAGAGCATCAATTCTTTGGTGCTCAGCTTTCTTCACAGTCCAACTCTCACATCCATACATGACCACTGNGTGCCGCACTCAATATGTCAGCAAATTTGGAAAACTCAGCAGTGGCCGCAGGACTGGAAAAAGTCAGTTTTCATTCCAATCCAAAAGAAGGGCAATGCCAAAGAATGCTCAAACTACCACACAGTTGTGCTCATTTTGCATGCCAGTAGGTCTGTCTCTTATACACATCTCTTTGTTGGCAAAGTAATGTGTCTGCTCTTCAATATGCTATCTAGGTTGGTCATAACTTTTCTTCCAAGGAGTAAGTGTCTTTTAATTTCATGGCTGCAGTCACCACCTGCAGTGATTTTGGAGCCCTAAAAGATAAAGTCTGACACTGTTTCCACTGTTTCCCCATCTATTTCCCATGAAATGATGGGACTGGATGCCATGATCTTCGTTTTCTGAATGTTGAGCTTTAAGTCAACTTTTTTACTCTCCTCTTTCACTTTCATCAAGAGACTCCTGAGTTCTTCACTTTCTGCCATAAGGGTGGTGTCATCTGCATATCTGAGGTTATTGATATTTCCCCCGGCAATCTTGATTCCAGCTTGTGTTTCTTCCAGCCCAGTGTTTCTCATGATGTACTCTGCATAGAAGTTAAATAAGCAGGGTAACAATATACAGCCTTGACGTACTCCTTTTCCTATTTGGAACCAGTCTGTTATCATTACAACTCAGCAAAAACTGGGACTGAGAGATCCCTAGCAGGAGAAACTCCTAACTAAAGGTGCCTGAAATCACTCTAGCTGTTTTCAAAATATATTTCAAGTTTTTACTGTAGCCACATAGTCCCAATCTCACTTTGTGGTCCGAAGTAAGGTCATTTTGATTATTCAGAAAGCGGAAACTGGCAATTTACTATTTATATGAATAATGGTAAACTAAAGAATGTATTGATTCTCTCTCCCCCTTCCTTATTAACAAATGAGAATACATAAAAAATTTATGTGACATAAAAAGGCCTTCTTATAAGCATCTTTATCAGTTGGATACTTTAATTATTTAACATTAAATGTTCAAGGGTATTATTTCAAAGGTGTCAGGCCAAGTGGAACTCATGTTATGTAAAATTTGATCATCCTTCTGAGACAAGGACATCTGACTGAATATCTATGGACTCCCTACCAATTCTCCAACTACTGTGCAGTTAAATGGAGCCATACCCCTGCTCTGGTCAATGTACTGTGCGTGAAAGAGCATGCCACTTTTATGCTAATAAAAGGCTACTGTGTGTGGCTCTCCAGCTCTCCTTTCCCTCATGTACATAGGCTTCCCCATATGTACTGTTACTGAGACTGATTTTGTTGTTACCACATAGCTTAGCCTACCCTTATTAATACACCTTCATGCTTGAAAATCACATTTAAAATTATAGACAATCTGGAGGAGGTAAGTTCAGTGGCTAGTTTTGGTCACAGAATCCATTTCACACTGTTCAGATGTATATTTAATTTGAAAGTATAGTTACTTGCAAAGATGAATTCTTTAAAAGTAGAGCTTCACATGTTGTCTTTGATCTTAAAAGAGCCATTTTATTTGCTATTGTTTCCTCCTGAGTTGCTTTGCATATTGCAGCTTGAAGCATTCCACGGACAGAGTTATAGCTTTGCATGGTCTCATTTGTTTCATCATCTTTAGGAGATCATTTCAAGCTAGCTTATGATAATAGGTATAAGCTAAAAGTCTCAACTACCAAAACGGCCTATTTAATAGAGTAAATGCTAACGTGATTCAGAGAGATAGTCAGAGAGATAATCTTCAGAGAGATGATCTGTTTGCTTACACTTTTAAAACACAGTTAAGACACTTCTCATTAAAACACTCAACTTCCAAGGGTCTGCATCTAAATTTTATACAGCAAGAAAATGAAAATGATCTTATTTCTACATGCATTACCCCGTATATTTAAGTTTTGTGTTTTCTTCCTTTCCAACTTAGTAATATCACAGCAATCATCAAACAGTTGGATCTGAAAGATGATAAAACCAGTCTGCCCCTTATGTCATTTCTGCCCAGGAAGCTGACAACACACTGCTATTTGTTTTTTGGTTGGTAGCAACATTAGTCTGAACATCATTATGCACACTGCAGTTGCGTCTTTATTTCTCCTTCTAAGAGAAAAGAAAAAGAATTTACTAGTGTAATATAAAATAATGGGGCACTTTAATAGCTACTGAATTTATAACAAACAAGAAGAACTGCTTCCTCATATACATACAGACACCGAGATAATCCTTGGAATTAGTTACTAATTATTTCATAGTTGGGGCTTTTTTTGTTTGTTTAAAGCTGGATGTCAGTTATGAATGAAACCTTTCATTTTTGTCACCTAACTATAAAAGTAATTAAATTTGGTGCTTTCGGAAATCACTTCCCTAACCCTGACTGGGTCTTTCATTCTCTCTCTGTTCACCTTCTGGAGTAAAGGAAATAACACAGGAAGTTTTATAGCCACATATCTCATTGTCTCCATTGTGAATACCTCAGGCAAGCTGAAGTCACACTCAAGTCCTAAAAATCTAATCCAGGTTGGTAAAAACTCTGAGCCTCATAATTCCATTCCCCTTTTAAAGGAAAATAGTTTTACTTTTAACAGCTTGATTGAAGTTTAATGGAAACAAATTGCATACTTCTGCAGTATAAAATTGATAATTTGACATATGAAACCATCACTACAATCAAGATAACGAACACTGTCCCACAAAGTTTTCTTGGACCCCTTTGTAATCCTACTGTTCCATTTCTCCCCTCATAGTTCTATTCCCGAACTATATTTCTTTTTGATACCATCGATTATTTTGAGTTTTCTAAATTTTATATAATGGAATCATACAATATGTACTTTTATTTGGCTTATTTTGCTTGTTCATGTCCCAAAGAACAACAACCAATTACAAAGAGCATACTGCTAAGTCACTTCAATCGTGTCCGACTCTGTGTGACCCCATAGATGGCAGCCCACCAGGCTCCCCCGTCCCTGGGATTCTCCAGGCAAGAATACTGGAGTGGGTTGCCATTTCCTTCTCCAATGAATGAAAGTGAAATGCAAAAGTGAAGTCACTCAGTCGTGCCCGACTCTTAGCGACCCCATGGACTGCAGCCCATCAGGCTCCTGCATCCATGGGATTTTCCAGGCAAGAGTACTGGAGTGGGGTGCCATTGCTTTATGGAGTTTCTATCAAATAGTAGGGGTAGGGAAACCATGATTAACCAAGGTGAATGGAGTCCAAGGACAGAAGGATATGATTGCTTAAATGGGTCAAGTAGTGGAAGAAGAATGCTTTGAATAGAATTACTTTGGATTTATCCTGAAGTGTGACACCACACAACTAGATTCTGGGCAGAAAGCAAAAGTCATTTCTGGTTATGAAATTTCCCACATTTTAAAATAATTCCAGAGCATGCTGGGGAAAGACACTAGAAAGACCACTGAAGGAAGAAATCAAGCTTTCCCAGAAAACACAGCCACTTAAGCTAGAGCCAATCAAATCATTTCCTTGCTTTGTTTCCATGTATCCTCTAGAAAAACCTTGCCCCAACTCCTGTTGGTGGAGCAATCCTAACCACTTTCAGTTTGACACGGCTCAATTGGACCCTATGTTTGCTCAAATAACTTTTCAAATTTTAATGTACCTCAGTTTATCTTTTAACACACTCAACATAATTACTCTTAGGTCCATCCATGTTGTTGCATGTAACAACAGTTCATTCTTTTTTATCACTAAGTAGTACTCCACTGCACAGATGCATTGTAATTTATTTCTCCATTTATCTGTTGATAAACATTGGGGTAGTTTCCAGGTTTTGATATTACAAATGAAGCCGCTATGAAAATTCACTTGTATGTCTTTGTATGGACATATGCCTTCATTTTTCTTGGATGGATACCCCATCCAAGTATTAGGAATGGATGTTAATATCTATTTGTGGAATGTTTGAATCATATGGTTGGTGCATGTTTAACACTTTTAAAAGCTGCCAATTTAGGAATTGCCAAACTTTTCCATTATAGTTATACCAACTTATACTCTTAGCAGCAGAGTAGGACAGTGTAAGAGCTACAGTTCCTTCACATTTTCATCAGCACTCATTATGATCAATCTTTTCAATCTCATTTTGGTTTTAATTTGCACTTTCCTAATGATTAATGATAGTAAGCATTTTTTTTCATGGGCTTATCTGCCATTCACAAATCCTATTGAAATCTTTGTCCTTTTACACTAAGGTTTTTTGTTTGTTTCAGTTATTGAGTTCCAAGCATTTTTTATATACTCAATGCAAATCAGATATACAATTTGCAACTTTGAGTTTATGGCTCATCTTTTCATTGTCTAAATAGTGTCTTTAGAGGAGCCAAAGTTTTTACATTTAGAAAAAGTCTAATTCATTAATAAAAACCTTTGCCTGAGCCAAGATCACAATGGTTATGATTTCTTCTAGAAGTTTTCTAGTTAGATCAATGATCCTTTGAGTCAATTTTTTTCTGTTATACAAGGTATGAAATGAAGTGTTGGGGCTTTTTTTTTTTTGCATATGGATATCCATTTGTTTCAACATCATTTGTTGAAAAGACTTTCCCTTCTCCACTGAATTGCTTTTGCAGCTCTGTTGAAAATAAGCTATCCGTAATTACATGGCTCTACTTCCAGACTTTCTCTTTTGACAGATTTGGTCTGTCAGTTTTTACACCAATATCATACTCTCTCAATTTACAGTAAGTCTTCAAATCAGGTAGTGTTAGGTCTCCAATTTTGCTCTTTTTCAAAGCTGTTTTGATTAATATAACTTCGTATTTCCATATAAATTTTAGAATTTCTTCAAAAGTCCTGCTGGGACTAATTGGGCTAAGTCCTAATTGGGATTGTGTTTGAGTCTACTGATCAATTTGAAAACTGACATCCTAACAATATTGAATCTTCTGACCTGTAAACACAGTATATCTCTCCATTTATTTAAGTCTTTAATTTCTCTCAGCAATGTTTTGTAGTTTTCAGTGTCTTATACATCTTTTGTCATTTCTCCACTAAGTATTTGAAATTTTTGATGCTATTGTAAATGGTATTGTTTTAAATTTGTTATTGCCAATTATAGAAATAGATTTTATATAGAAACAGTTTTCTATTTGTAGATATTATATAGAAATACAGTTGACTTTTGTACAATGATATTGTATCTTGCACCCTTGCTAAATTCAGTTTTAGTGACTTCTTTTGTAGATTTCATTGGATTTTTCCACATGATGTTGTTCAGTTGCTAAGTCTTGTCCGACTCTTTGCAACTCCATGGAATGCAGCAAGTCAGGCTTCCTTGTCCTTCACTATCTCCCAGAGTTTGCTCAAACTCATGTTCATTGAATCGGTGGTGCCAGATGATACCAACATAGATGATGATGTCATCTGAGAATAAAAATGGTTTTACTTCTTCCTTTCCATTCTGAATGCCTTTTGTTTCTCTTTTTGGCTTACTGTACTAGGTAGAACTTCCAGTACAATGCTAAATGGGAATCATGAGAATGGACATCGCTGACTTATTCCTGATGTCAGGAGAAAGCATTCAGTCTTTCACCATTAAGTATCATGTTAGCTCTTCTTAACTTTCCATAGAAGTCCTTTATCAGTTTGAAAAAGTTTTCCTCTATTTCTAGTTTGCTAGAAGTATTAGGCGGGGAAGGCAATGGCACCCCACCCCAGTACTCTTGCCTGGAAAATCCAATGGACGGAGGAGCCTGGTGGGCTGCAGTCCACGGGGTCGCTAACAGTCGGACAGACTGAGCGACTTCACTTTCACTTTTCTCTGTCATGCACTGGAGAAGGAAATGGCAACCCACTCCAGTATTCTTGCCTGGAGAATCCCAGGGACGGGGGAGCCTGGTGGGCTGCCGTCTATGGAGTCACACAGAGTCGGACACGACTGAAGTGACTTAGCAGCAGCAGCAGAAGTATTAGGAATGGATGTTAAGACTTTGCAAAATCTTTTCTGCCTCTATGGAAATGATCAGATGATTTTTCAATTTTAGTTTGTTAATATGGTGAATTATATTTAATCAATTTCTGAATGTTACACTAGGCTTGCATTCCTTACTTGATTATGTTATACTATTCTTCTAATGGATTGTTGGACTCAATTTGCTAAAATGTTAAGAACTTTTTATCTGTGTTCTGTACGGGAAAACTAGACATTGGTTTGTAGTTTTCTTATTATGTTTATGCAGTATATTCATCCATTTTGGTACTAGGCCTCACAGAATGAATTGGGAAATATTCCTTTTTGTTCCAGTTTTTCTAGAAAAGTGTATGTAGAATCTGTATCATTTCTTCCTTAAAAAATGTGGTAGAATTCACCAGTAAAGCCATTTGGGCCTAGCATTTCTTTGTGAGAAGGATTTTTAGCTGTAAATTTTAATACATAGTGGCTATTCTGATTATTTATTTCTTCCTGAGAGATATAGGTAGATTCTTTCTTTCAACAAATTTGTCCATTTCAACTAAATTGCCTATTTTTTTTAGCACAAACTGTGACTAATACCCTGCTTTTATTCTTGTAACATCTGTGGAATCTATAGCAATGTCAGCCTCTTTCAAGTTGATTAGAACTCTGAGTTTCACACTTTCTGTTCTTGAATAAGGCAAAGTGTTTTGTTTTGTTTTTTTTTTNATAGGTAGATTCTTTCTTTCAACAAATTTGTCCATTTCAACTAAATTGCCTATTTTTTTTAGCACAAACTGTGACTAATACCCTGCTTTTATTCTTGTAACATCTGTGGAATCTATAGCAATGTCAGCCTCTTTCAAGTTGATTAGAACTCTGAGTTTCACACTTTCTGTTCTTGAATAAGGCAAAGTGTTTTGTTTTGTTTTTTTTTTTACAAATTTTTGTTGGTCTGTTTATGATCCTGAATTATAGCTTCAAAATATTTTTCTATAGATACAATTCAGTTATGAAAATGGATAAAGTATTTTAATTGAGGGTATATACTTTCTTCATAAATGGCTTAGTATTTTAAAACCACAAAAATCACTCTCCAAAAGCCAAAGGCAAAGGTGTGTGGTAGGGTAGTACCAAGACCGAAAAGAAAGGTCACACTGAATGAACAGAGATAGGAAGAAATTCCTGTCAATCATATTTTAAAGAAATGAAAATATCCTGGAAATCTGTAACATTCCTAATATGTAGATGAGCTGTATTATTGATAAATAAAAACACCAAAGTTCAAGAACAGCAACAAATCTATGCATAACCAAACATGCATGTAGAATCCAGTAAATTTCAGTCAATAAATCAGGGAACACTTACATTAGAATGTGCTGATGAGAGGGCTAATTAAATAAAAATGCAAAGAACAGTTTTTCCTACTTGTGGTCTTGTATTAAGAAAAAAAGAAAGATTACAGAGTCTGAAAAAGTTATTAAGACAGTTTCCCAAAACCACACAAAGAAAGAAAGCTACAGAAAACAAGGATCTCATTTTATTTTTGTCCATTTTAGCTTTGGTTTCCAGAAACCATCAGGCCCTTCTTACACCTCAAAGTTTCTTCCCCTAGACCTAGGGAAGAAAATGCCTTTTCCACAAGAACAAATATAAAACTATTTATCTGTTTCTGAATTTATGTAGCTCCAATTAGCATCTCTGTTTACAAATTCCCCAGTTATAAACCCAAGGTAGAAATCACAGAAATTACCTCCACCGTATTAACAGAATATCAGGCCATAACACCAACTCAGATATTAGTCAAGAATGTTTGGGACAGTTTAACTTAAACATTGGAAGGTTAGAGTTACAAGAATTTGACAGGCAGTCTCTTCCATCCACATCCACAGCTTGTGCAGGGTCAACTGAAAACCTAATCTACCCTATGAAATTCCACTCCACACTCACTTGCCTGCTGGACACAGCCACTTTGATAGCTTGTACTTCAGCGTCAGCATATCCAAGAGATTCAGCAACTCATCAGAAAAGCCTTATTCTCCCTTCTCTTGACTTCTCCGGTGTGGCTCCACAATTTTCCTAAACTTCCCAAGCTTAACTTGATCATATATCCACTCTCCATGATCTTCCATTTAGAGAGTTTCACATGGGTAGAAAAGGACAAGTGCAGGGATAATCAGGGAAGGCTTCCTAATATTTATATTAGGCCTTTAAAGATGCCCAGGACTTTTCAGACAGAGAGACCTAGTATAAATATATTTTAGGAAGCCTTCTCTGATTATCCCTACAAATACTGGGTTCCTACAGTATTCCATACTTGTTTCTCATTTAACACATACTACCTTTATTAGAGTTATTTTGTACCTATCAAACTGTAAGCTCCTTAAAGGCAGGAATCATGTTTCATTCTCATCTGCAACTCAGTTTCCCTAGGATAGTATTTTAAAATTTGTCTTAAAGAGAATGAATACTGTACCATGGCAGTATACCACTGTAAGCCCACAGAAGTACCCAAACATTTGGAGAATGACCAATGAATGAGTAGCACCTTTGTATGTAAAATTTTAATAAAAGAGCATTTGTAAGAAGAGTTTATAGGTAGTTTCTATATTCTTCTTCAAAGATTATTTGACTATCTCTCAGAAGCAAAACTTCTCCGAGCTTTGAGTAAGTGAAAGTGTCCAATGCTTTGTGACCCTATGGACTATACCCCACCAGGTTCCTCTATCCATGAACTCTCCAGGCAAGAATACTGGAGTGGGTTGCCATTCCCTTGTCCAGGGGATCTTCCTGACCCAGGGAATGAACCCAGGTCTCCTGCATTTCAGGCAGATTCTCTATCTCCTAGCTTGTAACCATCCAAAAGATTTAACTACATCTTACTCTGCAGGAGAAATTCCAAGGATGACTTTGAGACTCAGAAGATTATCAAAGCAAAAAAAAAACCCCACCCCTTAAAGAAATAAAATATCATTCTTTTTGATAAAATATCATTTTTGTGCTACTATTCTTGCTTGTACACTTTTAGAAAACCAAAGTTGCATTTAAAAAAAAAAAAAAAAAGCGTATTTAGAAATGCTTGATGAGTAGCCAGGAAGTATAAGGCAAAGGAGAGGATGGCGCAGCTCATCATGCTCCACTGGCTTTCAACAGTGCTTCATGATCTCTCATCTCCAAACAAAGGCTCTGAGACCTGCTTGACGGTATATCCTGAGGATCATGGAAAAGGGTGATCAGGAGGTGTCACAAAGCCCACTCTTTAAATATCCTGTCTGATTGGTGGCATCATAACTACCTCATCTTTTAAGAAAGACTTTGCTAGAAGACCATCAGCCAGGCAACATGATCATTTCATCAGGGATTTTAATTTAGAATCGACAAATAATCACTCAGTTATTACCTTCAACTATATCACCTGTTCTCTACAGCCACATCTTTGCCCTTTCAATAAACTCTCATACCCAGTTACATTCAATACATATGATGTAGTCTTTTAGTCTTCAGACACTTGGAAATCATACAAAATAATTTAATATTTAACTCAAAGCTGTCCATGTACACCAGAACTTAGAATTACCTCAAAATTTTATTATTGGCAGGAAATACTGCAGTATTACCTCAGAAATCAAAAAACATTAATGTAATAGCCGGAAACCAAATTGTTTCATCCAATACCAATGATTTCGAGAGAACGAACAGAGAGGGAAAATTTATCTAGTGAGTGGTAAATTTCAATTCCTTATTAAAGACATAAATATGTTTTGTTACCAGTAATCTTTAAGGTCTCTATGGACTGTGTGCTTTACAGTTGTTAAATGGGCTTTGCTTCCCTTTCTATAAGAACAGAAGAAATAACCAAGGGCGGAAAGAAAATGACAAAGTGAAGAACCTGGTCATGAAATGCAGTTCAATTTTCACATTTATCAAGCTGCCAAGCGCAGGCCAAAGCTTAGATGGGAGGGCAGCCATGGTCCTGGCCACAGAATCTCCATGTACCCAAAGGATGTCTTGGTCTTGAAAATGAAAGCACAGGTTGAAGATGGGGTAGATTATAGCTCAGGGAGTTGCAGGCAATGCCTTGTCTATGGATATAAATGTTGGTTAGGGAGTGTTCATTTTATTGTGAACTCAGGAAAAGGGTCCTTTTTGAAAAACTTTTATTACTCAGATTCTATCCCATTTTTTCTTAATAACCTAGTGGTCAGCTTTTGAAAAAAGCTTTGTCATTTTAATGTGAACATTTTCTAAGTTTCTAAATAAAACGCAGTCAACAGGAGGGGAATGGGTGGAGTCTGCATCCACGTAGAGACAGTGGTGACAGCAGGGCAGCACGAGCCATTTGAAAGCCTGGCGAGCAGCCGGCTGCTAATACAGCACCCTTCACACTCAGTCTGCTTCATAAGAGATAAGAGATGAGCTTTTGAAGACCTCCTGCCTCAGTCCAACAGGCCAAGCAAAATGCCAGTGAGTATCAGTTAGTAAGTGCCACCTCAGAGGCCTTAAAAATCATATTTAATTATATGATTCACTGCTTCTTCTTTAACATGCACTGAACAAGGTAGTAAATTAGAAACAGCAGTTTTCCAAGATTCATTTGCTACATTAAAACTCTTTGGGAGTTGTTTGTAAAAATTCTCCATCACAGATGATGGCTTTTGGCACTCTGGGGAGCCATGTAAGTACACAATGCTAAACTTCTCACCACAGCATCACTATTTTAGAGGCAAAACCAATGGCCTTAGTTTTCTGCAAATGTACTTTAAGCAAGTTGAAAGATTTCCCAATAATTAACCTGGTTATCAAATCTCACATACCCTTGAAAGATGATTTTAAAAAACTTCAGCTCTAGTGGCTTACTGGGAACTTACATCAGTCTAGTTTTGAGACACAACCATCTTTTCAACTGGACACCAAGTGCCAACTCTGAGTTCCCCAGATGATGCCCAGTTGCTCTGCTGCTATCAAAGGGAGGAAGATGAGTGAAGATGGCACACAGGCTATCTCACCGGGAGAATCAGACCCATCAGGATATCAGGAACAAAACTAACTTGTTTAACTGGGATTCAGTCATAATGAACCTACTTTCTCTCCCTCAATATTTCTCAGGGAGAACTGGATTAGAGCTCAGGCTGAATTCTTTCAGGTAACCACTCTACAGGACTTGTACAAACTAAAGGTTCCTAAAAATGATCCAAATGAAGTCTTCCAAAGTCTTAAACCTCTTATTCCCCAAATCATCTCCTCCAGCTCAAGGACACTTAAGAAAACAAAAATGTCATTCTTTGGAATTACATTTCTCCACTACCAGAAAGAAGATCCAACTTATATTATTTCTAGTCCATTTGATAAATATTTTTGAAGGTAAAAACATTGTCATTAAAGCCTCTCTGGAACTGAATATATCTGCGGTTTCAACCCTCTATAAACCACTTAGCAATATGGAGAACACATGAAACAAACAGAGCTTCCTAGAACATTCTGTAAGATTTCACTTAATCTTTGTAGAAAAGGTAAATCTCGTGGCTGGAGATGTTTCACCAAGTTCCTGGTCAGATGTGGTGTCTGTGTGTGTGCTTCTAAGTTGCACTGTCCTGGTTCAGCCTTTGGTTATTCTTCATGAAACTAGCACTGTTTGAGCCTCTGAGAACCCCGTCCTGTGTGTTTAGCTCAACAGATTTTAATTTAAAGCCTTTTACTTTAAAAAGGTGGTACTTTTCCACAGCTCCTCTAGTTCTCCACCTTCAGCACCACCGAGACTCCGAAACAAGTTGCCAACCCTTCCTTTCTGGGCCCTTCTCCCTCATTTCCCTGTATTTTTGTACAGACTGAACTGTATATCACCAGGTAAAACCATTCAGATTACTTGTTTAAATTTATAATCTTAATAAAAAAGTCAATTATATAGGATGGTGATGCCTTGTAAAAAAAACAAAACAAAACATAGGTAGTGTATGCAGATATTCTGCAAAGCACCCTGAAAATTCCATAAATCCCATCCTGCAGGGATTTCACTTTTCTATACTCTTTCTACCGCACTTGAGTTCCTATCCCTTCTAAATATATGCTGCAATATCAACATTTCCACAGACAAAGCTCTGCACACTAATAAAACACAACGCTGTTTACATACAGTGCAAATATATAACATATTTTTAGTGTAGGTTATGAGCAATATTTTTAGATGGATGGAGCCTGCAGTGATATTAGTAACAAACTTCTACTGTAAATTAGTGGCCTAAATAGAAATTTATGTTCCATAAAACCCAGCATGAAACAATAAGTTAGAAATATTTAAATAACATTTTACAGAGCGTTAAGCAGCCAGTACAACTGTGTCAGGCTGAGTCGGTTACTGAAAAGGAGAGCTGGGGACCGTCATAGAGAGGCGCCCAAGCAGCAAGACAGTGCATGGTCTTTTAAATAACTTATAAAAAATTATGTATGACCTCAAGATTGTACCTGACTATTATCTGAAGGGTAGCCTCAACCTTGAAAACAAAAAATAACCATCCAGCCCAAGAACAAGTTTTACAGCCTCTATAGACACAAGACCAAAAGGCACCTATATGAGATGGGGTCTGGTTCGTCTTTTCATTTTCTAAAAATATGCTAGATCTGTAATATGAACAAATGAGATTACATCTAGGTTTGACTTTCCAAGATCTATAATCCTGCTCAAGTCATAATCAAACCCATTCTTGCATTACTCACATTTCACAGGGCTAAGAATATGTCTATTATTAAGAAAAAGCAGCTTCCAACTTAAATTTATCTTGCAATTCTACAAAATACCAGGACTTTAAACACTATATTCAAAACCTAACATTACAAGCCTGATACTATGGTTCGATCCCAGTAAGTATGTGAACAATGTTGAAACTCCCCAAATTTGTAATTTAGATTTATTTTTTCCAAAATAACTGAGGTGGGAGTTGATAGTAATGGCTGGTGTAAGGAACAAAGGGTAAAGCTCCAACCTCGTTTTCTCCTCTAAACAGAACAGATTAAGTGTCAGGGCTTCAGAACAGGGATGGCACAAATAAGACAAAATGATGGCTTTACCCTATTTCTTCCTCTGCAATTTAGAAGGATTTTTTTTTTAAGGCATCAATTATAAAAAGAAAAGAGTTATCTGATTCACAAATAATATCTCAAAATAAAAAATAAACAATAGGTATAGAATAAGGCTTTACTTTATTAAGACAAAGAGACTGGTGCTGACCTGCTGGATTTTTCCAGTGGATGACCTCACATACTCCACTCTCATCCTTAGATCACACATCCCTAACATTGGCTCCATCATTTCTCTCCTAACGTGACTTAGCCTCGCCATTTCTTTTGATCACATCTTTATCCTACCGACCACCCAAAGTCCTCATGCATCACTTCTGCTTCCTCCTCTTCTCTTGCCTTCAGAGCTAATATGGAAGCCTAGAAAGACTATGAGCTCTACTTTTCATTTACTCTTTCACCTCTACCACAAGACAAGGACAGTGACAGGTACTGGGGAAAAGTGAGCAAGAAAGTCGTGGTTCCTGCCCTTACGGAGCTTACAGTTCAGTGAAGTTGTACATGAAATAAATACACAAATAAAGGCCTCATTACAAATTGTGACAAGTGCTTTAAAGAAAAAGATCTGGTTCTGTGGATGACTTAGTTAAGATAAGGGTGAGTGGCTGTCAAAAGGGTTTTCTCAGTCAGTGAAAATTGAGGTGAGACTAAAGTGTAAGTCTGAGGTAGGCAAGGGAAGACCGGGGTAAGAGGACTCTGGGAAGAGAGGCACAATGGGGGCAAAACCCTCGGATAGGACAGAGCTCAGCATGTTTTAGAAAATGCAAAAAAGCCGGTAAGGCTGGAGGTAATAAATGGGCAGTACAGCTGCCATATTAAGATGTTGGACTTTATCTTGGGTATAATCGGAGCTGTACAGGGTTATGTGCATAACCTGATTTATGGTCTTGCAAAGAACCCTGTACCTGCGGGTGGGGAAATAAAGAGAAACAAAAATATAAATGGGGAAACTAGTTAGGAAACTGTAGTAGTTCCAGAGAGAGCCAACAGTGACTCAAATTAATCCAAGCCATCCTCATTCCCAGAGTCCGGCAAAGCCCCCTGTTCGCATACATGAATGAATGAATGAATCAACAGATATAAGCACCAGTTCGTATGATATTTCTGTCCCAGGACAAAGGCATCCTCCTGTCTTTTTCTAAGATATAATTACACTTCTTTTCTAGAGTCAGATTTTTCAGTCAACATCATAATTAAAAAAAAAACAAAACTGGATACTATCTAAAGTTCAAACTCAAATGCCACAGAAAATTCTATGAAAGTCGAAATATAACTTTCTGAAATCTCAAATAATCAGACAATTTATATATAAGATCAAGCAAAATTTTATATAAAAGTATTCATCAAAGTACTATTTACAAGATTAAAACAAAACAAGCTCCATGTACCTCAGATGACGGAACATCTGTGTAATGAAACAACATGCAGCCTTGAAAATGTTTCCAAGGAATATTTAACCATGTGGGGGAAAGCAATGTAACACGAAAGGAAAGCAGGATATAAGACATGTGCAATATTTCTTTTAAAAAATGAACTTCAGGTCATAACATACATGACTGGAAAGAAATAGATCAAAGTAGTGATCTATGGGTTGGGAGTTTATGGGTGAGCTTAATATGTTTTTCTAGTTTCCAAATTTTCTACGATAATAATACGTTTACTCTCAGAAAAATCTCCTAGTTGTGGCTATACTTAGAGGAAGACACTTCAGCTAGCTCCCTGCTGCCATCCAGTCCTCATGTGCGGCCTGCACACAGCACTCTTACGCTCTGCAGCTGAGGCTGTGAGCACCTCCCTGACTACTTCCGCTCCTGCTCTCTACACTTACCGCACAAGGCACTCAATTGACAGGACGTGTGCGGCCTTGACGCATCAATTTATTTTCTGTGCCTTTAGCTCTCACTTATCTGTCAAACTGACTATGATTTCATTTCCCTGTCCTTCCCCCAGCAGCAAGTGCAGCATCATCAACAGAGGCATTTAATATTTGCTGATTGCTCAGAATGAAGTTATTCTATATATTATTTGGCTCATTACTTGGCTCTCAGAAGACCAGTAGGGCCGTGATCTCCTGAGTCCCTGCTGCTTCTTGGCCAAAAGCTGCTACCATACTTTCTCCTGTAAATCACACATGTCTAGGGCAGAGAAGAGACCTATGGTAAGGTCTAACTCAACCACTGAAGTTAATAAAAGATAAAAATGACTTCCAAAAGTACCGAGAGACTATCTGCAGGTCTGTGGGAGAGGCAGGGGCAGTGGCAGAGCCAGGCCTGGCAATGCAGTGGCTCACATTCAGTGGCCATCTCCCCAGACCATCCTAGGGCAGTGACCATCAAGAGCCCTTTAACTCTTCAAAGAATGTAAACTGGCAAACAAGTTTAGAAATGTCCATCTGAGTTACTGAATGTTCATTTGATTGGCTAGAGAAAATGAATTTGGGACTGCCATTGTGTTTTTCACTCTGTTTAATATAACTGTTGAATTTCAAAGGTTCATTGAAAGTAAACGAAGGTAGCTTTTAAGCTTAACCATTAGGCACTTGTTTTCAAGGCAGCACAGCACAAAGGCCAGAATAATCTGATCATTAATTTCTCCCAGGGATATAAAATTAAAAGCATGATTCAGTGTACATCTTTCCTCCTACGATGAATGAACACAGGGCTGAATGAAACCAGGCTGTGTGATATGTGCTCATGAACCAGCATGGAGAGGATGCTTTTAACCATTCCAGAAAGAAATATTAAAGGCACTGATGAATAATTATTTTGATGAAGCACTAAGATCCTATGAGGTTAGGCTGTGATTTAAGCTGACAGCTTTGCTTATAAACACTGGTTCTAAAAAATACCAATTAGTGATTCATTTGACTCCTGCTCTGCTCTGATACTGTCCAAATTCTGGCGTTTCATGTCATACCAGCATCTTTTACCACATAAACTTCAGTTTTATCAAGACAAAGAGAGTAAAAAGTACTTTCAAGTGAAAATAATACAAATAACAAAGGATCTATTTTACTGTTGCAAACTCTTGACAATTTCCTCTCTGCATTAAAAAAGATAATAAGTGTCAAACCAGTTATTACAGCTCATGACAGCTTCAGAATAGAGAGAGCGTATCTAGCTCTGTATTATTCAATATGCACACATGGGAAAAGAGCAAGCAGTTTTTCTAACAGATTTCTCTACCTCAATGCCAATATGGCAAATAATCATATGAAAATGTTATTACTCTACCTAATTTTCCCTTGGAGCTTTTAAATGGAAACTTTTGTTAACTGATTTTTAACATATGCCCAGGGAGGGAAGGGCAGGAATACCACTATGAAGGGTGCTGCCAACGACCTCCAGGCTTAGGTGAGAGGACCCCTGGGACGGGTGGGATTCTGAAAACGAGTAATAAGGGCTGAGGACCAGGGATACACACAAAGACAGATGTCTTTCTTAAAATGGAAGAGTTCCTGAAATGGCATGAATTCCACTGAGGCAGAAGTTGGAGGAAGGAAAAGAGAAATCTTAATCTGTGCTTTTGTCCTCTAATCACTGGAGATCACAGTCAAAATTAGAGGAGAGTACAGCAAATCAGAGGTAAAAAGGAACAGAAGCAAAATGAAGTCGTCAAAAGGTCTCTTTGCCCATTACAGACAGAGATGGACTCATTTCATCTAGCCTATCTTAGCTCAGCTGCCATAACAAGTTATAGACTGGGTGGCTTGAACAAATATTTATTTCTCACACTTCTGGGGGCTGGGAAACCCAAGATCAAGGTGCTAATCACTTTGGTTCCTGGCTGGAGCCCTCTTCCTGGCTCACTGTGTCCTCAAGTTGCAGGGTAAGGAGTCGAGGGGTACTGATCTCTTCTCTTTTTCTTATACGGACACTGATTCCACCCTCAGGACCTCATCTAAACCTAATCACCTCCAAAGTTCCCATTTCCAAATACCAGCACATTAGGGGGCATGGCTTCAACATATGAATTTTACAAAGACACAACATTCAGTCCAAAATATAACCTTTCAGTTCAGTTCAGTCACTCAGTCGTGTCTGACTCTTTGCAACCCCATGAATCACAGCATGCCAGGCCTACAGTCAAAATTAGAGGAGAGTACAGCAAATCAGAGGTAAAAAGGAACAGAAGCAAAATGAAGTCGTCAAAAGGTCTCTTTGCCCATTACAGACAGAGATGGACTCATTTCATCTAGCCTATCTTAGCTCAGCTGCCATAACAAGTTATAGACTGGGTGGCTTGAACAAATATTTATTTCTCACACTTCTGGGGGCTGGGAAACCCAAGATCAAGGTGCTAATCACTTTGGTTCCTGGCTGGAGCCCTCTTCCTGGCTCACTGTGTCCTCAAGTTGCAGGGTAAGGAGTCGAGGGGTACTGATCTCTTCTCTTTTTCTTATACGGACACTGATTCCACCCTCAGGACCTCATCTAAACCTAATCACCTCCAAAGTTCCCATTTCCAAATACCAGCACATTAGGGGGCATGGCTTCAACATATGAATTTTACAAAGACACAACATTCAGTCCAAAATATAACCTTTCAGTTCAGTTCAGTCACTCAGTCGTGTCTGACTCTTTGCAACCCCATGAATCACAGCATGCCAGGCCTCCCTGTCCATCACCAACTCCCAGAGTTCACTCAGACTCATGTCCATCAAATCAGTGATGCCATCCAGCCATCTCATCCTCTGTCACCCCCTTCTCCTCCTGCCCCCAATCCCTCCCAGAATCAGAGTCTTTTCCGATGAGTCAACTCTTCGCATGAGGTGGCCAAAGTACTGGGGTTTCAGCTTCAGCCTCATTCCCTCCAAAGAAAACCCAGGGCTGATCTTCAGAATGGACTGGTTGGATCTCTTTGCAGTCCAAGGGACTCTCAAGAGTCTTCTCCAACATAACCTTTACCTAGTACTAACTAGGTGCTAGATGTAAGGTCTGAATAAAATTGGATAGTCATGCCAAGGGCAGAATCATACTTATAATAAGATGCTCAGAAGCAAGACTGTATTTTCACTTACACCTAAAAAGCCTGTTTAGCAAACAAAGTTATCTTTATCTGAAATGCCTTTAATCCTGTGCTTTGTATTTATGTCCATACTTTTTAGATAAGACTTTCTTTAACTGCTGCCAACTGTCACATTTTACTGATCTACTAAGCAGTATCTATATTTGCTGATTTTATTTTCTGTCCCCTTAATGTTATCATAACTTAATACTATCAGGGAATAAGAAAGAATCAATGCTGATTATAGTTAAGAAAGTGAGGATGAAAGCAATACTAACTGGGGATATTTGGCTTTTTTTTTAAAGCCTCGACAGCAGGTCCTCATCCCAGAGTCATTTCAGAATCACTAACCTGACTCAAACCCAGCAAAGATGATATAAATACATGGAGTGATGACATCAGTAATTTTCCAGTGAGGCAACCTGGTTTAGCGGAAAGAGAATTCATCCACTCAAGGTCTTTGGAGTCACACAGACCTGGTTTGGAAACCTAGTCCCACAATTTTTTTTTTTTTT
>SJYX01009300.1:12462-51652 GCA_006410675.1 Oreotragus oreotragus | reverse complement strand
AAAAAAAAAGTAAACTGTCCACCAATGGAGAATGATGAATAATCTGTAGGCACACCAAAATATTATAGAGCAATGAACATGAACTAACTCAAATCTACCTAGTTAAATTTCAAAAGAAAATTCTTAGTTAAAACAAAAACTGACCACAAAGGATTATGTGCATAAATGATATCATTTGTGTAACTTAAGAAAACAGGTTAGTTTACATCATTTTTCTGTAATATTCATTGAGAGGGAAAGAAGGCAGAAGAAAGGGAATAGGAAGAGGAGGGGAGAGGAGAATTTGGAAAGACAGAATAAGACAAAATATTAATATTTTTGTCATTTCTGTGCTGTTTATACTGGTACTTTGCATTTGGGTATAGATCAGAGAGTTGGCAAAACTGTAACTGATGGATCAAATCCTGCCTGTCTCCTGTTGATGTAAATATAATTTTATTGGAATACAACTGTGCTCATTTGTTGATATTGTCAACTATGACTGCTTTTGCATTCTATTCATTGTGACAGAGATTGTATAGCCTACAAATCCAAAAATATTTCTCATAAGACCCTTTACAGAAAAAAAAAAAAAAACCTGACACTTGGTGCAGAGCACAATTTGTAGTTTTTTCATATAAAATATTTTATACTTTCAAAAGTATGCATTAGAGTAATAATGACTTGTAAAGGGAATTGATTTTTTCGAGTGGTTTTATGCAAAGTCTTTTTGCATATGGGTTGTTAACTTTTAATCATTTTCAAAGGTGAAAGTCAAAAAAGCCTAAGTTTAGTCATAATAAAAATATCTTTAACCCATATTCTTTGTTCATAAGAATCAAGGAGGATACAGGCTTTTTGCACTATAATTCATGTCTCAAGTTAAATGTAATGAAAGTCCTACTTTTCTCACTGAAGCTCTTAATCCTCAGAATTGTCAAATCTTCTTCACCTAGTCTTCCCATCCTTCTGCAGCCCAGTATTTGGGAGGCAGAAAAGCGTNAAAAAAAAAAAAACCTGACACTTGGTGCAGAGCACAATTTGTAGTTTTTTCATATAAAATATTTTATACTTTCAAAAGTATGCATTAGAGTAATAATGACTTGTAAAGGGAATTGATTTTTTCGAGTGGTTTTATGCAAAGTTTTTTTGCATATGGGTTGTTAACTTTTAATCATTTTCAAAGGTGAAAGTCAAAAAAGCCTAAGTTTAGTCATAATAAAAATATCTTTAACCCATATTCTTTGTTCATAAGAATCAAGGAGGATACAGGCTTTTTGCACTATAATTCATGTCTCAAGTTAAATGTAATGAAAGTCCTACTTTTCTCGCTGAAGCTCTTAATCCTCAGAATTGTCAAATCTGCTTCACCTAGTCTTCCCATCCTTCTGCAGCCCAGTATTTGGGAGGCAGAAAAGCGTTTCCATATTAGATAATATTTATTTAGCTGAGACCTGAATGTTAAGTGAAGAGACTCTAAGTGTAATGGCCCCAAACACAATAGAATTGTTTGTTTACAAAACTTCTGGGCAGGTGCTCCAGGAATTTGGAGAGAGTTTGCAAGAACCTAGTTTCTCAGGGACCCAGGCTGATGGCAGCTTGGTTATTATCTATACATGGACTTAGAGCCCCTTTGTGTCATTATCACAAAGTGTATTGAAGGGTGTTTTTTGAGGTTCTGGAAAACAGGGCTGGATTAAGGCTTGGATTAAATCTGGTCCCATTTCACTGGAAATAATTTCATCATATGGTCACATCTAACTTCAGGTCCATTCTAGAATTGCGTACTGCTGGGAATACATATGCACAGCTATTAAAGAGAAAGGGAACACACCAGAGATGAAGAGAAGGCATTACATAGGCAAGAAAGCATAGTGTCTTAAAAGACTAGAAAGAAGAGTGTAGTAAGCCAGCAGGTGTTTCTTTATCTTAAGGTGGGTGGGAGAAGTGGGTAATATTATACAAGGTGGAGAGTGGTAAGGTGGAGAGTAGTAATATGGGTGGAACATAGGAGGAATGACCTAGAGAAATAATCAAATTCTCTATCATGGGGGTTGCTAGAAAAACAAAGGATGCCTGGTTCAAATTGAATTTCATACAAGTAATGACTGAAGGTATGTCCTATGCAATAATTTAATTTGATAAACCCAGTAATATTACATATCATGAAATTCTTTGATGCCATGCTAAAAAGTCTACATTCATTCTGATGGGTAATAATGAGTCTTTAAATGTTTTGAGTAGAGATTATTAAAGTTATGGCCATTTGAACATTAATTAAAGACAAACTAACAGCATAAAGGAATGTAGATTTGAAGAGGATAATTCCAGAGGCAGGGTGAAAAAACAGTAAAAGAACTACTGTATCTCTTCGAGATTCTGATTTCCAATCTTTTGGATATAAGGGATTGTCAGATCATATTAATAGTTCTATTTTTAGTTTTTTGAGGAACCCTTAGGTGGCACTAGTGGTAAAGAATCTTCCTGCCAATGCAGGAGACTCAAAGAAACACAGGTTCAAAACTTCCATTGTCAGAGGCACTTGGTGGGCTGCAGTCCATGGGGGTCACAGAGTCAGACACAACTGAGCAAATGAGCACATGCGCCCACGCACACACACACACGCACACACCCGCACACACATCCATTGCAGTTTCACTCACAATAGCCAATATATGGAAACAACCTAAATGTCCACTGATGGGTGAATGATAAAGAAAATGTGGTATATACATACAGTAGTATTCTACCTTATAAAATAAATACTTTCTGTAATATGTGACAAGATGGGCGAACCTGGAGGACACTGTGGTATGTGAAGAAAGCCAGGCACACAAATGCGTGAGTCCACTTACACGAGATATCTCTTTAACAAGCAGTGCTGGGAGAACTGGTCAACCACTTGTAAAAGAATGAAACTAGAACACTTTCTAACACCATACACAAAAATAAACTCAAAATGGATTAAAGATCTAAACGTAAGACCAGAAACTATAAAACTCCTAGAGGAGAACATAGGCAAAACACTCTCCTACATAAATCACAGCAGGATCCTCTATGACCCATCTCCCAGAATATTGGAAATAAAAGCAAAAATAAACAAATGGGACCTAATTAAAATGAAAAGCTTCTGCACAACAAAGAGAACTATAAGCAAGGTGAAAAGACAGCCTTCAGAATGGGAGAAAATAATAGCAAATAAAGCAACTGACAAAGAATTAATCTCAAAAATATACAAGCAACTCCTGCAGCTCAATTCTAGAAAAATAACCCAATCAAAAAATAGGCCAAAGAACTAAACAGACATTTCTCCAAAGAAGACATACAGATGGCTAATAAACACATGAAAAGATATTCAACATCACTCATTATCAGAGAAATGCAAAGAACAATAATGAGGTACCATTTCATGCCAGTCAGAATGGTTGCAATCCAAAAGTCTACAAGCAATAAATGCTGGAGAGGGTGTGAAGAAAAGGGAACCTCTTACACTGTTGTTGGGAATGCAAACTAGTACAGCCACTATGGAGAACAGTGTGGAGATTCCTNATTCTCACAGCATCATCTTTCAGGATTTGAAACAGCTCAACTGGAATTCCATCACCTCCACTAGCTTTGTTTGTAGTTATATGACCCAGCAATCCCACTGCTGGGCATACACACTGAGGAAACCAGAATTGAACAAGACACGTGTACTCCAATGTTCATTGTAGCACTGTTTATAATAGCCAGGACATGGAAGCAACCTAGATGTCCATCAGCAGACAAATGGATAAGAAAGCTGTGGTACATATACACAATGGAATATTATTCAACCATTAAAAAGAATACATTTGAGCCAGTTCTAGTGAGGTGGATGAAACTGGAGCCTGTTATACAGAATGAAGCAAGCCAGAAAGAAAACCACCAGTACAGTGTACTAACCCATATATATGGAATTTAGAAAGATGGTAACAATAACCCTATATGAGAGACAGCAAAAGAGACGCAGATATAAAGAATAGACTGTTAGACTCTGTGGGAGAAGGCAAGGGTGGGATGATTTGGGAGAATAGCATTGAAACATGTATATTATCATATGTGGAATGAATTGCCAATCCAGGTTCAATGCATGAGACATGTGCTCGGGGTTGATGCACTAGGATGACCCAGAGGGATGGATGGGGAGGGAGGTGGGAGGGGGGTTCAGGATGGGGCAGATTCATGTCAATGCATGGCAAAACCAATACAATATTGTAAGTAACTAGCCTCCAATTAAAATAAATAAATTTATATTAAAAAAATAAATACTCAAACATATTAACAGAGGGTAAAGTGACGGTTGCCTGGTGTTGGAGGCAAGGTGCAATGAGGAGTTGTTGTTGAACTGATATAAAGTTTTGCTTATGCAAAATAAGTAATTTCCAGAGATTTTTTGTACAACATTTTGCATGCAGTTACCAATATTCTACTGCACACTGAAATAATTAGAAGTTTTAACTAATAGGAATGAATGATTAGTTGGAATGATGGGAACATGGATCACAAGAAAATGTATCTAAGATGATTTTTCCCTCATTTATAACCATTGATACCATAAACAGATATAAAGAATAAAAATCGCGGGGCACTTTTTGATTTAAGGACATCAGAGCAAGAAGAAGTAGCTGTGATCAAAGTGGAATAGTTTTTCTAAACAGGAGCAGTAGATGGCAAGGAGGCCAAATATGTGCTCAGAGACACAGGAATATGTGATAAGGGCTATGAAATTGCCACTGGATGTGGCAACTGTCTTCGTAGTTGATTTTAGCAAGGGTATTTACAGGGGATGGTATGGGGTGAACATGGGAGGATGACGTAAGATAGATGACTGAGAATGATTGAGATGTGAGGAATTAAATTTGGAAGATGGAAAGGCTCTTTAAAGAAGATAAAACGGGGAGACTGAGAAACAGGAAAAGAAGGTTAGAAAGTGGACCTAAACCAAAGGAGAGATTTTGATTTTCTAATAGGAGAAACTTAAGCCTGCTTCTTTTGAAAGAAGGATGTTTGTAGATTAAAGATCTGAGTGAAATTAGGTATGATCAATAGAGCATGTTCCTTGAAGAAATGGAAAACAATGGGTTAAAAATTATAGGTGGGTTGACTAACTTGAAGCAAAGCTTCCCTGGTGGCACAGACTGTAAAGAATCTGCCTGCAATGCAGGAGACCCAGGTTCAATTCCTGGGCTGGGAAGATTCCCTGGAAAAGGAATGGCATCCAGTCCAGTATTCTTGCCTGGAAAATCTCATGATGAAAGGAGCATGGCAGGCTACAGTCCATAGGGTCACAAGAGTCGGACACGACTTAGTGACTGCATACTGAAATATGAGGGAAAATTAGGATAAACACTAGATGGGTTTGTTTGCAGACTTGTAGTTCATACTCAGTGACTTCAAATTCTATTTTAAGTATAGACACAGTCATTTGCCAGAAATGAAAGTCTCTGAAGTTGTCTTATTTGGGGATCATTATAAAGGTTTGGATTGATTTCTGTGTAGTTTGGACGAGCAGAATGATAGGATCGATTAGAAGGGTTTCCCATGTGACAGAAATCAGTACATTGTCTAAATGTGTTTATATATAGGAATCTTTTATAACTCCTAGTCATCAATTTTGGGAAATACTCATAGTTGTCTAGCTAATACTGACCCCAGCCAGAAAATATGGTATTTGCTCATTCTAGTCTTTACTGTCTTCTCATTATTAAAAGAAATTATGAAAAACTAAACTATTAGAAGATATGTAAGAGGTACTGGGAGGTTTATACATGCTGTGTATCATTTTCTGAATTCTTAAATTATTTCAAGCATTTTCTGATCTATCTGAAGGCAATTTAGTTTTAGAAAACTAATTCCAGAATGTTTCATAAGTCAGCTGATTTCTTTGCAATCCGTCTTCTACTTGATTTATTGCTTGATAAGAAAAAATACTAATTAAATTGACTTTAGTGCCGGCATATGGTTATGGGAATATTGACATTTTAACACCAATTAGACTATACTGTTAATCTCATTTTCCTGATAGTCTACATCACTTTATTGAATTTTGAGAAAATTCTTATCTTTTTTCCTACTGCTATCTTAAACATAATTTTGTTTTCTTCTTTTTTTTTCTTCTTTCTAAGAAAATTAAAGAAAAAATTCACATACCTGCTATTAAATCCATAAGACATACAAAATCTACATGAACACTAACCCAGACCCTAGGTATTTTGTTAACTAAGTGTAAAAATTTGTTATTTTTTTCAGTCGTATTATTTTTTCTTATTGTTGTTCAATTGCTAAGTTGTGCCCAACTCTTTGTGACCCAATGAACTACGGCACACCAGGCTTTCCTGTCCTTCACTATCTCCCAGAGTTTGCTCAAACTCATGTCCATGAGTCAATGGTGTCACACAACCATTTCATCCTCTGTTGCTCCCCTTTTCCTTTGCCCTCAATCTTCCCCAGTACCAGGACTTTTTCCAATGAGTCGACTCTTCTTTACACCAGGTGGCCAAATTATTTGGAGCTTCAGCTTCAGTATTATTTTCTGAGGTTTCCAAACATGAACAGATACATAGATTTTGATAGTTGGCTGCCAATTTTAGCTTCTTTTGAGTATTATTTTAGCTTCTTTTGAGTATTATTTTGAGTATGATATATCCGATATTTTCAGTCTTAGTGCAGTGATACTAATGTCTTTATATTTTGTAAAACATTCTGAGGGCTATTAGACTTATTTCCAGTCTCCCTATTCCCTTGCCTTCCCCAGAAAACCAGCTGGCACTGATATTCCCTATTCTCATTATCCTCCTTTTTTGACATGTCTTGTAGAATTTTGATATCATAAATTCAGTTTGCAGTCTTTTTTTTTTTTTTTTTTTTTTTACTTTATGAAATTGCTACAGGTAAGAGGGACAGGTTGGGTATGTTTATTTTGTTGTAAGAAAAAGTGCATACTAAAAAAGTTTTCTATAATCGAATGTCAGAGTCACAAGAAAAGAGGATGAAAAATCAGTCTCTCTCTATATCTTTGTGTTTGAATATGGAAAGGAAGCCTAAAGGAAATGAGGAAAGTTTAGTATGAAGAACAGAAGTGTTGATAAGAGGGACAGGTTGGGTATGTTTATTTTGTTGTAAGAAAAAGTGCATACTAAAAAAGTTTTCTATAATCGAATGTCAGAGTCACAAGAAAAGAGGATGAAAAATCAGTCTCTCTCTATATCTTTGTGTTTGAATATGGAAAGGAAGCCTAAAGGAAATGAGGAAAGTTTAGTATGAAGAACAGAAGTGTTGATAACAGAATGTGGTCATTTTGCCTAAATTAATGTCTCCTGGTAATAGGGTTGTCAGATTTAGCAAATAAAAATACAGTTATGTGCTCAATCATAATCCCACTCATTGCAAACCTATGGACTATAGCTTTTCAGGCTCCTCTGTCCATGGGATTTTTCAGGCAAGAATACTGGAGTGGGTTGACATTTCCTCCTCCGGTGGATCTTTCCAACTCAGGGATCGAACCCATGTCTCCTGAACTGGCAGGTGGCTCAGCAGTAACGAATCTGCCTGCAATGTGGGAGACCCAGGTTCAATCCCTCGGTTGGGAAGATTCCCTGGAGAAGGGAATGGCAACCCACTCCAGTATTCTTGCCTAAAGAATTCCATGGACGGAGGAGCCTGTTGAGCTACACTCTACTCCATGGAATCACAAAGAGTTGGACATAACTTAGGGACTAAACAACAGCAACCTGGGAAGCCCTTATATAGAGAGAGTTATATATATAGGTGAGGTGAAGTCGCTCAGTTGTGTCCGACTCTTTGCGACCCCATGGACTGTAACCTACTAGGCTTCTCCATCCATGGGATTCTCCAGGCAAGAATACTGGAGTAGATTGCCATTTCCTTCTCCAGGGGATCTTCCCGACCCAGGGATCGAACCCGGGTCTCCCGCATTGGAGGCAGATGCTTTAACCTCTAGTTCAATTAAGTCCATATAATCCATAATTAAGTGCATCAGTTAAGTCCATATAATCTTTCTCTCTCTGAAACAGCTCTTATTTCACTTATCTTCTGGTCAGGTAACTTTGGAGAAGATATTGAACTTCTCTGCATTTTAGGTATCCTCATATGAATAAAGGTTGGGGGGAGGCTAGCTTGAACCTATCACATAATGTTTACATGAGAATCTAAATCTTATTTAAAACAATATCTTGCACATAGTAAACCTTTTGTTGTTGTATTGAATGCAGGTTTTGCTTTACAAGGAAATAAACCTGTACTCTCCATTCTCCACACACTGAGTAGTCAGTGGCTTGGAGATTGGCAGCTAAAGTGGGCCTGAAAGGCAGCATGAGATTCAGTCAAAGCACCTAATACAGAGAATAACAGTGAGATCTCCTTGGGTGGAGACCTATCTCCAGGATCATAAAAGCTGAACCCAGGGCAGCTTTCAGTAGAGGCATAAAGAACAGGCAGGTGTCTTGTACTCTTCTCTTCTGTATAACTCAGAAACAATGTTCATAACCAGGTTACTTTATGTGGGCTGGACTGCCTCAGAGGTTTAATAACATTTCACAAGAGATCTGGTTAATTTACCTGCCATTCAAGGCATATGTTACTTGGTGGCTATGACCTGTAATTCCTGTCTGCTTTCCTGAATTGAGAATTCAAAATGATACAAGGTATTTATTTGCTTTTATATATGTGGTGTTTTTTAAACAAAAAAAGATTACATAAATAATACTTACTTTGTATCCTGCACGTTGTATATAATGTAGACTCCTTAAGTATGTCTTGAATTAGTTTTGGAACCAGACCACCTGGCTCCAAAATCTATCTCAGCTGTTTCACCTTTGGAAATTACTTAATTGTTTGATGCAACAGTTTGATTTTGTGAAATGGAGATAATCATAGAGATATTGAAGAGGACAAAGTGAGTGTGTGTATATAAATTATGCATACATATATTCATATTTATAAATAAAGATTTAATTCTTTTAGAATTATGATATAAATTCACAAGATAAATCTATAGTTAGCTATAACTCTGTGTATTTTTGACCTTTTGTGAGGTGCACCAATGTTATAAACGTGAATGGTTTTCATTTTCCTGGATAAATAGAGAAAATGCATGCAAATCTCATAACCAGTACTTGGCACTTCATCTAGCAGAAAATAGCTGTGATATATATTAGGGATTCGGAATTGGCAAAATGAGACTAGGGCAACATTGAGCTTTAAAATCAAGAAGGGCAAGAGTTGGGTTGATAGAAATTACAGAAAAATGAGATGTGGGTTTTTGTCTTAAGAGAGATTGTGATGCTTAAGATCATGGAGAAAGGAGTAAAGGATGAAGACCTTGTTGCATGTTTTCCTCTGAATACCTCTGACAAGTGAATTGTATAAAATAATAGAAATTCCTGTTTATCAACACAGTCACACAATAGTCTCAGGGGCCTTGTAGACATTACACATCCCTAAATATATTGTTTTGACCATGCCCAGCTGGTCTTTAGAATTGTTAATAATGTTAGTCTTAGACATGTTTTAAAAGCTGCTGTAGGAGATGTGTCTCGCTCAGGGCTCCTAGAGATATTGGATTCTTGTTACAGTCCTTGAAAAGACAACAAAATCATTCATGAACACAAACTAGAATAAAATCCTGTGGCTGATAATAATTCTGATTCATGGGTGGGGTTAAAGACACACATTAAAGATATGCCGGGAGCAATACAAGACGGTGATGAAAGTGTGGGGAGAGCTGCACAGCCCGCCGCTGGCGATCATCAGCTCTCAAATCTCTCTTTAATCTCTCCGATATAAGGGAATAGGAAAAGGAGTTCCAGCATCTAGAGAATAAAATGAATGTGAACGGCGAAGACCTCGGGTCTCTTAAGATCAAATCATGCAAAACTCACTTGATTGCTATTTTCGTAGGCAGGACGCCATTTGTGGCAGCCAAGAAGGCAATAGTCATACCTCAATTTCAGTAAATCATCTGTTAGTGCCTCAGGCAGTTTTACAAATTGATTTAAATGGGCTTCAAAGTGAACCCGCTTCACACAGTCGAGACTGGCAGTGGGGTCATGATAAAAGGCACTATGGGAAGTCCCAGTGGTTTGTGCTGGAGTTAGTATTTGGTTGCATCTCCAGTTTCTTTATTAGTAAATCTACCTGGGGAGGTAATTGGCATGAAATGGAGAAGAGTGAAGTACCCTCAAGACTGAGAGAAAGCAGATAACAAGGTTAGAGGCCAGATTACTTTAGAAAATTTGGAGGCCCAGACTGAGAGATGAACAGATGAAAAGAAAGTGTTAGTTGCTCAGTCATGTCAGACTCCGCGACACTGTGGACTGTAGCCCACCAGGCTCCGCTGTTCATGAATTCTCCATGTAAGAATACTGGAATGGGTAGCCATTCCCTCCTCCAGGGAATCTGCTCGACCCAGGGACTGAACCTGGGTTTTTCCTTGTTGCAGGCAGATTCTTTACTGTCTGAGAGGTGAAAGTGCAAGCCAATCAAAAGAGAATACACATCCTATTGTGGCAGAAGAAAATGCTGAGTATGAGTGAATCCAAAGGCAGTAGAGATAAGCAGTGAATTAGTAAAAATGATAAATGTTTTTCAATTAAATTTCAGTTGGCAAAGTTATATTCCCATTGATTAAATATCCCCAAAGTATGAAATGAACAGTGTTTTTTTCTCACCCCAAAGGCTGCAGACACACGTGAAGAGAGCAATAAACTGCTGCCACCCACACCATCCCATATAAGGAAGCTGAAGCTCAGACAATGGATTCTTACACAGCATCAGTCCTGGATAATTGCGGTACACTATTCTTCGCACTTTTCATATGCAGCCTTGTTTCATCTGCATGGTAACATTGTGCGAAATATGCTAGTATTGCTTTCACATTACTAAGGAAATGGCCCAGAGATAAAGTAACAACCATGAAATGAGGAAGCTGGAATTTGAGCCCAGACTTCTGGCTTTAGATGTTGTATTCTGTTTTGTTTTTTGTTTTTTTTTTTCACATTTATTGCTGTTCACGTAAGTTGAATTAGCTTAACATATTGCTGAGAATATAGTAGCTATTCAATAAAGACATGTTAGCTGAAAGATTGAGTACCAAGGGACTGCTCCAGAAAGTGGCATATAAGTAGCCTGAGACTTTAAAATTCCAACCATATTTTAAAATGTTCAATTTATTTAAATTTAAAAAAAACAACAACCAGTTTACCCGTTTCTTGCACCCTCAGTCCCCTGTCTGGCAATTACCAATCTGTTGGTACCAATCTGTATCTGTGAGCCTTCTTTTCTTGGGGGGCGGGGTGTTGTTTGCTCCTTTGTTTCTTTGCTTTTTTAATCCACATGTAAGAGAGATTACATGCATCTATCTTTCTCTGTTTGACTTATTTCACTAAAGCACAATGCCCTCAACTCTATCCATGTTGTTACAAATGACAAGGTTTGATTCTTTTTAATAATCGATCAATATTCCATTGTTGCTGTTGTTCAGTCACTAAGGTGTGTCCAACTCTTTGCGACCCCGTGAACTGCAGCACGCCAGGCTTCTCTGTCCTCCACTATCTTCCAGAGTTTGCTCAGACTCATGTCCCTTGAGTCAATGATGCCATCCAGCCATCTCATCCTCTGTCTCCCCCTTCTCCTCTTGCTTCAGTCTTTCCCAGCATCAGTGTCTTTTCCAGTGAATGGTCTCTTCACATCAGGTGGCCAAAGTATTGGAGCTTCAGCTTCAGCATCTGTCCTTCCAATGATTATTCAGGGTTGATTTCCTTTAGGATTGACTGGTTTGATCTCCTTGAAGTCCAAGGGACTCTCAAGAATCTTCTCCAACACCACAATTGGAAAACAAATATATATTTATATACTATGTCCTCTTTATCTGTTTATCCATTGATGGACACTTNTCAGGGTTGATTTCCTTTAGGATTGACTGGTTTGATCTCCTTGAAGTCCAAGGGACTCTCAAGAATCTTCTCCAACACCACAATTGGAAAACAAATATATATTTATATACTATGTCCTCTTTATCTGTTTATCCATTGATGGACACTTAGATTATTTCACTCTCTTGGTTACTGTAAATAATACTCAATGAACATGGGTGTGCACATATTTTTTTCCACTTAGTGTTTTTATTTTCTTTGGATAAACACCCAGAATGAGAACTGCTGGATCATATGGTAGTTCTATTTTTAATTTTTTTCAGGAAACTATCGTGTTTTCTATAGTGGCTGCAATAATTTACATTCCCACCACCAGGACACAAAGGGCCCCTTTTCTCCACATCCTCACCAACACTTTTTATTGTCATATTTTAGATAATCACCCTTCTAACATATGTGAGATAATATCTCTTTGTAGTTTTAATGTTTATTTCCCTAATGATTAATGATACAGAGCATCTTTCATGTCCCTATTGGCCATCTCTATGTATCCTTTAGCAAATTGTCTATTCAGACCTCCTGCCCACCTTTTATGAGATTGGTTGCTTTTCTGCTATTGAGTTGTAAGAGTTCTTTGGGTATTTTGAATACTGTGGGCTCAGTCACTCTTGTGCAACCCTATGAAGTGTAGCCTGCCGGGCTCCTCTGTCCATGGGATTTTCCAGGCAAGAATACTGGAGTGGGTCGCCATTTCCTTCTCCAGCCCCTTATCAGATGCACAATTTGCAGATGATTTCTTGCATTTATAGGCTGCTTTTTCCTTTTGTGAATGGTTTCCTTTGCTCTGCCGAAGCTTTTTACTTTGATGTAGTCCCGTTTGTTTGTTTTTGTATCTGTTGCTTTGCTTTTGGTGTCAGATTAAAAGGTCAGTGACAAGACGGGTATGAAGTAGTTATTGCCTACGAATCCTGAGGCTTTGTTCTTAATCCTAATACTTCTAGGCTTTGGACAAGTATGATGTAGCTTCAGAGTCTATAACAACATCAAAATCCTCTCTGAAATTTCCCAGTATAGGGATTGCCTATGATTATCTTTTATTTGAATCGTAGTTTAGATTTTACCAAGAGATGAGACCACATTATCTTGTGTAATCCTCCCCTGGTGAAGACAGAACAGGCACTATTTTCCTCAGTCACAGAGATGTTCAGGTTATTTGCATCCACTGCTGCACATGACTCACAATTTGTGGACGAACTTGAACCCAAGGCTCTGATTTATTTTTTTCCCTCCAAAGCGATCTGTGTCTCCTATTCTGCTTCCTATCATATGATTTTCTTTTATAAATCAAAGATAACATAAAACTTCAATGTGCAACATTTATTTGGGGACTAATATATAATTTTAGAAAATTCAATAGAATGCCTAGAGAGTTAAGATAATACATAATAGTGCTACCAGTTATATGAATTATACAAATTTTTAAAATGGTATAACTGTATGAAGAATGAAGAAGTAACTTCACTATATCACAACAGAGATTATTTATTAAAAACTTTGTGCCACTAAGATGAAATGAACATAGTTTTGAGAGACAGAAAACAAACTACTAAAATCTAATGTAGAAGTCAATGTATTTTTTTTTTATTAAATAAAAAAATTTTTTAATGGAAATAGCACTTTCTTCAAATACACCAGAGTCTTGTATCTTAAGACCCATAAAATCTAATTGAGCATTTCTGCATATATACACATGATATAATAACACATGGGTGACTTTATTTTTTGTTAATTTGCATTTATGCATTAATTCAATGCATAGTTATTGACTCTGCTACACTCTATTTTAAATGAAACTTTCTTCAAATACACCAGAGTCTTGTATCTTAAGACCCATAAAATCTAATTGAGCATTTCTGCATATATACACATGATATAATAACACATGGGTGACTTTATTTTTTGTTAATTTGCATTTATGCATTAATTCAATGCATAGTTATTGACTCTGCTACACTCTATTTTAAATGACAGATTAACAAGATTACGCATGATTTCTACCTTCATGAAGCTATAGCCTGGACTGCAATAGTTCATTAGTCAAATAATCTCATCAGAAAATAAAACATTACAACAAGGGATAAGTCAAGAGAGAATGACAGAGAGTAGCTGAAATTATGAGAGCACATAGCAGTATCAGTAACCTAAGCTAAAGAACCAAGGAGGCTTCCCAAAGAAGAGAAACTTAAAGCTGACATAAGAATCGTGAATAACGGGTAATGTGGATAGGGTGCAGAAAACATTCCAAGTAGAGCCAACAGCATTCACAAAGTTCTGTGGCAGAAGGGAGATCGTTGGGTTTGAGGAGGAAAGACCATGGTGTGGCACAAGATGAATCATGAGCGGGAGACGAGGCCAGAACTCTGATCCTGTCAGATTTTAGACATCATCCAGAGAGCAATGGAAGATATTGGAGGGTTTCTATGTTTTGTTTTGAGTTTCTAGTGTTTTGAGTGGCAAAAGCAGATCTGAATGTTACATACACGCCTCCAAAAACGGCAACATGTGGACCTCAGCTGTTTCATTGGTGTTTGCATAATCTCTCAGCAGTGTTTCTCCCCTTCAACACCTGAGATTTATTTAATGAGTCATCTCACTCCTGTGATGTGCATATTCAAGCCATGTAGGCAGATTAAAGGTTTTCCAAAATGTGCATATGCTTAGGGTTAAATAGAAAATTAGGAAAGGGAGAGTTCATGTATTCTTCAAGACAGTAGCTGCTGGACTTCTTTACAGGGTGGATTAATGAAGACCATTCTTTTCTTTTCCCCCTAAATTGCAAACCAGTTGAAGTCATATTTGAGTCAGATGGAAATCAAAATGCTGGCCCTACTATTGGTAAATCTGAATTGGAGAATACAACTTGCATCCAGATCACAACCAGTCTTCCCCACAGTGCTCCATGAATTTATTTTAATCACTTGTAACTATAGACCATTCCATCCTACTAAATCCACTCCAGCCTTCCCAACAGCAAACCTGTAGTGTCAGATTCTGTTCTGATAAACTCACCCTACAGAGGAACAGGAACTCTTGTGTATCTTGCATAGGAAAATGGAAAGAAAGTAAAAGGGGAGGAGGTACGGAGAATGTAGAATCACTCATCTGTCAGATATCACTCTTCCCTCCCAAACGAGGAGCAAGAAGGTATGAAGAAAGAGACATAAAGGATTCCTCCCAGACTGTTCTTCTTAGGAGTGTAGTAGACACTCCTTCCCTATTGTAGAAGTGTGTTAAGTTGTTTCTGTAGTGTCTGACTGCCAGGCTCATCTGTCCATGGATTCTTCAGGCAAGAGTAATGGAGTGGGTTGCCATGCCCTTCTCCAGGGGATCTTCCTGACCCAGGGATGCAATCTGAGTGTCTTATTATGCCTCCTGCATTGGCAGCCGGGTCTTTACCACCAGTGCCAATTGGCAAGAGATGGTGAATATATGTCCACTTTCCTCAATAGCTATTTATTTATTTGTTTTTTTCTTTTATTACTACTTTTTCCTGTTAATTCTCTTATTTTTTTTTTACATAGATATTTAGCTATATTTTTATTTATTTTTTTCTTCATTATCTTCCAAAGAATCTGGCCATTTCTACTCATTTTCCATGTAGATGTAAATATGTATCAATGTGTACATTTCAGATAAATTTATACACAGTATTCCAGGTGGTAAAGAATGATTGCTTTTTTTCTTTTTGTTAATATAGCTTCAAAATCACATATTTACATATGTAAGAATTAAATACAACCAACTCACAATGATGAAAACTCTAGAAGGGATAGGGAGAAATAAACATTTCTTCCCAAATGGAATTCATTTTAAAGTAACACACTTGGTTTCAAAATTAATGCATCTTTCTCTTCTCCATTACTCTTTGAGCCAGTGTCAGAAGCACTGTCCACTGGGTAACCAAAAACCATGAGACCTACCTGGACTCCAGTGTGCCTTGCCCTCCAGACTCCAGGAGGCTGACCTTTCTGTCCTGAATCAGTCATGCTCACTTGCACTCTGACTTCAGATAGAGGTCCAGGCAGTGGGAGGCACTGCAGGATGTGGGAGCAGAGGAGAGGAATGAGGTCAGGGGTTGAGTCCCTGGGCTCCCTCTTTCATGGTTATAGGTGGCAATGGCTGAGTTCCTGGCTCTCCAGGCCAGAGCTGCTGTTAGGCAGCTGCTGCTGCTGCTAAGTTGCTTCAGTCATGTCCGACTCTATGCGATCCTGTAAACAGCAGTCCACCAGGTCCGCCGTCCCTGGGATTCTCCAGGCAAGAACACTGGAGTGGGTTGCCATTTCCTTCTCCAATGCATGAAAGTGAAAAGTGAAAGTGAAGTTGCTCAGTCGTGTCCGACTCCTAGCGACCCCATGGACTGCAGCCTACCAGGCTCCTCCAACCATGGGATTTTCCAGGCAGGAGTACTGGGGTGGGGTGGCTAGGCAGCTCTCAGCTAGAATGTAGACACTCTTTCCAGACTGTGGTAGCCTCTGGCCCTTCAGTTCTAGAGATGCAATAAGGATCCCCTCGGATTGCCAGTCCTGTGGCGCTCTAGTGTCTCTTATTGAATTCCCCTCATCTCCATTTGTCCTTCCTTAACTTCTACTCTGACAACATCCTTGAGTTCTATTTCCTACCATGACCTTGATGTTACAGGAAGTTATGGTCATAAAGGTGATAAATTCTGTGTAAAATCAAAGCCCAGAATATTTATGGCATTATGGTATGTTTCGGGGGAGAACTGATGAGTCAGAATCTCTGGATAAACACAGAAGGTGCGACACAGTTGAGAGATAGGTGATATTATTTCTCTATTGAATTGTATACTACTTAAAATAACATAGGGGCTTCCCTGGTGGCTCAGAGGTTAAAGCATCTGCCTCCAATGTGGGAGACCCGGGTTCGTTCCCTGGGTCGGGAAGATCCAGCTCAGTCGTGTCCGACTCCTAGCGACCCCATGGACTGCAGCCTACCAGGCTCCTCCAACCATGGGATTTTCCAGGCAGGAGTACTGGGGTGGGGTGGCTAGGCAGCTCTCAGCTAGAATGTAGACACTCTTTCCAGACTGTGGTAGCCTCTGGCCCTTCAGTTCTAGAGATGCAATAAGGATCCCCTCGGATTGCCAGTCCTGTGGCGCTTTAGTGTCTCTTATTGAATTCCCTCATCTCCATTTGTCCTTCCTTAACTTCTACTCTGACAACATCCTTGAGTTCTATTTCCTACCATGACCTTGATGTTACAAGAAGTTATGGTCATAAAGGTGATGAATTCTGTGTAAAATCAAATCCCAGAATATTTATGGCATTATGGTATGTTTCGGGGGAGAACTGATGAGTCAGAATCTCTGGATAAACACAGAAGGTGCGACACAGTTGAGAGATAGGTGATATTATTTCTCTATTGAATTGTATACTACTTAAAATAACATAGGGGCTTCCCTGGTGGCTCAGAGGTTAAAGCATCTGCCTCCAATGTGGGAGACCCGGGTTCGTTCCCTGGGTCGGGAAGATCCTCTGGAGAAGGAAATGGCAATCCACTCCAGTATTCTTGCCTGGAGAATCCCATGGACGGAGAAGCCTACTAGGTTACAGTCCACGGGGTCGCAAAGAGTCAGACACGACTGAGCGACTTCACCTTCACCTTCCCCTAAAATAACATAATCATAACTAAAATACTAAAAATAAAACAATTTCACTGGTATAAAGTAAAATGAAAATCACCCAGTTGTGTCCGACTCTTTATGATACCATGGACTGTAGCCCGCCAGGCTCCTCTGTCCATGGAATTCTCCAGGCTGGAATGGATTGCCATTCCCTTCTTCAGGGGATCTTCCGGATCCAAGGATTGAACCCGAGTCTCCTGCGCTGCAGGCAGATTCTTAACTGTCTGAGCCACCTTGTTAGACCGCAAGCTATTTGCTTCATTCACCACTTAGCAACTGGATATCACCCAAGCTATCCTCAATTTATCCTCGTTTCAATGACATCCAAAAAAAGTCTCATGACATGTGAGAATTTAAGTCTCAGTTTTGCCTCTTACCTGCTGGGTGACTTTGGAATTGCCATTTAACTCATCCAGGGGTCAGGTTTCTCATGTACAAAAGATTTCAAGAGTTGAATGAGATGTTGTGTATAGAAAATGTATCACACTGTCTGACAAGTTTTAAGTGCTCAATCACTTTTATATTATTTCTACTAATGTATTATTATCATCATTATCATTATTACCGCTCAACATCAGCCCATATTGATTCATGCTTTGATTTAATGATTTTATGATCTTGATTTGTTATTGGAGTTGGACAGAAAGCACATTTCACCTTCTGCCTAACAATGAATGCTTCGTATATTCTGTTAACTCTTTACACTGTTGCTGAGGGCTAAGTTCATCTGTCAATTCTGTTGTTAAAGGAAACATCGATTAGAATTGAGCCTGAGCCTGCCTGTTCTAGAATATTGTTTTTTAAATTTTTCCTTGTCAGAGAGTGATGGTTTCTATAGTGAAGTCTACTTTTGTTTGGTTCAGTTAGCAATGTAAAGGCCCTAAGGGCATACATTGTATCTGCAATATCCCCTGCTATTTCTCAGCAGGTAGTGATCTCTGATGTGTTCATGGACTAAAAGCAGGTGGGGCAAGTGGTCAAGAGGAGTGGCTTTCTGTGCTGCTTTCTCCCTCTGAGGGTCAAAGAGAGACAACCAAAGCCTGCTCACACTCTACTGACTGCCTTTGACCAGAGCTGGCCTCTTCTCTGCTAACTTTCCCCATCCAGTTGACATTTATGAATACTACTAGAGAAAAAAAAATAGCCACAACTTTCCTCCATTCATCCTAAAAAGACTTGTTTGATACCCATCTACCAAAGGACACCAACTGAGATCATCCTTGTCATCTTCAGAACTCTTATGGAGTTTAGCCTTTGCTACTTCATCAAATGGGGCCATCTTTGCCTGAAGGGTTTTCCATCACTCTCTAGAGTACATCAGAGCCTCCTGTTTTCTCCTGCCATGCCACCTCCTATGTACTCATGCCCAAGCACTAATCACACTTGATTTGAACTATCTTCCATATTATTATATGAGCTCCTGAAGAATAGAAACCATGTCTGTTGTAGATTATAGACACCACTGTCATATCTCAACTGCCCAGATCACCTTCCTAATCTATAAAATTCAGATGTTGATAAGAGTAAATCTCAGGATTAAATAATAATTACACACGAGAGGCTTAAAACAATGCCTGACACATGGTAAGTATGCATAAGTGTTCAATTTATTATTAGATTATTCAATCTTATAATGTTGATAGTATTTTAAACCTCAATTTATAGAAGAGAAAATTGAGGCATGGAGAGGTTAAGCAGTTTCCCAAAGGTTATGAAGCTAGTGGGAAATAATGTGTAAATGAATGGGAATATCTGAAGCCATCATATTTACAGACTATTTTTTATTAGAATGTTCTACACTGTTTGTGTCAATAATACACAATTTTTAAAGGAAACCCTGATGTTTAGAGAAAATACTTGAAATTCTTAGGGGCAACATAAAGTATACATTTCTTTTTTCTAGAGAATAGACTTCTTGTGGTGAATTGTGTCCTTAATCTAAACGTTGACAACCTTTGAAATTCCCTTGAGATATAGAATCTATATACAAAAATAGAACAAGAATAAAGCAACATAAGCCTCCTGACAGTTCCATATAACAGCAACCTGGTTCCTATTCTTCAGTTCATTGTATCTAAACCTGGGGCAAGTGTATTTTTTATCCATTAAAGCAAGTTTAATCGTAATGAAATCAGGGATTGACAGATTCAAATGTTGTACAGATTGCTGAAGTGGTAAACAAACTTGGTGAAACTGCAATGCCACACAGCATTGAGATGAATTAGGAAGCTCCTTGAAAGATAACAAATTACTTTTGTGACTATTAGATTTACAGAAAGAGAGACACTCTGTATTGAAATGAAAGATTAAAATGGTAAAAGAATTGATTTTTAATAAAATATTTGAGGCTTTGAAAGATACTGAAAAGGCAGAAAGTATTCAAGCAGGCCAAAAAACTCTTATTAAAGAACCCAGATCAGAATCGTGTAAAGATAACAACTTAAATGAATGGTAAGAAAAACACACATTTCTTTTTTACTTTCCGTTTAGAAAGAATTACATAAGGGAATTACCTAAATTAACTTGCTTCTAAAAAACAAGAAAGCAAAATTAAAAACCAAAACAAAACAGTAACTAAGCTTGTGTCTTTTATATATTTTATTTAAGTTTTGGATCAATTGAAGAGTGTACTGTATAGTATAAAATGTCAACTAGTAATATGAGATTCATAATGAAAATAGAATTCCCTGTGCCCTCCTCCACTGTGATCCTATGGACCTTAGCCCACCATGCTCCTCTGTCCATGAGATTTCATGGGCAGGAATACTGAAATGAGTTGCCATTTCCCAATCCAGGGAATCTTCCCAACCCAGGGATCAAACCCAGATATCCTGCATTGGTATGCGGGTTCTTTACTGCTGAGCCGCCAGAGAAACCCCGTTAGGCCCTCAGAGGCAACGATTTTCTATTTATTTCCTTGTTTATTTCATCATTTAACTCCATGAAAAGTGAAAGTGAATTCTAGTCCATGGAATTCTTATTTCTAGATAAACATATAGTACTACTTTATTTAAATATCAAATTAAATTTAATAAGTATAAATAATAATGTTATGTCCCAAGTTAGAAGTGAAATGCGCCAACCACAGTTGAACTACCCTTCCCCAAAGGAAACCATTATCCTGAATTTGTCATTTATTATTTTTATTAAGCTATCTTTGTAATAGCTCCATCTATTTATTTTGTCATGTTTTAGACAGTAAAGTTAGTAGAAAGAAAGTCGTTTCTTCTGCTATAGAAGGGTAAATATTGTTGAATTCAAAATAGGTGTCACTAGAGATCTACTGAATCAGGATTACTATGGTTGCAGCCTAGGAATTTGCATTTTTATCTAGCATACCTTCTCCTCAGATATTTCTGGTAGAAATAAAAGCCTGAAGGTAGTTAGAATGCAATGCTATCCAATATTGAGCTATTTATTCATTATGCACACACCCAAAGATACTGAAGAGGTTTCCGTCATGGACCTTGGCTTTCAGAGCAGCCACTCTAATTTCATTTCTGGAGTTCCTGGCTGGAATAGACATGGTAACATGTTATTCCATCAACAGACATAGAGAAACAGAGAATCAGAGAAAGAGAAGAGGAGGGAAAAGAAGAGAAGAGATTGGTTCATTCCAAGAAAAAAAGTTAATAAAAATTAAAATTAAAAATATATGTAATTTTAGTATACCTTTTTCATGTATTAAGAACATTAAAATAATTTTACCAGTGGAGTACAAAACTGAATTTTTTACTCCTCCTAACATAATACTGAAAATATTTAAACTACGTACTTATAGATAACATTCCATTTTGGTCAAATATATCTTTGTCATCACTGTTTGAGAAAATAAGATAATGGCTGTGATATATACAGTATCTCAAATAAATAAAACAAAAACAAAAGTTTAAGCCTCGACCAAGTCAGTACTGGTAAATGTCATAGGTAATTTTATACAAATTTTATTACAGATAAATCCCTTCCTGGAGTTGAATGCTTTGCATCAACATTTCCGGGCTTATGGTACTTGCTAATTATAGTGTTCTGAATTGATTTTCCATAAATATCCACTTAATATGTCATAACATTGATTGAAGCAATTATAGAAAGACTTGAAAATCAGAGATAGGGCTAGTGTAGGGGAAACGGTGAGATATATTTGATCTTTTCCTAGCCTATGTAAGAGACAAGTCACATGGCAGCTGGAGGATAACTGGGATTAGTGAATACTGACCAGCTCTTGGCGCAGGTGTTTGGAATCCAAAATAATCACCTAAATGTGCATATCTGAGTTTGTCATTACCACTGAGCATCTCTGCTGCCCAGTGGAGGAATACTAAACAAACACAGAGAATTTATGAACAAATTTATAAATTTGCAAGCAAAATCAATTTTTTCAGGGTGTTTGCATGGAACCACCTAGCACAGATGGCTAGATTGGGTTTGGAAACCACACTCTTTTCTGTCCATTATGCTTGAGAATCTGACTATTCCCAATTGGTAGGTGTTGAAAATGGTGTGTACTAATAAGATCTCTAGATCCTGAAGACGAGCTTTGAATATTAAGAGACTTTAATGGCAAAGTTAAAGTGAAAGTGCTTCAGGAATTCCTCCATGAGAAAGAATACCATTAATAAGCAGCATACTTATCCCAAATTTTGGGGTCTCTGCTGTGAGAGTCTCAAGACATCCTATATTTTTCTGTAGATTTCTGCCAGACACTGGGTCTCTTCACATCACTAAAGAACTTCTTTTAGAAATACTTCAGGAGAAGTTAATTTGTAACCTCTAGTTAAGTCCCTTGTAAACAATGCTTCTTGGAACACAACTTTGTGATCCAGATGATGTGAGATGGTGAAATCAGTCCTAAGCAGTACCATTCACTTGGTAATAACTATATGATGTACAATTAAACCAGTCAATCCTAAAGGAAATCAATCTTGAAGATTCATTGGAAGGACTGATGCTGAAGCTCAGGCTCAAGCTCCTTTGGCTACCTGATGCAAAGAGCCAACTCATTAGAAAATACCCTGATGCTGGGAAAGGTTGAGGGCAGGAGGAGAAGGGGATGACAGAGGATGAGACGGTTGGATGGCATCACAGACTCAACGGACATGAGTTTGAGCAAGCTCCAGGAGATGGTGAAGGACAGGGAAGCCTGGCATGCTGCATACAGTCCATGGGGTTGCAAAGAGTCAGACATGACTGAGCAACTAAACAAGATGTTAATTATATTCCTTTCACCACAATTATTTCCTCACATATTATAAATGTTGTATTTGTGTTATATCATTTGCTTTAAATCAATAAGTTGAATTTTATTTGAATAACATAGTTTCCCTAACTGTATAGATTAGTCTTTGTAGGCAGGAAAAAAAATAAAGAGGTCTTAACCACTTTCTAATCAACTAAAATAAATAAACTATACTTTGCATATCTTTAGTGATAATAATGATAATAACAGCAAATCTGCATCTGCGTCCATGCTGTTGTGTCCATAGGGTCTCGTAGCCAACTAGGATTCTCTGTCCATGGGATTTTCCAGACTAGAATACTGTTGTGGATTGCCATTTCCTGCTCCGGGGAATATTCCTGAAAGAGGGATTGAATTTGCATCTCCTGTGTCTCCTGCTTTGCAGGCAGATTCTTTACCACTGATCCATCCAAATGTTAATATTTTACTATGTGCTGATGTAGCTCTAAATATTTTATGTACTATTCACTCAATCACAGTAACAATCCAATGCCTTAGGTATAGCTATTACCTCGATTTTACAAATGTGAAAATTAATAACAGAGATTATTCAACTTGCCCCAAGTAGGAGCTGTGAAATGGCAAGGCTGGGTTTTAAACCCAGTAAGTTTAGTTTCAGAATCTGTGTATTTAAATTTAAAAATGTGATGATTTATTTGACTAACTTTCCTACATTATATAAAGAAAAAGAAACTACCAGTAATTCATTCACCCATTGTTTGTTGAGGCTCTATGATGTATGAGTCACTGTGGCTATGTACAGAGGGATTAAAGCCACAACAGAATGAGACAAGTACACTGCCCTATAGTTTACATTTTAAGGAGAGACGCAGACAATTAATATGCTAAGCTAGATTATGATGTGGGAATAGTGGACAGTAGTCATGCTTTCGATTAGCCAAGAAAGCCCTCTCTGAGGAGCTGGCGATGACAGTGGAAGAGAGAAAAAGCCAGACTTTCTAAGAGGAGGAAAAGCTGTTGTCTCCCAGTTCTGGAGATGAGATGTCCAAAGCCAACAGGCCAGCAGGGCCATGCTCCCTCTGAAACCCAAGAGGAATAACTCTTCCCACTGCCTTCCAGCTTCTGCTCTCCCAGCTGTTATGCAGCTAATGGCACCATAGCTACAGTCTCTGATCCATTTTCTCTTCCTTCTCCCTGTGTCTCTTTGAATCATCTTTCCTCTGTGCGAGTCTGACTCTGTGTTTGAATTTTTCATTTCTTATTTGATAATGACACCAGTCTTACTGGAATAGAACCCATTACAATGACCTCATTTTAATTTGATTAGCTCTGTCAAGACCTCTTTCCAAATAAGGTCACATTCTGAAGTACTGGGGGCTAAGACATCAACATCTCCTTCTTGTTGGCTGGAAAGGAGGCGCACAGTGCAACCCATAGCAGTTTCTAGAATTGAATAGCTAGCCATGTTCTGAGTATGTCACATACTTGTAGCAAGGATTATCTGTGAATCTCCTTGTCACGTCAGGGGTATTGTCTCTCGGGAGACATTCACTGAGTCTATTTCCTCTTGCAGCATTCAAATATCAGTCTTGGTATTACAAAAGTTTCCCTTTGTAGGAAAATTTTGAATGCCTTGTGCATAAAAATTATTTCCTGAACCACAAATTCAAGATGAAATTCAACACAAGAATGTTTCACTCATCATTCATTCACTTTGTATTCTTTGGATATGAAGACTATTGTCAGGAAAGTAAGGTAAGTAAAGAATAGTGTCAGAAAAGTTACAAGATAAATCAAGTGAAAGATAATATATAAGTCTATCAAATACTTGATAGGCTGACCATGTTGGAGCCTAATAATAGATAAAAATGAAGTGCCACAAAGTTGAACTGGGAAGAGAATTTTTCTGACTAGGAAGGTAGTATGGAGATGTGCAATGAAAGATAGTTCTACAGACAGTGCTAATTGTCTATCAAAGATTCACACTCCCCGCTGATCACACCGACTTGTTGCTGAGAACAGATGCTTGACGAGGGACCACACTTCCCAAACTCCCTTGAAATTATGTGGGACCATATGACCAATTCTCATCAGTGAAATGTAGGCAGAAGCAATGTGTGTGAGGTCTTTGGGATTAAGAAAAGATATCCTTTATCTACTATCTTTTCTCTGCCTGCTGACTGGATACTGAGGTCAAAGCTGATCTTGAAGGATTTGTGTTAAAGGTGGCCGTCATGAGTGACTTTGTAGAGTGGACCGTCACACTCACCACACATCCTGGGTGTGTCTCTGCATGCCAAGTCATTTCATTCATGTCTGATTCTGTGCGACCCTGTGCGCTGTAGCCCACTAGGCTCCTCTGTCCATGGGGATTCTCCAGGCAAGAGCACTGGAGTGGGTTGCCATGCCCTCCTCCAGGGGATCTTTCTGAAGCGGGGATGGAACCTGGGTCTCTCACAGTCTCCAGCATTGGCAGGTGGGTTCTTTACCACTAGCATCACCTGGGAAGCCCTCACCTCCCTTCACCTGATGCCAAGGAATGAGAACACAAGCATTGAACTAGTATGTTGGAAAACTTTGTGTGTATTAAGTCAGGAATTTAAGAGTTTGTCTGGTTTAGATGCTAACATTATCCTCACAAATGGATATCACTGAACCTGTAAAGAGGATGATAGAAAGGGGTTTTTCAGGAGGAGGAGAAATCACAGAAATAGGAAGGAGACCAATTTGACTGAAGTACCTCTGCTGCTGCTGCCAAGTCGCTTCAGTCGTGTCTGACTCTGTGCAACCCCATAGACGGCAGCCCACCAGGCTTCCCCGTCCCTGGGATTCTCCAGGCAAGAACACTGGAGTGGGTTGCCGTTTCCTTCTCCAATGCATGAAAGTGAAAAGTGAAAGTGAAGTCGCTCATTCGTGTCCGACTCTTCGCGACCCCATGGACTGCAGCCTACCAGGCTCCTCCGTCCATGGGATTTTCCAGGCAAGAGTACTCTACTGGGGTGTAACTGGAGACAAGCCTAAAAATTAGGTCTTGAACATATAATAGAAGCTTTTGAATGTCAGAATGGGTGTTCATATTTAATTCATAAGCAGTAGAGAGCTGTTGAAGGATTATGAGCAGGTTATAATGTATTCAACGGCATTTTTAGAATGTTTTTTATATTTATTTAAGTATACCATGTCTCTTTGAAGAAAGGATTATAACAACTTTTGAGATATTAATATAACAGTGATGTAGAAGAAGCGTTGGATTGAAAGAAAGAGTAAAGAAGGAGCTCACATAAAAGTCACTTTGGTCTAAATGTTCTACAAATGTTTCTAAGGTCAGATAATATTTCAGATTTAGCAGGCCACAACTGCTCAACTCTGCCTTTATAATATGAAAGCAGTCATAGATTATACTTAAATGAATAGGCATGGCTATGTTTCAATGAAACTTTATTTACAAAAACAGTTGAACAGCCTGTGGGATTTAATTTACTATGAGACCAGTGGATAGAAGGTGGAAGGACAAAGGAAGAAAGGATTGTAACACACAGACATCAATCAAACAGAACTTGCAGAGATAGCGTGTTACTTTCCATATTGACTGTAAAATTGGTGTCCTCCTTTCTCTGCTATAGTAGTAGACTAGGAGCTCCATGAAAGAAAGGCTCAATTGTATTCATCTTCATATTGAGAGCATGCAGTGAAATATTTAAGTAATAGGAAAATTGTTTAAACTGTTGAATATGAAGAATAAGAAAGGATTAACAAAGTCCCGAAGTGTTATAGAGTGTCTGTTAAGCTTGAGTTAATGGAAAATAGTCATACCATTATTAGAAATATTCTTGACTTTGAACAAGTTATTTTACTCTTCCACATCTGGATGTCCCAAAAGCACCTCAAAATTAGCAGGTATGAAATGCCATATTTGATTTCCTTTCTTCCTCCACTTCAAAGTCAAATCTTCCAGTACTTTCCATCTTCATCAGTGATGTTGCTATTTACCTAGTCACTACAAACAGAAGCCCTATAAGCCATTCTTGTTCTCTTTCTTAAGAGGAATGCAATCTGGGGGGGAAATCTTAAGTTTTCAGACACTTTTGTGGATCTTACTCTTGAACTGAACTTTTTAAAAACCCTTCCTCTCCATTATCATTTGTCAAATGGTTACCACAGAATATCCCTGCTCTCAGTACTGATATGTTCCTTCAATTCTCTGAGCTTCTCTTGTGGCTCAGCTGGTAAAGAGTCCACCTGCAACGTGGGAGACCTGGGTTTGATCCCTGGGTTGGGAAGATCCCCTGGAGAAGGGAAAGGGCTACCCATTCCAGTATTCTGACCTGGAGAATTCCATGGGGTCACAAAGAATAATATTAAGTAAGATATTTTGTAAATGAAATTATTAAGTGAAAAATAATTTAGGTAAGAAGTACATAAGACAGAAATCATGAGAGAGGTACACAAATGTCACAATCTGTGCAGGTGGTATATGAAACCATGTCATTCGGGTCGCAAAGAGTTGGGCAGAACTGAGCGACTTTCACTTTCACTTGCATTCTGTACATAATTGTTAAGTCAGTTTTCTGGTTAAAACTGTTCCATGATTTCCCATGAAATTTGGAGTAAATCCATACTCCACATCATGATCTACAAGGACACTTAAAATTAGTCTCTTCCGCACATCTCCAATCTACAGTCATGGCCAGTCTCTATCTTATCCGATATCACCCAGTCATTGTTGCTGTCATCTTATAAAAATGCTGAAACTTTTTTTTTTAAGTTTCCAAATATTTTTGCTTCCCCTTCCTTCTGTCTGGTTCTTTCCCCTTCTCTTTGTATATTAGGCAAGTATGGTGACTTTACGCTAGATGTGCTGACTTAGAATTCCTTTTAGTGTGTAGCTCTGGGTTAGCCTTGAACACAAGATATATTTTGCATGAGATTTGAAAAGTGGAACTGAAGCAGCAGTCACATCTTTAAACTCTGAATAATAATGCAGAGCACCAGAAACTTCAGCATCTCAGTGTTATTATGATGGCTTACATTTTGGGGTATGGCAGCCTCCAGAACCATAGCTCCTTCAGATCTTTGATCAGATCTCCAACTTTAGCTTCTCTGGGTTGGAGGCATATGTGTGTAACTGTGAAGAAGGGGCTACCTATTCCTGCAGGCCACCCATAAGATCAAGGTTAGAGTTGTTGAAAGACAGTTTCAGTGGTCAGCAGTCCTTGTGATTTCCAGTTGTTTTCCCTGCAGGTTTCAGTTTGCCCTTGCTCTCTTTCACCTTCAGCTTTCCATGTCTTCATGATTTCTGGTCTTCATGATTCTATAGCAACATCAGGCTCAACTCTGCAGAGGCAGCAGCCTGCCCAGGCTTTCCCACTGGCTTCTCTGACTTTCTCATCAGCTGCCCCCCCCACATGAGGACTAACCCCTACAATAAATTCCTTATTCTGTACTCTCATAGCAATTCTACTAATCTGAGTGAATCTTAACTTCAATTTTAGCAAAAATATAAAACCTTAATGAGGTTTTTAAGACTGTTTCTCCTGAAGCTTCATCTTAAATAGATCTTCTATTATGTTTAAGAGGATGTTAAATTGATCATCTAATATATTTATTTTTCTAGTAGTATCTATTAACATATTAACATATTAATTCAGTTCAGTCATTCAGTTGTGTCCCATTCTTTGCGAGCCCATGGACTGCAGCATGCCAGGCTTCCCTGTCAATCACCAACTTCCAGAGCTTACTCAAACTCATGTCCATTGAGTCGGGGAATGCCATCCAACCATATCATTCTCTATCGTCCCCTTCTCCTCCCGTCTTCAATCTTTCCTAGCATCAGGGTCTATTCTAGTGAGTCAGTTCTTTGCATCAGGTGGCCAAAGTATTGGAGTTTCAGCTTCAGCATCAGTCCTTCCAATGAATATTCAGAACTGATTATCAGAACTGTAGTTGTTTATTTTATTGTTGACTATCTCTTTGACCCACTAGAAGTCAAACTCTATGAGGGCAGTAATTTGTTTGTCTTGTTGAACAATGTATCTTCAAGATGTATCACACTGGCTGGTATACTGAGAAAATATTTGTTGAATTAATGTGCCATCATGGCATCCGGTCCCACACTTAATGGGAAATAAATGGGGAAACAGTGGAAACAGTGTCAGACTTTATTTTTGGGGCCTCCAAAATCACTGCAGATGGTGACTGCAGCCATGAAATTAAAAGACGCTTACTCCTTGGGAGAAAAGTTTTGACCAACCTAGATAGCATATTCAAAAGCAGAGACATTACTTTGCCAACTAAGGTCCGTCTAGACAAGGCTATGGTTTTTCCAGTAGTCATGTATGGATGTGAGAGTTGGACTGTGAAGAAGGCTGAGTGCTGAAGAATTAATGCTTTTGAACTGTGGTGTTGGAGAAGACTCTTGAGAGTCCCTTGGACTGCAAGGAGATCCAACCAGTCCATTCTGAAGGAGATCAGCCCTGGGATTTCTTTGGAAGGAATGATGCTAAAGCTGAAGTTCCAGTACTTTGGCCACCTCATGCGAAGAGTTGGCTCATTGGAAAAGACTTTGATGTTGGGAGGAATTGGGGGCAGGAGGAGAAGGGGACAACAGAGGATGAGATGGCTGGATGGCATCACTGACTTAATGGACATGAGCCTGAGTGAACTCCGGGAGTTGGTGATGGACAGGGAGGCCTGACATGCTGCGATTCATGGGGTCGCAAAGAGTCAGACACGACTGAGCGACTGAACTGAACAGAACTAAATAGGGATCTGAGTTATTGACAAAAATTTTTGAAAAAACATAGTGATTCAGTGAAGATATAAATGGTTGCCAAGGATCAGTGAAAACCCTGCTAAGGGCAGATAGCATATCTATCTATGCATCTATGAATCTATTGATCTATTTATTCATCATCTATCTACTTATGCATCTATAACTTTCATTTGTAACAATGAAAAACTATATCATTAATAGTCATTTGAACTTTTAAGAAATTAGCTAATACAGTTTAGGAACTCAAATCGTGGTCTTCATCCTATCAGATATGTTTTACTTTTGGAAGTAAAGACGAACAGATTGTAACCCCTTTCTGCAGTTTTCACTTGACTTGAGGTAAGTAAGTAGAATGAGGACAGCTGCATCACAGGGTGTGTGTTAAGTGTCTGTCCGGTTAATCACATGCTTGTGACCAACCTGGCAAGGAGAGAGGATGGGTATTAACTCCTCCTCACATTCATTTACAGCCTGTCACTTCTGCTTTGGTCAAAATCACGATAGTAAGCACAAAGTCAGAGACTCTGGACTTGACAGTGAGGCTTCTTTTTTTCTGAGATAAAGCAAAACCTCTCACGAAAGCATTTCTCTTCCTGCTATGGCGAAAATGGCAATAACCTCTCCTGGAGCACTCGAGGCCGGCAGTCCACCATTTGTTAGGTGCCTCACCCTGTGTGATGCCTTGTGTGTCTTTAGGAATTCTAAGACTGTTGTGTAAATCCGTTTGGCCCTTTCCTGGGAAAGCAGCATGTCCTGGGAGCTAATAGGGCTGGAAGTAGAGCATGATCTGCCTACCTGAACGTACTCGTCTAGAGTTTGTCCTGCTGTATCACTTGTTAACAAAGGTTTGCCTCCACTGCCCCTCTTCTCGATTTAGAAAGAAAGGAATTTTAGATAATGAAACTTAATCAATATTTCTCAACCTACAGTTCTAGAGATACCCTGAGGCTGAGGGAGAGTTCGTGAGGAGGGACAAACTGGGAGGAGGACTTTCCTCCCTGTGGGGCAAACTTGATCCACCAGTATTTTGAAGTTCTAATCCCCAATACCTCAGAATGGATGACCATATGTGGAAGAGAGTTGTTGCAAATGTAATTAGTTAAGATGAAGTCATACTGAAGTGGAGTGAACCCTTAATTCAGCAGGACCAGCAATGGCACCCCACTCCAGTACTCTTGCTTGGAAAATCCCATGGACCTCCGTAGGCTGCTGTCCATGGGGTCACTGAGGGTCAGATACGACTGAGTGACTTCACTTTCACTTTTCACTTTCATGCATTGGAGAAGGAAATGACATCCCACTCCAATGTTCTTGCCTGGAGAATCCCAGGGACGGGCGAGCCTTGTGGGCTGCCGTCTATGGGGTCACACAGAATCAGACATGACTGAAGTGACTTAGCAGCAGCAGTATCCTTATAAGAAGACCACCATATGAAGAGAGACACAAGAAAAATGCCATGTGATAGTGAAGGCAGAGATTGGAGTGAAGCGGCAGCAAGCCAAGACTACTGGCAGACCACCAGAAGTTAGGAAGATTTCACAGGCTTCAGAGGGAGCATTGGCCTGCCAACATGTTGTTTTCGAATTTTCAGCATCCAGAATTGTGAGACAATGTATTTCTGTTGTTTAAAGCTCTTGATTTGTTGTGCTTTGCAAGAGTAGTCTTAGGAAACTAATGCACTCTCAAAGTCTGGAATCAGACCCCATTGGAGAAGGTGAAGTTGGAGCTATGGGATGGATAAGTTGCCTAGGAAGCAACCCTCTCAGGCACAGGTGAATAGAAGCTGGTTGGGGAGCATACAGATGAAACTGGAACACTGATCTGGACATGAGTCCCAAATCAGACATTATTCTTGTTAAGAGAGCAATAGAGGTGTCATCATTAGACCATGCCAGGTCTATGAGATCCCCAAGGGACTGTCCCTCTGTCATGTGGCTAACTAAGGCAGAGCACCACAGCGAAACAGCACAGCGGGACAAGTTGCTGTTCAGTTACTCAGTCATGTCCGACTCTTTGCGACCCCAAGTACACCTGGCTTCTCTGTCCACCATCTCCCGGAGCTTGCTCAAACTCGTGTTCATTAAGTCGGTGATGCCATCCAACCATCTCATCCTCTGTCGCCCCCTTCTCCTCCTGCCTTCAATCTTTTCCAGCATCGGGGTCTTTTCTAATGAGTTGGCTCTTCACATCTGGTGGCCAAAGTATTGGAGCTTCCTCTTTAGCATCAGTCCTTCCAATGAATATTCAGGAGCCACCTCCTTTCTCTTGCAGTGTTCCACCACTGCCCTCTGCTGGCAGTGCTTATCATAGTCACTGTGAAGGAGAAATGCTTGAAATACTTAAGGAGCCCATTCCACTTGAACAGAGAAGATACTGAAGCATTTGGAGCTGTGAGACAGTAAACTGATAACTGTGTTACAGATTTCTTTTGTTGTATTGGTAGCATTCCAAGGACAATCATGGATTTCCTGTCGATGATACTTACCCAGTTATATCCTCTGTGTGCTCAGTTGCGCAGTCGTGTCTGTTTGAGACCCCATGGACTGTAGCCCACCAGTCTCCTCTGCCATGGGATTTCCCAGTTAATAATAACACAGCTCATACCAAGATGATGGATCTGTTTATTCAAGTATGTTGTGTGTGGTGGGGGGTCGGGGGGTTGTACAGCTGGATATTGATCCTTAGGTCTAAAATTCATTACATGTCTCCCAAAATACAGCAAATTGGAAGCCAGGACCCTTATGGTAACCCATGGCTCAGATGGTACCATGATCAAAAGAAAACAAATCCTTCAATCTAAAAGTAATTCCCAAATGTGGAGGGAGATACAGAATTCATCTTAAATTTTATTTCTTCATTTTCCTAACATACAGGAGTGACTCCTGTACCCCAAATACTCCCCAAATTTTCTGTCTTTGATTCTGGCTCCAAGTAACTGTGATTCTTCTCCTCTGACAACATTTATCTATTCAGTATAAAAGTGAAAGTGAAAGTTGCTCAGTTGTTTCTGACTCTTTGCGACCCCATGGACTATGCATGGACTGGCATGGAGTTCTCCAGGCCAGAATACTGGAGTGGGTGGCCTTNCTGTCTTTGATTCTGGCTCCAAGTAACTGTGATTCTTCTCCTCTGACAACATTTATCTATTCAGTATAAAAGTGAAAGTGAAAGTTGCTCAGTTGTTTCTGACTCTTTGCGACCCCATGGACTATGCATGGACTGGCATGGAGTTCTCCAGGCCAGAATACTGGAGTGGGTGGCCTTTCCCTTCTCCAGGGGATCTTCCCAACCCAGGTATTGAACCCAGGTGTCCTGAATTGCAGACGGATTCTTTACCAGCTGAGCCAACCAGGAAGCCTGAAAAGCTTCAAAGAGCTTAGTGTTACAAGGTATAACCCTTTGTAGAGGCAAGATTAACCAAGAAGTCAAAAGAAAACTTCTCCTTAGTGGATAACAGGAGCAGAGTGTCTAGAGCTACAAATCATATCTTTATCAAAGAAATATGATGGGGCCAGTGAACTGTGCTTTGGGCAGGAACAGGGGTAGAATGGGGTGTTCCTTCCACCACACCCTTCCCCTAGACAAACCTTGGTGGACTCCTCAAAGATACTTCTTACGTGTCTTTTCATCAGTGTCTATTTTATTGCTACTATATCCTAGACAGCTTGGACAACATTAGGTGTGTGTTTCTCAGAACTAGTTGCTCTGGTATAGAAAAAACAAGTGAATCTTTCACCATCACTCTGATTAGCTGCATCCTATCTAAGAATACCTCCGTATCCCTGTCTCCAAAATCAAACAAAACTATTCCTTTTTGCAATATGTTCCTACATGGTAGTCAGCTCTTTTACATGTCACCACTTCGGGATGAATCTGTATAAGGGAAGGGACCTATCTCCCCTTTAAGTTTCTTTTAACTTCTGCCTTACCATCTCTGCCATTACTTTATAAAGTAATGCTGTTCTCTAGCTTTTGTCATGGTTACTGCTGACTGGATTATGAGAGCATGCAATGTCTTAACACCAGTTTCCCTAAGAAGGTAAACCATTTAGATTCATCACTATACCTCATTCTCTACCAGCACCTAAAACATGAGCATTCCTCTGATTAGTGCAGTACTAGGTATAGGCTCCATTATGTTTACCAGGCTTCACTAAGAGTGCCCAATCTCACAAGAAAACCCACTGTACAGCTTGAAGATTGAGGTGACAGACAAATGGCATTTTATATCTGGCTTTCTGGATTCTTTGAAACTCTTACAATAGATATATTAGAAACTATTTAGAATATATCTTCTAGCTTAGATGAACACTGGATAAAATTTTTAACTCATCTTCAATCCAAAAGTAAGGCTGTAGGCCCAGCATCAAAAAGTGGGCAGTAAAGTCAGTGGAGTAATTCATGGTTATGTTTTGTGCGTCAGATGTGCTGCCTTAATCCATATATGTAATCCATACATGCGCCTTTCTTCAGCATGAATGTGGAAACCAGGCCTTACAGTTCTTGTACCTCTCATATCACTTTATACTGATTAATTTTGGCTGCTAAGCATTCCAATAGTAGTTTTCATTCCCTGGTGGCTCAGATGGTAAAGATTTCCCCTGCAATACAGGAAACCACCTGCAATGCAGGAGATCCAGATTCGATCCTTGGGTTGCAAAGATCCCCTGGAGAATGGAATGGCTACCCACTCCAGTATTCTTGTCTGGAGAATTTCATTAAAGAGAAGCCTGGTGGGCTACAGTCCATGGGGTCATAAAGAGTCAGACAAAACTAAGAGCAGCTAACACTACTACTGCAGAAAATAAAGGACTTGCCATTTTTATACTCATAAATTATACATTGTTGTACTCTGGATATTATAGATGACTTGCCTTTGATAAAATGTTTAAACTATGGGCCTCCTAGGTGGCGCTAGTGGTAAAGCACCTGTTTGCCAATACAGGAGACATAGATTTGATCCTTGGGTGGGGAAGATCCCCTGGAGGAGGCCTGCAACCCTCTCCAGTATTACTGCTTGGAGGATTCCAGGGACAGAGGAGCCTGGTGGGCCAGAGTCCATAGGGTCTCACAGAGTGAGACACAAGTGAGCGACTTAGTAGGCACACAACTCTTCTCACAGATGTAGGTCGCTCTTTGGAACAATGATTATTATAATAGTGACTTCTCTGACAAATATTTAATACTACAGTGTTCTGTTTCCATGGCTTCCATAACCACAGCTGGGTGACTTAAAATAACAGAAGTGTATTCTTTCACAGGTCTGGACTCTGGAAGTGTGAATCAAGAAGCCATGCTCCCTCTGAGACTCTGGGTGGAATGATCCCCTGGCTCTTCCTAGCTTCTGGTGGTGGCTTTTAATCTGTGGCATTCCTTGCCTTGTAGCTGTCATAACTCCAGTCCCTGCCTCCGTCTGCTTGTATTAGTCTTCTCCCTGTGCCTCAGTGTCCAAATTTCACTCACAAGGACCCTGGCCATTGGATTAAGACTCATCCTCATCTAATATGACCACATCTTAACTCGATTACTTTGGCAAAGACCCTATTTCCAAATAAGGTCACAGTCAAAGTACAGGATATTAGGACTTGAACATATCCTCCTGGGTTCACAAAACAACCTACATCATAAAGCAGGCAAAAATCAATTTTTGCTAGTTGATTCTTTGTTTCATGTTGTCATTTCTCTTTGCGTAAAATTATTTATTTAACTTCAACATTTGATAATTTTGTTTGTATACATTACTGACATTATGAATTGAACATAAAATCAGAAATAAAATTGAAATTCACTATATTGTTATTCATCAGGAAGATTTTAAAACTTGGTTTCTTTATAATACTTTTTATAGTGGCTGAAAAGAATTTGTGGTAGGCTTATGGAAGAGTGATGGAGGATGAGTCAAGAAAATATGGGTCCTTGAATAGGAAACATTGAACTACAGTCCTGTGAACAGAAGAGTATGAAATTGCTTGTCTAGGTATGATAGCTGAAGGTGAACGGTGTCGGATTAGTGATCTCCGAAGAAGAAAATTTAGATTTGGAACCAGGGACCAGGCTTAGCCACTCAAGAGCTTTTGTGTAGCAGAGTTTTATTAATGTGAAAAAATGACAGAGAAAGCTTCTGATATAGACATCAGAAGGGGACGGAGAGCGCCTCCATCGCTAGTCTTATTAAGGGAGCTATAACTTTTTAAATTGGTTATTATAATAAATCAAAAGAATGTCTCAAGGTTGTAAAGATCTTACTAGACCCACTCCCACAATTTACATTTTAAGATAACAGGATTAAAACTAACAATAGAAAGATCTTACCAGACCCACTCCCATAATATTCATTTTAAGAAAACAGGATTAATCAGAAGGTTTTGAAGAAGGAGAAACTGTCCTCAAGCAGGATACATTGTTGTTACATAATCCTTAGTGTGCAGAGTTTAAGCTGAGTTGTTTTTTGTATAATCATCAGTTCCTGGCTAAAAAAAACTTTTATGTGACTAAGACTAAGGAATGTAAAAAAAAAAAAAAAATTGTTCTTTCCTTCTCCTTGAGCATTCCAGATCCCTTTCTCCTCCTCGGGGATCCCAGACTTCTTATCAACCTGCCTAGGATTGACTCTCTCAGGTACACTGAGGAAAATACAATTACAGACCCACTCCCATAATATTCATTTTAAGAAAACAGGATTAATCAGAAGGTTTTGAAGAAGGAGAAACTGTCCTCAAGCAGGATACATTGTTGTTACATAATCCTTAGTGTGCAGAGTTTAAGCTGAGTTGTTTTTTGTATAATCATCAGTTCCTGGCTAAAAAAAACTTTTATGTGACTAAGACTAAGGAATGTAAAAAAAAAAAAAAAAATTGTTCTTTCCTTCTCCTTGAGCATTCCAGATCCCTTTCTCCTCCTCGGGGATCCCAGACTTCTTATCAACCTGCCTAGGATTGACTCTCTCAGGTACACTGAGGAAAATACAATTCTAATATTGTGAAATTCAGTGACAGTGGGGCCCTGATTTTATGAAACAGAAAAGAATTTTATAATCATTGTTTAGCTTAGAATCTCTCTTTATGTTGTATATTTCTCAATCTTGTTTCATAAAACTACACTGAGCCAGGAAGAATGGAAGATAGACTTGAGGAACGAATGCTAAGAAGACCCTCGACTTAGTAACCGTTACCAGTTACAGACACTGTATATTCCATATTTCTTACCTTTGGAAGCTAGCTTGCATGTCTCTTACATACTTCCATGTCGATGCTAATGTTTCATTGTTGCTTCAAGCCTTCTTGTTTTAACCAATGAAATTTTCCTGCAGACCAGTTTAACAATCCTTATGCTCTACCAGTGCATCCCACCCATAATTTTGAGTCACATCATAATACCTGTGGCCTGTTGCTCCAGGAGATTGCTTCATTTTAATCCAGATCTCATAGAGATTCTTGGGGAAATGATGCTTTGGGTGATTAGACCTGATATTTATGAATTAAAAAGGCACTTTACTAAGAAGAATAAGAAAACTAAGTCATGAAATTTCAATGCATATACACTGATAATCTTTATACCATAATGAATTCTCTATTTTGCTAGAAACCCTAGTTTAGAATAGCCATTCATAAAAAATTTAATAGCAGAGACAGTTCTCAAAAACACTAATTTCCTGCTCTTGCATTTTCTTTCATTCAGAGTCTCACTGTATAAAAATTGAATGTGCCTTTTGGCTATAGTGAATGTTAGCAGTTGCCTGTTGCTGTACTTTTCAGTATTATAAGCCTTTGAGTATTTTTTTTTTAAGCTACCAATAACACATGACACTGCACAGGGGACCTATTTCTCATTTTATAGGTTAAGAAAGGCATATCAGTTTGGGCAGATACCCTGATCTTTTCACAGGGTTCTTTCCTTTCAAGAGAACTAGACAGATTAATATTGGCCCACTAAGCTCCAAAATTATGGCAGAAAGTGAAGAGGAACTAAAAAGGTTCTTGATGAAAGTGAAAGAGGAGAGTGAAAAAGTTGGCTTAAAGCTCAACATTCAGAAAACTAAGATCATGGCATCTGGTCCCATCACTTCATGGCAAATAGATGGGGAAACAGTGGAAACAGTGAGAGACTTTATTTTGGGGGGCTCCAAAATCACTGTAGATGGTGATTGCAGCTATGAAATTAAAAGACACTTACTCCTTGAAAGGAAAGTTATGACCAACCTAGATAGCGTATTGAAAAGCAGAGACATTACTTTGCCAACAAAGGTTCGTCTAGTCAAGGCTATGGTTTTTCCAGTGGTCATGTATGGATGTGAGAGTTGGACTGTGAAGAAAGCTGAGCACTGAAGAATTGATGCTTTTGAACTGTGTTGTTGGAGAAGACTCTTGAGAGTCCCTTGGACTGCAAGGAGATCCAACCAGTCCATCCTAAAGGAGATCAGTCCTGGGTGTTCATTGGAAGGACTGATGTTGAAGCTGAAACTCCAATCCTTTGGCCACCTTATGGGAAGAGCTGACTCATTGGAAAAGACCCTGATGCTGGAAGGGATTGGGGGCAGGAGGAGAAGGGAACAACAGAGGATGAGATGGCTGGATGGCATCACCGACTCAATGGACATGAGTTTGGGTGAACTTTGGGAGTTGGTGATGGACAGGGAGGCCTGATGTGCTGCGGTTCATGGCGTCACAGTCAGACACGACTGAGTGACTGAACTGAACTGAACTGAATCTCCAAAAACCCCTTTTGTATTATATAATTCTGGTTTCATTAAATCTCTGTGTAAGGTTAAAGAAGCATTACAGATTGAGAAGGTTCAGTTAAAACAGAAGTCAATATTGGCCAACAAATAGCATATAACTAAAGAAAGATTAGAGTTCAAATATTCTAGTTTGTTGCTTTTTTTTCTTTTTTTCAAGAAGATGGCTGATTAACCTAGTTTTCAGGTCTAAAAGTATTTAATTTCATAGTAATATTTCATATCTACTAAAAGAAGGAGTTCCATTCAGTTCAGTTGCTCAGTCGTGTCCAAATCTTTGCCACCCCATGAATTGCAGCACGCCAGGCCTCCCTGTCCATCACCAACTCCTGGAGTTCACCCAAACCCAAGTCCACTGAGTCTGTGATGCCATCCAACCATCTCATTGTCTGTCTTCCCCTTCTCCTCCTGCCCTCAATCCTTCTCAGTATCAGGGTCTTTTCCAATGAGTCAGCTCTTTGCATCAGGTGGCCAAAGGGTTGGAGTTTCAGCTTCAACATCAGTCCTTCCAATGAACACCCAGGACTGATCTCCTTTAGGATAGACTGGTTGGATCTCCTTGCAGTCCAAGGGACTCTCAAGAGTCTTCTCCAACAACACAGTTCAAAAGCATCAATTCTTCAGTGCTCAGCTTTCTTCACAGTCCAACTTTCACATCCATACATGACCACTGGAAAAACCATAGCCTTGACTAGACGAACCTTTGTTGGCAAAGTAATGTCTCTGCTTTTCAATACGCTATCTAGGTTGGTCATAACTTTCCTTTCAAGGAGTAAGTGTCTTTTAATTTCATAGCTGCAATCACCATCTACAGTGATTTTGGAGCCCCCCAAAATAAAGTCTCTCACTGTTTCCACTGTTTCCCCATCTATTTGCCATGAAGTGATGGGAC
>SJYX01009299.1:47867-181017 GCA_006410675.1 Oreotragus oreotragus | reverse complement strand
TGCTGAGTTTTCCAAATTTGCTGGCATATTGAGTGCAGCACTTTCACAGCATCATCTTTCAGGATTTGAAATAGTTCAACTGGAATTCCATCACCTCTACTAGCTTTGTTCATAGTGATGTTTTCTAAGGCCCACTTGACTTCACATTCCAGGATGTCTGGCTCTAGGTGAGTAATCACACCATCGTGATTATCCAGGCCATGAAGATCTTTTCTGTACAATTATTCTGTGTATTCTCCACCTCTTGTTAATATCTTCTGCTTCTGTTAGGTCCAGACCATTTCTGTCCTTTATCCAGCCCATCTTTGCATGAAATGTTCCCTTGGTATCTCTAATTTTCTTAAAGAGATCTCTAGTCTTTCCCATTCTGTTGTTTTCCTCTGTCTCTTTGCATTGATTGCTGAAGAAGGCTTTCTTATCTCTTCTTACTATTCTTTGGAACTCTGCATTCAGATGCTCATATCTTTCCTTTTCTCCTTTGCTTTTCACTTCTCTTCTTTTCACAGCTATTTGTAAGGCCTCCCCAGACAGCCATTTTGCTTTGTTTGCATTTCTTTTCCATAGTATATATATATTTACATACTGTACATATATTTTATTACATGTATGTGTGCCTTTTGTTTTACTTGTGATGTATCCTACATTTAACATTTCCCGGTACATGTAGATAAATTCAGTGACCTTTCTATGTCTCCTCTCTGAGGCTGGCGGATTCATATTCCCAATATAGCCATCAGTTCAGTTCAGTTGCTCAGTTGTGTCTGACTCTTTGTGACCGCATGGACCGCAGCACACCAGGCCTCCCTGTCCGTCACCAACTCTGGGAGTTTACACAAACTCATGTCCATTGAGTTGGTGATGCCATACAACCATCCATCCTCTTTCGTCTCTTTCTCCTCCTGCCTTCAATCTTTCCCATCATCAGGGTCTTTTCCAGTGAGTCATCTCTTGGCATCAGGTGGCCAAAGTATTGGAGTTTCAGCTTCAACATCAGTCCTTTCAATGAACACTCAGGACTGATCTCCTTTAGGATGGACTGGTTGTATCTCCTTGCAGTCCAAGGGACTCTCAAGAGCTTTCTCCAACACCACCAAAGTACAAAATAGAACTTCCATAAGTCTATCGCAAGGAACATTGTTCACTCAAGAAGGTCCCAGATCAAAGAAACCCATAACAAAATTAATATGAAAATCTGTATATATTTTACATTACTACTCAGAGATTTCAAAGCACATTAAAATCTCTCACATCTAATAGAAAATGTAATTCTTTCACTCAGAGATGTCCCAACTTTTTTTTTTCCTCATAGTGTAAAGAGCATCTTGATGAAAGTGAAAGAGGAGAGTGAAAAAGTTGGCTTAAAACTCAACATTCAAAAAGCTATGGCATCCAGACCCATCATATCATGGCAAATAGATAGGGAAACAATGGAAACAGTGACAGACTTCATTTTCTTGGGCTCCAAAATCACTGCAGATGGTGACTGCAACCATGAAATTAAAAGACACTTGCTCCATGGAAGGAACGTAATGACTGACTTAGCATATTAAAAAGCAGAGACATTACTTTGCCAACAAAGGTCCATCTAGCCAAGGCTATGGTTTTTCCAGTAGTCATGTGTGGATGCGAGAGTTGGACTATAAAGAAAGCTGAGCACCATGCTTTTGAACTGTGGTGTTGGAGAAGACTCTTGAGAGTCCCTTGGACTGCAAGGAGACCCAGCCAGTCCATCCTAAAGGAAATCAGTCCTGAATATTCACTGGAAGGACTGACGCTGAAGCTGAAGCTCCAGAGGATTAGATGACATGAAACACAGAGGATGAGATGGCATGCCCGACTCAATGGAGATGAGTTTGAGTAAGCTCCAGGAATTGATGATGGACAGGGAAGCCTGGCGTGCTGCAGTCGCTGGGGCCCAAAGAGGCAGACATGACTAAGTGACTGAACTGACTGAACTGACCTGTCATTTTGGAAACCAATTTGGGAATCTGTTATAAACAGAATACACCATAAGAGCCAAACTGGAATGCTGCTACTTCAAGCTAGTTCATAGTTCATGGTGTGCAGTCTATGCATGAAAGGAGATTTCTAAGCTGGCAGTTGCATGGATGGCTGAATTGGAAAGATAAATGATAAGTGAACAGACAGATATATAGACAGACAGACAGACAGATAGATGAATAGATCAGAACCACTGTTTGGGCATATCCCAGTAGTATCCTATCAAGTGAGAAAGAGGCAGTAGAAAGAATACAGAGAGTAAAGTGTTTTGCATAATGCCATAAAGATGATATGGGCAAAAAAAGCAAAATAAATGCAATGCTTGCTATTTATATAACATTTTACGATACTCCTCACGTGTGCTTTTGTGTTTCCATGGACCCTGTGGATATTTTTTTAATGCTTTAATACTTGTAAATATCATGATGTTTTATAAAGTCTTATTTACCAATCTGTTTTTCACTCATATAAGTTTCAAGTGGTGAGAAATTTATCATAGTCATAATTATATTCTGATTATTTAGTAATGGCCTAGCACAGAGTTTGAAACTCTGGCTTAAATGAGTGAAATGTATAACAGCACCATATCTAGAGTTGTATGTTGTAGTAAAGGTGCAAAAACAGGTGAGTTTACAGATTTAAAATTTCAATAATAATGACAGGGGACTTCCCTGGAGGTCAGGTGGTCAAGACTTCACCTTTCAATGCTGGGGTTGCCGGTTCAATCCCTGATCAAAGAGCTAAGCTGCCACATGCCTTCCAGCCAGAATACCAAAACATTAAACAGAAACAATATTGTAACAAATTCAATAAAGACTTTAAAGATGGTCCATGTCAAGACAATGTTTAAATAATAATAATAATGATAGTTAAATAAGAATAATATTGTACATTTGAAATTTAGGAAAGAAAATAAATTTGTTTTCTAAAATAATACATATGAAAAGGTTAAAATAAATTAGAAGACAAAAATATTCTGTACTTTGAAAAATAAACATCCAACAAAGTAATAAAAAGGAAAAAATATGTGCATATAAAGTGAGAAAGAGGAAAGGAATTGTAACAGTAATTTAGAATAGATGTTTAACTTATAAAAACATACAACAGATAGCATATATTGATTGATCTGAAATATGTAGCAAATATTTCTCATAGAATAATAACAATTCAAATTACTAAAGTCATTACAAAATGAAGTAGAAAAACCAAATAAATACATAACATGAAAAGTAGTTCATAAATTTGTTAAAAGGTGACCGAAGTGAAGCCTTAGGTCTTGTTTATTATTAAAGCTTGTTTTTATAAATATTCAGCAGCAGAAAATGTCTACACAACAGAAAATGATCTAAAACCCAGAATAAATAATGTAAAAACAATTTGATTTATAAGGGAAATGTGACCTTGATATCAAAAAATACTAGGATAATAAAAACAGAAAACCATAGATCAATGAGTATAGATTTGGAAATCCTCAGAATTTAGTGGCTCACTAAAACATGACTGAATAAAGTTTAATCTTTTAAACAGAAATAATTAGTAGTAAGAACTTCACTGTAACAAAACATCAACTCAATTGGCCAAATTTAAAAAACAGCAAATTAAAATTCATCTCAAGAGAAACCAAAAGCTTTGCTAAAATATAAAATTCTTTCTAATAAATGGTGTATACGAAGAACCAATATTCAAGATGCTCAGTATGAATATAATATAAATGATTCTATAAATATTAAGAATCAAATGACAATTCCTACCATCATTGCTATTTAATACCCTCTGGATAATCAAGTCACTTATGTAACAATAGCAACAAAAGTAATAATATTGTTATCAAGAATCATGTCTTGAATTACCACTAATTTCCAGTTTTAATTATTTTGTCTATTAAAGTGCCTTATATCTCTAAGATTCATAGATGAAAGAGAGATGATATAACTTGCCCAGGGTCTGACAATCCCGGCTTCAAACCTGGACTTTATAGGGAACTGGGAGTGTTAGCAAAGGTAAAAAAGACAATTCATAAGAGAAAGAGAAACTGGTAAAGATTATAAGCAAAGACAAAGTTCATCTTTACCAATAATCACAGAAATGAGCATTAAGGCAACTAGTTCCTTTTCATCTATGAAACTGGCAAAATGTGAATAAGGTAAATATCTCATCATAGGAAGAATAAGTAACATTTTTCTCTTGTATAATGAAGGTGACATTGAAACTAAGATGGAACATATCAGGACTAAAAATGGCAGTATCTATTAAGATGCAGAAGTTTTTTAGTTCTTGACAGGATTAAATGAATTGTCCACTATTTTTTTTTGGGGGGGGGCGCTACTATATTAAACAGTTTCCTGTGTATGTAGTTCTCATAGCAGTGGAAGATAGGAAGCAATCCACTATTTCTGTAATAGTGGAATGGTTGGGTAAGTCATAATTAATTCACTAAATCGACTGCTAAGCAACCGTTAAAATCGTGTTTACAAAAATCACATAGGAACTGTGATATATATTCATTTTAACTAAAAAAAAAGGTGACAAATAGAGTGAATACTTTGATAATGTCTAAGATACTTGCACATGAAACCGACCATAACATTGGGTATAAAACAATTAACCAGTGACACCCTTGAGCGATGGCTTCTGAAGAGTCGTTCAACGGTAAGGTGCCAGAGGCCCCAGTGTTCTGCACAATCGGGATCTGTTTTCTTATCAAGCTGCCTCTGCTCATGTTACTGTAAGGCACTACTTTTATTCCAAAGCTGCAGCAGAATTCTGATGATGACCACACAGAGATGATGTTTTCAATTTAAGGATACAGAGTTGCCATTCCATCCAGCCATTAATGAGAAGAGCAAGGCCTCAGCAGGTTTCCATACAGGTGACAGGAAAGCCAAGAATTGTGGGCTTGCCCACAGTGTCTTGCAAAAGAGGTTGAAGTTTGAGCAAAGATTAATAACTGAAGGACAAAGACTTTCAAAAATATGTGAAAAAAAAGTAAAGCAACAATTGAGAAAGGTTTATTTTCTTGACAGAGGCATGATACTATAAACTGATTAAGAATGTTTATTTAGAAACATGAAGCAATTTTCTAATTTAAGGGATTTCAGGGACTTCTCTGGCAGGCCAGTGATTAAGATCTCATGCTTCCAACGCAGGGGGCATGGTTCAGTTCCTGGGTGGGGAACTAATATCCCACATGCTACACTTCACAGCCAAAAACATAATAAGAGGAACTTCCCTGGCGGCTCAATGGTAAAGAATCTGCCTGCCAGTGTCAGAGACATGGGTTTGAGCCCTGGTCTGAGAGGGTCCCACATGCCATGAAGAAGCTAAGCTCCATGACCACTGAAGCACACATGCCCGAGTGTCTGCGCCCCACGACAAGAGAAACCACAGCAATGAGAAGCCCATGGACCGCAACTAGGGAGTAGCCCCCACTCACCACAACTAGAGACAAGCCCTCACAGCGATGAGGATCCAGCACAGTCAGTCAATCAATCAATCAATCAAAATTTAAAAAGCAAAACCAACAAAGGAATTTCATGATTTGTTGGACTTTTAGAAAGGGCTTGCTAAATTTGGAAAATGATGTCACTTACAAAAACCTTTGATATCTTTGATGTAAAACATGAATTTTCAATTCAGTAATAATATTTAATGTAAGGAAATAAAGACCATCACACTTCTGGGGGAAGGGAAAAAAAAAAAAGCACTTGAAACAAAGCTGATCAGTCCAGTGAAAAAATTCCAACACAGGGCCCCAAAGGAGATCGCCATTACATAGAAGTTGAAATCCAAATGAAAAAAAAATTTCTTCATTAGTTACTCTGATTAGGAGTTAACACCTCTTTCACAGCGAAGATGCAGCTGCTGCCTGAGGATTGTACCTATAGGCAGATACAAGTGAGATGCATTTCTGAAGAGTAAATTTCCTGAGTGGAAAGACTTTTTGTGTTTTGAATGGAGATGGTTTGAATTGTACAGACGGGGAGAACTGCATGTGAGTATGTGTGCATGTGTACACACGTACACATCTTCTTTCTTAAGCAACAGAACACAGAAGACCAAGATGTGAGTCTTGTCTGAAGAAGAATGAGCTTCTACTTGAGCAGATGGGGGATTAGAGCCACTGTGTTTTGGCATAAAGGTACATATGAGCCCAGTTTTTCACCACATTTGGAAAAACTGGGGCATGTTGCTTTAAAAAATTTGGAAGGTAAACATCCCAACATACACAGCTTTTGTGTCGGTTCCTTACAACAAATACCCCTTAAAACAGTAACACTTGTTATGCCCTTAAGTCTACAGTCGGAGTGGAATTTGGGCAAGTTTGGCTTCTACAAGCATTAACCTGAACTAGTTCCAAGGCTATGAAGTGTAAACATCCGAAAGTCTGTGTTCTTCTGTGTCTGGTTTGGTGAGGGGTTTGGCTCAATTTCCTCTCCACATGGCTCCTCCATGTGACCTCTCCACCCAGTCTGTCAAGAGAGGCTAGTTTGGACTTTTTTTCAGAACAGGGCCTGCCTTGCCCAGAGAGTGAGTGTCCCAGAGAGAAAGAGAACTTCAGAAAGAGAGAGAGAGAGAGATTCAGAGAGCATGAACAGAGAAAAGAGAATAAAGAGGAGGCCGAGTCAAGGTCACCTTGCTGTCTGTGATCTGGCCTGGGAAGTCATGGTGCTACTTCTACTACACTCTATTAATTAAGGCGGACGTGAAACATTCCTAATGGAGGAGTGTCAGCGCCACACTGTAGGAAAAATGTGTGGGATCAGATAAACATTGGTGCTTCCATCTCGGAAAAATATAATCTACCACAGTTCATCCCTTGGCTTCCATAATCCCCACCTCTGTCTTACCCGAAAAACACTTATTTCTCTCCCCTGCAAGGAGATCCAACCAGTCCATTCTGAAGGAGATCAACCCTGGGATTTCTTTGGAGGGAATGATGCTAAAGCTGAAACTCCAGTACTTTGGCCACCTCATGCGAAGAGTTGACTCATTGGAAAAGACTCTGATGCTGGGAGAGATTGGGGGCAGGAGGAGAAGGGGACGACCGAGGATGAGATGGCTGGATGGCATCACGGACTCGATGGACATGAGTCTGGGTGAACTCCGGGAGATGGTGATGGACAGGGAGGCCTGGCGTGCTGCGATTCATGGGGTCGCAAAGAGTCGGACACGACTGAGCGACTGAACTGAACTGAACTGAAGACCCTCAAGCTTTATCACAAGACATCATTTCAAGATTCAGATGCTGTATACAGTGTCCTATGCAGTTCATCAGGTGAAACTTCTCAAAGGCAGCTCTTAAGTAAATTTCTTTAGATCTGAAAATCTGTGAACTAAAAAGGCAAGTTCTATGCCCTTTACACACCCGCTGGTAGAGCAGGCATCCATTAACTGCTATGGAGCTTCCTGTTCAAAGACGAGAAAAAGGGAGGAACATGGTTTAACAGCTCCAGGTCTGAAATCTAACTGGACAATGATACCAGTTACCAAGCTGGAACCCCATCCTATTTCCAATATTCTCCTTGATTCTTTTTTCTACCCTCTGACCCATTGTTTCTGTCTTCTACTTCATTCTTTTTTCATTAGAAATGACAGGTGTTTGTAGCTCTGTAGTTTACTCAGAGTACATTCTGACAGAGGTAATTTGGACATCCAAAGGTCTATTTTCATTCTGTATCAACTTTATCTCTTTCAGTCCAAAGTGATAGAATTCCTTTTACACTTTGTGAATCTGTTATGAATCAATCTATCATCAACTGTAATAGACAAAGAGCCACATCCACAAATCTGTACAAGAATAGTTTTTTTCCCCTTCTTGAGACTTTCTAAGTCGACTGTGTGATGTGGCCGTTATAGGGTCTTTTGTTTAATGCAAAGATTCTTTAAGTTATGCTGATTCTGATTGAATGACTCCCTAAGACAGTGCCTTACATTTTTCTGAGGTCTTTATAAAGCATATTTTAGTCCCACACTGGATTTTATCACTGCTCAGAAGCTTTTCCTTAATTTGGGGAGCTAGGAAACTGAGAATGAGTTATATTTTTAATTCAGTAAGCCTAGGTCCCTCTATATTTAACAGCTATTTCTCTAGCTTGCCCCTCTCTTGCATTTTATTATAGACATATGAAAGAATCCAAGTAACAACTTTAACCCTTTGCCCAGAAATCTCTCTAGTGAGACCCTCCAGCTCATTAGATACATTTTCTACTTTCCACATTATAATGTATAACTTGTTGCTAAACTTCCTGAACCTAATTAAGGGATCCTCTTTCCTTCAGTTTTCAAGAATATTTACTTTCCTTTCCTTCAATACTTCACAGGTAGCCTCTAAAAGGGCCATTATGCTGTTCTAGGTCTTTCCAAATACTGTCTAATCTCTTATTCACAAAGCTATTATCATCATTTTAGTTTTTGTTTATGGAGGCATACAACATCCAGGTCCCAACATGTGTACTAATGAGCTAGCAGCATAACAAACCAGTCCTAAATGAAAGAGACTTAGAATGATAATATTTAATCAGGGCATGGATCTGCAATCTGTGCAGGTTCAGCAAATCCTGCCTCTACTCTCTCAACTAGACAACTCAAGATCTACAGGCTGGGAAACATCACAGGCGTGTTCACTCTTAAGTCTGGCGTAAGATTTTGGCTGTCAGCTGGGGCCTTGGTATCTCTCCAGGCAGTTAGTCTCTCCACGTGGGTTAGTCTGAGTTTCTCATGGCATGGTGACTGGTTTCTCACAGAACAAGAATTCTAAGTGGGGGGTGGGGAGGTGGGTAGGGGGGATGTGGGCAGACAGAAACTGTTTTGCCTTTTATGACCTGTCCTTGATTGTCATGCGATATCACTTCTGTCTACAACTTTATCAGTTGTACTAGTTAGGTTTTACCCAGGTTCATTGGAAAGGAACATAGACTAAACCAGCTAATGCAAGGGTGTCAATATTGCACTTTAATAGGAGTACGTGCAATAGTTTATAAATTGATGTAGCCATCTTTGGGAAATGCAGAGCATGTAGTTTTTCCTACAGATAATGGGCTTAGTCATTCTGAGTACATTATATTGTTTCCTTCATATACCATGTTGTTACTGTAGCAATTCCTAAACCAGGTGGGCCCAATTAAGTAGAATCCAAACTCTAGTTTGATCAAAATCCTTACTGACTGCTTAATCAGGTTTAACTTTGAACATGCAACATATTAGGAATATAAAAAGAAAGTCTGAAGACAATAGAATCTAGGAAATGATCAAAGAGTTTAGGAACCCAGAACTGGAGAACATTTTAACTACCCAGAAAACCACAAAAAAAAAAAGTCTATTTAAATCAAATCTTATAGAATGAATACAAGCTTTTCTAGTTAAGAGTGAGGCTGGATGAGGACGGAACTGCGGTGAAGGATCTAGCTTCAATCCACCTCTTAATCTCTGTGTAAATCATAGGTCTGGAGAGGCTTCACTGCGTTGCTCTCTACTTCATTAGAAAGAAAAAGCTAAGCAAGCTTCTTTTTGATTAAAAAAAAGAAGAAGAAGAAGAAGAAAGGAAATGGTCCGCTAGTTGTTATCTCTGCTTCTACTTCAGCATGTATTTCAGGAGTAAAGCATATTTAATTTCTATGTCTCTATTTTTATTCCAAGAAGACAGATTTTTATCGCATCTTTCTACTCATAGGGCACACCAAAGGTTTTGTTGATAAAAATCAGTGAGCCCAACACTTCTTGCTATTTTTTAAAGCCAATGTATTTCATCTCTCACTGTCTGCTGAAGGAAAACCCGTATGTTCTAGCATGCAGTTGGATCGTCTCGATTCTTCGTGGTCCACTATCAGCCAGACGAGATTCAAGGTCACTGTTTTAGTGTGTCTGTTTCCTGGCGGAGCTCCCTGGACCTGATGAGGGCCCTTCAAGTTACAAGTGGGCACAGACTATTTGGAGCTGTATGAAAGGCAATTCATTCAGCAGGTAAATGACGCTCCTCATTTTCTCTGAAGGGAAGGTTGGTCAGATGGTTGGAATTATCTACTGTAAAGGAGTCAACTTCTACCAAGGATAGATAACACAGTCACTTCCCTGAATGTCAGGACAGTGAGAAATAACCCATACTGATTTTCTAAATCAAACACATTGAAATAAATTTTATAAATATTATGTATTAATATTAGTATAAATAAAACTTCCCTGGGATTTTTGGTTCATTCCATGTTTTACCTTTTTATATCATTTTGACTGTTTATTAATTTACTGTTTCTGATTTTAATCACTGGATTGGCCTAGTCTAGTTTTTAAACTAAAGTCTCCAGTTTGTTTATTTCCAAAATTTCTTTTTTTTCCCTAATACTTTAAAGATATACATTATTCAGTGTTTACTATTTTTAAAAACATCTGGATGTTGTCTTTACTGTAAGTTTTTTTTGAAATGTATTTATTTTTGGCTGTCTGGTCTTGGTTGCGGCACAGGAGCTCCGTAGCTGCCCCGGGGCATGTGGGATTTTAGGTCCCTGATCAGGGATTGAATCTGAGTCCCTGCAATGGAAGACAGATTCTTTACCCATTGGACCACCAGGGAAGTCCTGCTCTACATTTTGACTGTAATTTCTGTCTTTATGTTTCCTTGAATTGAAAGGTACCTGCAACTGTGTGGGTTTTATGTATGCGCATGTTTGACTTCTCAGTGAGTGCAATCATTTGTTTCTATTTGGCTAATTCTTAATTGTATTGTATTTTAATGGGTATAAATTATAGGATGTCAACTTTTTACAATTTGTTGAGATTTCCTCTGAGCCCTAATTCATAATCAATATTTGTGAATGCTCATTTGTATTTTTAAAAAATAGTCTTATGAAATTAAAAGTAATGCACATTTATTTGCACAAATAAATTTATTTTACTGTTCAAATTCACAAAACAATGTGCATTTCTATTGAGTTCAAATTGTTTGTTCAAGCATTTTATTATTCAGTCTACATACATTTATTTTGATCTACTTATCTGTTCTGTGATTTTTGAGAGTGGCATAATAAACCCTCACTAGCCTTGTGGCTTTGTCAATTTGTCCTCCATGACTAATCATTTTTCTTTTATATATTTCAAGCAGTTTTGCTGGGTACATAAATATTATTGACTATAACATTTTCATGGAAGAGTGTTTCTTTTATCAAAATGAAAAACTTATTTTTATGATTTTGTTTATTTATTTATTTATTTATTTTTTACAATACTGAATTCTTTTTGATCCTGCTTGCTTTATTTTGTTGACATTTAAAAAACCTGTTTCTACTACATGATTTTTTTTCAGTCATATTGATTGTAAGTATTCATATATTTGGACATTCTCTATCCTTTTATATTTATCTTTATCCTGAATTCTAATTACCACTTCCTTTACTTTTTGGATTTTATGTGTATCTTTATTACATTTTCTTAAGGATTTATCATTGTTTTTCTCCCTCTAACAATCTGCAAGTTATTAATTCTAATTCCATTTTTCAAGTATTTCCCCTACAGTGTTAACATATGTATTTAACCCAGAGGGATGAAATGGGGAGGGAGGTGGGAGTGGGGTTCAGGATGGGGAACACGTGTACACCCGTGGCAGATTCATGTCAATGTATGGCAAAACCAATACAGTATTGTAAAGTAATTAGCCTCCAATTAAAATAAATAAATTTATATATAAAAACAAAAAAAAAATAAAGCTATATTTGTCAAACAAAACCTTGCCAGTATTAATCTATATCTATATTATCTTCCTCCCATCAACCTTTTAAATTCCTTATTCAAACAAGAAAAATAACCCCACACATCCTTTTCTCTGCTGGATTTGAAGCTTTACATGCTGAATGTCGTTTCTTTCTATCACGGTACAGATTTTTCTTAAATAGTTGATGGTTATATTTCTGAGTGTACTGAAGAGTTACTTGGACTGATAGGGGGGAGCTTGTGTCCATGTGGTGTTCCTAGGTGAGAAGTGGGATGCATCACGCCTTCCCATTGATTTCTGGGATGGTCCTACCATGTGGACATCAGTGCCCAAATTCACTGCTCCTGCCTTGAATGAGTCTGCTTTGTGACTTTGCCTAAGCTACACAGGACAGATGAATTGCACTGATGTCAAAAACCTGACTTAGAACTTCCCTGGTGATTCAGTGGCTAAGACTCCTGCACTCTCAGTGCAGGGGGCATGGGGTCAATCCTTGGCTGGGGAAGATCTCGCATGCCATGCTGCATGGCGTGGCCACAAAACAAACAAAAAAAAAAGTTGGCCTAGTTGGGTGTTGCAACTAATTTCCATTGCAGCAATTGTCTTTTGTGCCTGATTTTGCCTGTGGTTTCTTTCTTTCTTCTTTTATTTTAAATATAGAAATATCAATTTTATGTATATAGGTATTTGTTTACTTTTTACCAAAAATAACCTTTTATGTTTTCAGTGGCTTTTTGGATTTATTATATTTCTTTTCCACTTTTTTATTGTTTATGTGTTGCCACTGCTGTTGCTGTTTGGTTTAGTTGGTTTTTCATCTAGTAATATTCTTTACCATGTGAAGCATTTTGCAGTGGAGGTGGGGTAAGAGATTGGCATAAAACTCATCCTGCCATCTCAAAATATGAAAATTTCTCTTTTGATAGAAATTATCCAGTTTTACTTGACCTTCCAATTCATGGTGTTACACTTAATAATTTAAAAGTAAATATTCTAATTTATTTGTATTTGGGCTTACACCTCCCCACATCATTCCTAATACTCTGCACTGTTCTGGCCTCTCTTTTTCTCCTAAACTTTGTTCAATTCCTAAATTGTTGGGAATTTATTGTACTCTTCTTGAAGGAAAAAGGGTTTTATTAATTGTTCTCTCTCACCATTTAGCTGTTTTCTATTCCTTCAGTTCTTGTTCTTAATTCCTTCCTTTTTTAGTTCTTGAATTGCTTAATTTTTTTCTATATTTTGTAGGCAAGTTCTCAATGTATTTTTATTTTATTAATTTTAAAATGCCATTATAAATTTAGCATAGGTATAAATTTTGTTGTATTATACATATTTCAGTATTTTTCAGAGAAACATTAATACATAAAAATATGTTGCATTTCCATACATTAACAATGAGCTATCAGAGAGAGAGATTCTCTTCTCCCATTTACCATCACATCAAAAAGAATGAAATACATAGGAATAAAGACATCTTCTTACATGCTCCCTCCCTCCTCCAAGAATATAGCTTATCTATCTCCTCTCCTTCAACTTCTCCCTTTCACATCTCTCATTTCTCCATTAGACTTTTCCCCTTTCCTCCTTGTCTATTATCCCCTGTTTTTACCCCCACTTTCATATTTTCTATTTCTCACATCCTTCTCTTTGCGTGGAGGGAGGTGGCAGTCAGAAAGGAGAAAAGAGTAGTGTAAGATTACCCAGATTCTCCTGTTGTACACTTCTCTTTTTACTAAGGAATTTCGGTGAGCTCCAGCGCTTGCCTTGAGGAGTCAGTGAGCATGAACAACATTCCAGCAAAGATTCTACAGAACAATGGAAACAATGCTCATAAGAACCCAGCCGCAAGGAAGCCTGAGTTCAGCTGCGACTCACTGGCATCTGCTGACACTTGATCTTACCGCAAGTGCCACACCATGAAGGAGTTCCTCAGAGTGGAGCTCTTAAAATGAAAAGATTTCTCTAAAAAGGCACAACTCCACGAAGAACAACCGAATACACGGGTTTGAAATACTGCAAGTTTCCTTTAAGGAAAAAATATAGTAAGCGTGAAGATTGTATGAGAAGCCAAATAGCAAAAACAAAAAAGCCAAGATAGGCTAAATTGAATGCTGACTATCAGGAAACTGCAGCCAAGTGTTACCTTTAATTGTGAAATACTGTACAGATTTTAAATAACATTTGGCTTCTGGTCAAGGGATCAATTTGAGTTGAAGAGACATGAAATGTATTCAATTTACCTTTCCATGTTTCCAGTTTTTGCTGTTTCCCAGCAGTTTGAAGAACTGTAGAACTGTCATGCCTTGGAGAGGACTCTCAAGATACTAGATACGGTGCATTCCTCAACTACCTATGAGGATTAGAAAAGGAAAATAACCGAAATTAACCATGTTTTAATTTATATTCTGTGACTCAAGCAGTATATGGAGGAAAAGCCAGAAGGATACATGTGATGGATTTTACTCAGAACCACAAGACAGAGAATGAGGATGAAAGGAGGAAACGTCAGACCAGAGCAGACATTCAAGAAGGGAACTAGGTTTGTAAAACAGATAGTGGGAGCTCGAGGGGCAGTTAGAATTAATTCCCCAGAAAAGTGTTCCCAAGTAGTCAGTTTTGAGTCACATTAAATTTAAAGATCGTATTAGTGATCCCCACAGGGAGAGTTTTTAGGGAGCCACTGGGAAGTCTAGCCAGACATGATGAACATCTGGTCCCTAATTTTCACCGTGAAGGTGAAACTGTATATGTGAAGCATCACTTACACTTAGAATGAAATCTATCTTCCTTACTGTGACCCTTCATGACATCTCCGTGTCTGTTCCTCCAGCTTCCCCTTATACCATGAAGACACTTTTCCCGACACTTCCACCATGTTGGCCTTCTTTCTGTTTCAAAAGCAGGGTAATCTCCTCACACTCATCTGGAGCTTAAACACCAGTGCTTTCCAATTTAACCTGAGCGCTCATGTCCATCAACTTCAACACTGAGTAAAAAGGAATTGGGAGCCTATGATGCTCCCGTCCCTGGGGTAAAGTGGTGAATAAAACCAGGACAGACCATGTCTCTGCCCTCGTGCAGCCACCTTCTAGTTGGGGAAAATGGAAAATGAACAAACAGGCACGTAAGACAATTCTAAACAGGGAAATGTGTAATGACAATGGAGTAGAAAGTGGCTAGGAGACTATGTTCTTTGGCAAAAGTGGGCAGAGAAGCTCTCTTTGAGGAGATACCTTAACTGACACCTTTTTGATGAGTATATTTTAATTAGCTTCAGTGTATGTTAAGTCATAGTAAAGAGTTCTACACCCATGGCAAAGACTGAGCTGGCATCTTCCTCCCTACCCCAGATTCTTTTCTTGTAAGTCTCAGTAATGTCACTAACGGCTTTACCTTCCAAACAGAAGCCTGCCATTCCTTCCTTTCCTTCACTTGTGACATTAATCATATGCTAAATAGTCTTGAGTCTATGTCCAAAATATCTCCATGATCCTCAACATCTAAGTCAGGACGTAGGACGACAGTACCTAGGCACCTGTGCAGCTCCCTGTAGGCACGCCAAGGGCAGAAAACATGTGTACTTGCTTCATGCCTGTATCTCCAGAGTCTTGCATAGAACCTGGCGCAGGATGGCCTTCAGCATGTCTTTCTTTATGACCAAAAGAACACATCTGATTGTGGAAATTACCTTAATTGGATTCTTGTATTTTATAGGATGGGCTTCCCAATGACGCTAGTGGTAAAGAACCCCCCTGCCAATGCAGGGGACATAAGAGATGCAGGTTCGCTCGCTGGGTCCAGATCATCTCCTGAAAGAGGGCACAGCAACTTGCTCCAGTACTCTTGACTTGAGAATCCCATGGACAGAGGAGCCTGGCGGGCTATAGTCCATGGCGTCGCAAGGCGTCGGACATGGCTGAAGTGACTTAGCATGGACGCACGCATTCTATATGGTGAAAGCTATGAATAAACCCTAGCCTGTCCAACTTCTCCTTCAACAACTAGCTCCAGATACTCTGAACTGTTTCTATACAAGACCTGCTCTTCCACAATCTGATGTCTTTTAATCCCTGCTATGCTGAATGCCTTGTTCCTGTGAGGAAAAAAAAAAAAATCTTGACAACAGAGTCAAAATACTGTCTCCTTTATGGAGACCTTGTTGAATCCATAACTGTATTCCTGTATCTCTAGATATTCTAACACCTGTAATTGTCATTGTCTTCTCCCAGTGCTCTTCCACTGTGAATTGCTCAAGACAGGAATCTTGATTCTGGCTGTCCAACACTTATCACAGTGCTAGGCACTGCTGCTGCTGCTGCTAAGTCACTTTAGTCATGTCCAACTCTGTGTGACCCCATAGATGGCAGCCCACCAGGCTCCCCCATCCCTGGGATTCTCCAGGCAAGAATACTGGAGTGGGTTGCCATTTCCTTCTCCAATGCATGAAAGAGAAAAGTGAAGGTTAAGTCGCTCAGTCTGTCCGACTGTTAGCGACCCCATGGACTGCAGCCCACCAGGCTGCTCTGTCTATTGGATTTTCCAGGCAAGAGTACTGGCGTGGGGTGTCATTGCCTTCCCTGGCTAGGCACTAAGGTGTGAAATAAATTCCAATTGAAAAGAGAATATAGGCTCAGTGGCTTTGTTTCTAACAATAAAGGTCATAGACATTGATCTAGTAGATCTATGCCTTCAATAAATCATTGGCTAATGAAACACTAATTATTAATAGCTAGTAGGAATCAAAATAATCAGTCATATAGTGTACCCAAAGATGCTTTGGATATGCTTATATGTATAGAGTGATTATATTTTTTCATCATTTGAGATCAAAGAAGGTATCCAAGAGCATATCAGAGTTAGTTGTGTGTTAATACACACACAAACTAGCTGGCCTTATTTTAGATATATTTATTGATATCAAAGGCCAAATAAAACCCATATTACACCAACTATTTCAAAGTAGATTTAAAAGGTTGGAGCTTATTTACTTGCTTGTTATGAAGCAAGTGTGACTGTCAAATGTGATGTTAAGGGCAACAAAAGAAAAGAACATTATATTCTAATCTAACTTATGACAACCCATGCAAAAACTATTTTTCAAGCTCATTTTAACCAACCTAATACCTTATGTATCTACCATGAAAAAAAAGTGACTTATTTCCCAAATAGAAGGCTGTTTTAATGCATGCACATTATAATAATAAAGTTTAACTCCCTGTGTGCCAGAGTGCTCATCTGTAAAGTGGGACTAGTATCTCATGCATATTCACCTTTTTTTTAATGAGGGTTAAATGATTTAACATATGTAAAGTATGTTAAAATAGGGCCTAGCCCTTATTAAAATTGCTTTATAAATGTTAACAATAATTAATTATAGCAATAACACTAATCAGTTGTAAGCACTAATGTGTCTCATGCACTATTTGAATTCATTTACATATGTAATTACAAATATTAATTATTTTACAAAGTCATTTAGTCCTTTCATCAACTTGTTGAGGTAGATAATAATACACGCTTCTTTTTATAAAAAGGGAAAATGAGGCTAAAAGGCATGAATTAAAGACACTTTCTGAATTAAAGACATGAAAAGACTCTTCTGTGGCACCCCACTCCTGTCCTCTTGCCTGGAAAATCCCATGGGCAGAGGAGCCTGGTGGGCTGCAGTCCATGGGGTCGCTAAGAGTCGGACACGACTGAAGCGACTTAGCAGCAGTAGCAGCAGCACAGTTAGTGCTAAAACTAGATTTCAACCCACGCAAATCTCTTTTTGGAAGTTCATGTTTGGCCATTCAGTTGCATTGTCTCTCAGAATAGATAGGACTGGGCTTTTAGAACTGAGGCTCCAGCCATCCCGGGATTAAGACTCTGTGCTCCCAACGGAGAGGGCACGGATTCCGTCCCTGGTCGGGAAACTAAGATCTCGCATGCCACACAGCACTGCCAAAAAATAAACGAGTGAGATGATAAGAACTGAGCCTCCCATTCATTAAAAAAACTCATTATGCTTATTTGTTTTACTCTCCAAGTACACAATTGTAATTCCTACAATTAGTAATATATATTACATTTCACATGTATTTATACTACATATGTGTCACTATGTAAACACAATTATTACAGTACATAACAGGATAAATTGTAATTGTAAAATCTGTAAATAGATATTTCATTATACACATTGTAGATGGTATAAAATTATATATTAAACCATTAAGATAGATTAATCAATGTTCACAATAAATATTTTAACATTTATTTTGCATATTAAATATACATAAAAACTTTTCACACAGTAAATATTCTCATTAATAATAAAATTTTAATAGTGAAAATGTGTTTGAATAGGCATCATTATTTTTGAATAATATTTGTTTCACTCTTGGTGATATAGAAATTCCAAAATCTGGTTCTAATTTTAGTTCATTTTGATTCTTGGTTTAATGCCCATCGTATCTGAAAAAGATGGCTCACAAAGATTCATGAATCTAAATGAAAAAGTCATCATGGGCTGTACATAATTAATCATAGTATCATTTTTCATTCTAATTAGGTGTTGGTTTTTGCAGAAATCGGAATTTTATATTTCCACAATTCTTGAAGTCAATCAGCAGTCCTTACACACTAATGAGAAGATATTTCACTTTGATATTGTAGCGCATTTGCTCTACCCACTGAAATTCTGTATTTGGAGATTTCCTAAACATGCAAAAATTCCAATTCTGAGTTTCGTGTGTGCCAGTGTTCAGACATAACAGATTTTATGATTTTACTTCATCTCTTTCACTGGCTTATGAGCTAAACTTACTCAGTCTGAGTTTTCAGTGGTTGCTTTGGGGTTTGCAGCATACGTCCTTTACTTGGTCCGTCTGCACAGACCATCGCTTTGCGCAAGCCCTGAAAGAACCTTCCTCTCCCGGCCTTGCTGCTGCTGCCATCAGGTTTGCCTCTGCACATCTCATAAACTGTGTAACACATTTACTTTGCTGTAAAGAGCCAATTACCTTATCCAGAGATTTTTATAAAACAAGAAAATTCCTTTATGCTTGTCCACATATTTGACCATTTCCAGTGGTTTTATTATTTTAGGTAGATCTGATTTTCATCTCATAAAATTTTTTCCTTCTGTCCAAAGGAGTCCCTTTAATATTTCTTATAGTGTTGGTCTGCTGCTGATCAATTCCTTCAGCTTCTTTATGCCCCCAAATACTTTACCATCATCTTTGCAGAAATCTTATTGGATATGGAATTCTAGGTTGATGTTTGTTTTTTCTTTAGTACCTTAAAGATATTTCTCCACTGTCTTCTGCCCTAAATTATTTATAAAGGGAAGTCTATTGTATTTTTTTCTTTTGAGGTTCATGTTTTTATGTCTTATCTAAGAAGTCAGTATGTGATGTAGATCATTAAGATATAAGTGTAAAGCTTACACCTATACACATTTTGGAAGAAAATACGGACAAAATTTTGTGACCTGGATTTCCTTTGCCTTTCAAGATACTAATAGTCAGAAAAATTAGGAGAAAGTATTAGCAATACAAATATATTTATACAGAATATATAAAGAACATTTAAATCAAAATAAAATTTAAAAATAAGAATTTTAAAAATCAGGCAAAATATTTTAATAGAGCTTTTTTTTACCGAAGAAGACATATGAATAGTAAGTAAGCAAGAGAAATGATTAACACTGTCATTAAACATTAGGGCAATTCAAATTATGACCACCATGAGACAATGCTATGACTAAAGTCACAAGAAATGTTGGGCTTAAAAAGAACCACAGTACCATATGTTAGATAGCAATGATCTGGTATAACTAGCACTCTCATTGCTGCAGGTGGAAATACAAAATGAAAATTTCTTATAAATATGCACTTGTAATAGTAGCCTTAGGAATCCTACTCCCAGATATTTATCCAAAATAAGTGAAAGCTTATGTCCACAAACAAAAGCTTGCAGGCAAAACTTTTATCAAAAATAACCCCGAGCTGGAAATAATTCAAATTTCCATTGAAGTGGTAGGTGCATTAACACATTGTACATATCCACACAAAAATAGGAATGGACTAATGTCTTTGGAAGGAATGATGCTAAAGCTAAAACTCCAGTACTTTGGCCACCTCATGTGAAGAGTTGACTCATTGGAAAAGACTCTGACGCTGGGAGGGATTGGGGGCAGGAGGAGAAGGGGACGACCAAGGATGAGATGGCTGGATGGCATCACGGACTCGATGGACGTGAGTCTGAGTGAACTCCAGGAGATGGTGATGGACAGGGAGGCCTGGCGTGCTGCGATTCATGGGGTCGCAAAGAGTCGGACACGACTGAGCAACTGAAATGAACCGAACTGAACTGAATGATTTGCAACCATGTGAATATCTTTCAAAAGCATTACTTTAAGTGAAGCCAATAAGAAGAAATAATTTAAAAGAGAATGATAAAACTAATTCATTAATATCAAACTCAAACTAGAGGACAGAAAGAGAGGGACAGAGACGGTAGAGTGGGAAAAAAAATGGAGATCTAGTTTCTGAAATGTTTTCTAGTTTGGGTCACGTGTAATAAAGAATCTGACTCCGTTTTAGACTTTCATTTGCTGAATGCTTCTAAGCATCACCCCTCTTTTCCTCTTTCTGCTTCACAATTGGGCAAGCAAGTAAGAAAGCCCAGATGTGGCCTCTATTTGAACTAGTAGGAAGTTCATACCATGCAACTCATCCTGGTCCTAAGTCCCAACCACCACAAAAACCCCAAGCCAATCTCCTTTCTGTGCACTCTCATTCCATTTTGGACCTACTCAGGAAGACCACCCTGCTCTCCCCATAAATCTTCATTATGTGAATAATACATTTTTACATATTCTCTTGGTGTGTGTATTTGGTGTTATCAGGTTTGATATTTGTACCAATATTTTTGATAGGTGGGGGGACTCCAGCCCACTTCTGTGGTATTATCAAAGCATGACATCAGAAGTTTACAAATTAAAAGTCTCATTGGGATTTCCCTGGTGATGTGGTGGATAAGAATCTGCCTGCCAATGTAGGGAACACCAGTTCAGTCCCTGATCTGGGAAGATTCCACATGCCACAGAGCAACTGAGCCTGTGTGCCAAAACTATGAAGTCCACGTACCTAGCACCTACACACCACAACAAAGAGAACCCCCACCCCACCCCGCCACTGGCCACCATTAGAGAAAGCCCCTGTGCAGCAACACTTACCTGCCCCGCCCCAAGAAAAGCACAGTGAATTCCAAGGAGATTTCACACACACACACACACTCCTAAGAACATCAGTTAATGTGCTGAAACAAAAAAGAGACAGAGAGACAAAAATCTTAAAAGGAACAAGGGGGAAATCATAGCATTCAGAGGTATAGTGGCTTGAATTATCACTGCTTTCTTATAAAAAATTAGAGTTCAGAAGACAATGAAAACACATCTTCAAATTAATGAGAGAAAAATTATCTCAATTNCATCAGTTAATGTGCTGAAACAAAAAAGAGACAGAGAGACAAAAATCTTAAAAGGAACAAGGGGGAAATCATAGCATTCAGAGGTATAGTGGCTTGAATTATCACTGCTTTCTTATAAAAAATTAGAGTTCAGAAGACAATGAAAACACATCTTCAAATTAATGAGAGAAAAATTATCTCAATTCAGAATTCTGTAGCCTTAATTCTATATATCTTTAAGAGAGAGTGAAAAGGAAACATTTTTAAATAAAGGAAAATTAAAATCCTTTGACCCCCTAACTATAAGAAATTTGGAGGAAGGTGCTATCAGCATTAATGTTTAGAACACAAGGATGCACCTACACATTCCACAATGCACAAGATAGCCCAATACGACAAAGAAATTATCCAGGCCAAACTGTCAAGAGTACAAAAGGTGAGTAGCACTAAGTTAAAATTTGTGACAATGTAGCTCTATGATGCTTTCAAACTGAGGTACTGGAGAAGACTCTTGAGCGTCCCTTGGACAGCAAGGAGATCAAACCAGTCAATCCTAAAGGAAATCAAAAGAAATTTGGAGGAAGGTGCTATCAGCATTAATGTTTAGAACACAAGGATGCACCTACACATTCCACAATGCACAAGATAGCCCAATACGACAAAGAAATTATCCAGGCCAAACTGTCAAGAGTACAAAAGGTGAGTAGCACTAAGTTAAAATTTGTGACAATGTAGCTCTATGATGCTTTCAAACTGAGGTACTGGAGAAGACTCTTGAGCGTCCCTTGGACAGCAAGGAGATCAAACCAGTCAATCCTAAAGGAAATCAACCCTGAATATTCATTGGAAGGACTGACGCTAAAGCTGAAACTGCAATATTTTGGCCTGATGTGAAAAGCCGACTCATTGGAAAAGACCCTGATGATGGGAAAGATTGAGGGGAAGAGGAGAAGGGGGCAACAGGGTATGAGATGGTTGGATGGTATCACCAACTCAATGGACATGAATTTGGGGCAAACTCAAAGATGGTGAAGGACAGGGAAGCCTGGCATGCTGCAGTTCATGGGGTCACAAAGATTCGGACACAACTTAGTGGCTGAATGACTGCAACAGTTCTGACAAGTAGATCAGTGAAATGGTCTAAGGCACCCAGTTAAGTTAGGTCATAGATCTAAATGTAGAAGTCCACACAGTGAATTTTAATGGAATACATAGAAGAATGCATTTGTGATACAGGGATACTTGTAGGTTACATAAAGCAACACCTAATGAAACTGATAAAACTGACTTCATTGTTATTTTAAATAATGTTACTCATCAACAGAGAAACACTGCTTATGTTATCAGGAAGCCCAGTCTGGGGAGAAATTGAACAACACACTTCTAAATTACCTATTGATTAAATTAAACAAAGGGAGCAATCAGAAAATATATTTAACTGAATGATTATGAAAATACAACATATTTGGATTGGGGGATACAGCTAAAGCAGTGCTTAATGGGATATTTAAGCCTTAGAAACTTAGAAAGAAGGATGGTCTCAAATTATTGACTTAAACTCCAACCTTATGAAGCTAAAGAGATAGGATGAAAAGAAAACACAAAGGAAGCAGAAGGAAGGAAATAATAAATGTTATGTTGAAAATCAATGAAATAAAATACAGAAAAACAAAGGAGAATATCAATGTTATGTTGAAAATCAATGAAATAAAATACAGAAAAACAAAGGAGAATATCAATAAAACCAAAAGTTCTTTCTTTGAAAATATAAACAAAATGGGAAAGCCTTTACCTGAATTGACAAACTAAAGAGACAGAATAGACACATTATCAAAATCAAGAATGAAATAGCTATCCCTACAAATCAAAGTTTCTAAAGAGAATACTATAAATTACCATGTTAACAAATCAGACTACTTAGATGAAATAAAAATTGACACAAATTATTAAAACTGACTCAAGAAGAAACAGAGATGAGGGAGATCATTGGCTCATGTATAAAAATCAACTGTACCTATATATTAGCAATGGACAAATGAATATTAAATTGTAAAAAAATCCTATTCACAGAAGCATTCTAAAGAATAAAAACCCACAGGATAAAGAGCAATTTATTATACTATAAATATTATATATATTGCTAAGAAAATTTAAAAGAGATCTAAATAAATTAAGTCATTCCATGTTTATGGATCAGAAGACTCAATATTGTCAATATGGTTGCTGCTGGTAAGTCGCTTCAGTCGTGGCCGACTCTGTGCGACCCCATAGACGGCAGCCCACCAGGCTCCTCCGTCCCTGGGATTCTCCAGGCAAGAACACTGGAGTGGGTTGCCATTTCCTTCTCCTATCAATAAGGTAATTCTACCTAAGTCAGTCTATGGCTTCAATACCATCTGGATAATATCTAGTAGCCTCTTTGGGAGAAATTGACAAGTTGATTGTGAAATTCATATGGAAAGACAAAGGGTCCAAAATAGCTAAAGCAGTTTAGGAAAAAGAAACCTTGGATGCACAAAATAAATTCTCCTCAAATGGCCTAAATTGATAACTGAATTTGTTCATACATACACTTTTTAACAAATAGAAGCATAGGAAAGAAAGAAAATGCATGTCCAAATCAAGTGATTAAATAGGTGTTTGCTGAGCATCCACTATGTACCAGTTACTCTTTTAGCTGCTGGAGTTATAGCAATGGATCAAACAGACAAGATCCTAAGAGCTGGGAGATAAAGATAATCAAATAACAGCTATGTCAGATCATGGTAAGAGCAACTGGGAGAACTGAAGCAGAGCAAGAGAGGTGGGATGTTATTTAAACAGGATTGTTTGGGAAAGTCTCACTTATAAAGAGAGATGTGGGAATAGAAATGAAGAAAATGAGAAAAGGAGCCACTGAAATATGTGTATGTGTGGAAGAGCAGTGTTCCAGGCAGAAACACTATGTTGTCTTTCCAAATAACATTAGGGAGTAGAGGAAAATTTCCAGTGGTGACAGTCAGCTTCTTGTGGTTGAAGAACGTGAAGAGATCCCGTCACCTCAAGCCAAGCAAGCAAGGAAACAAGAAGACAGGACACAAAGAGGATATAATACATAATGCTTCCTAAATTTTGCTTCCATCAGCCTCTGAAAACGAGTTTCAGAGAAAGAAAAAGTAACTTGGACACAACGTTTAATTCAGGTAATCTAAATTCAATGGTTTTCAAAGTTGAAACCTACCAGTGTCCACTGTGTTTAACTTTAGGAAGCTTGTGTTACTGGATAGGGAATCCTCAACTTGGATTTTTATCAGAGAAGTCAGTCATTTCCAGGAACTGCTCACAAGAAAGGAACATTCTAGCCAAGAGTCCATGACTCCCTGGCCCACTTGGAGGCTCTGACCAGCAGGGGAGATGGTAAAGTGAACCCCCATAGCTTGATAATACAGGGCATTAAGAATCCCAAGCTTGCTTTATTGCTCTATTTTTAAGTGGACATATTGCTTTACATGCAGTGAGCATGCAGGGAGAACACATTTTAGGTATTTAACGTGACATTGTCTCTGTGATGGTACTGTTTTCAATGTATTTATAAATCATTCCATCCACTGGTATATCTATCTCTGTGAGTCTGGTTAACGTGAGTGTGATTATATTCTGGTGTTTTGCTGGAACTTGTTGTTTCAGTTCAGTTCAGTCGCTCAGTCGTGTCCGACTCTTTGTGACCCCATGAATCGTGCAGCACCCCAGGCCTCCCTGTCCATCACCAACTCCCGGAGTTCACCCAAACTCATGTGCATTGAGTCGGTGATGCCATCCAGCCATCTCATCCTCTGTCATTCCTTTCTCTCCTGCCCTCAATATTTCCCAGCATCAGGGTCTTTTCCAGTGAGTCAACTCTTCGCAGGAGGTGGCCAAAGTATTGGAGTTTTAGCCTCAGCATCAGTCCTTCCAATGATCACCCAGGACTGATCTCCTTTAGCATGGACTGGTTAGATCTCCTTGCAGTCCAAGGGACTCTCAGGAGTCTTCTCCAACACCATAGTTCAAAAGATCAATTCTTCAGTGCTCAGCTTTCTTCACAGTCCAACTCTCACATCCATACATGACCACTGGAAAAACCATACCCTTGACTAGATGGACCTTTGTTGGCAAAGTTATCTCTCTGCTTTTTAATATGCTATCTAGGTTGGTCATAACTTTCCTTCCAAGGAGTAAGCATCTTTTAATTTCATGGCTGCAATCACCATCTGCAGTGATTTTGGAGCCCAGAAAAATAAAGTCAGCCACTGTTTCCACTGTTTCCCCATCTATTTGCCATGAAGTGATGGGACCAGATGCCATGATCTTAGTTTTCTGAATGTTGAGNAATTGTTGTTTCAGTTCAGTTCAGTCGCTCAGTCGTGTCCGACTCTTTGTGACCCCATGAATCGTGCAGCACCCCAGGCTTCCCTGTCCATCACCAACTCCCGGAGTTCACTCAGACTCACGTCCATCGAGTCAGTGATGCCATCCAGCCATCTCATCCTCTGTCATTCCTTTCTCTCCTGCCCTCAATCTTTCCCAGCATCAGGGTCTTTTCCAGTGAGTCAACTCTTCGCAGGAGGTGGCCAAAGTATTGGAGTTTTAGCCTCAGCATCAGTCCTTCCAATGATCATCCAGGACTGATCTCCTTTAGCATGGACTGGTTAGATCTCCTTGCAGTCCAAGGGACTCTCAGGAGTCTTCTCCAACACCATAGTTCAAAAGATCAATTCTTCAGTGCTCAGCTTTCTTCACAGTCCAACTCTCACATCCATACATGACCACTGGAAAAACCATACCCTTGACTAGATGGACCTTTGTTGGCAAAGTTATCTCTTTGCTTTTTAATATGCTATCTAGGTTGGTCATAACTTTCCTTCCAAGGAGTAAGCATCTTTTAATTTCATGGCTGCAATCACCATCTGCAGTGATTTTGGAGCCCAGAAAAATAGTCGGCCACTGTTTCCCCATCTATTTGCCATGAAGTGATGGGAAAATTGTTGTCGCCCCAACATCTATTCCCCCTCCCTAATTGTTCTGTTTTCTCCGTGTGTTCTCCTTTTCCTGACACCGCATTCCAAGTCCTGCTCCCAGGGGACTGGTTCTAATTGGATTCTCACCACACTTTTGCCCCTGCATGCACGGATTGTGTGAAAGAAGTGCTGGATGCAAGCCTGAGATGATACCCATGTTGATTGCTGTCACATAGTAATTAGTTCAGAAATAAGCAAGGGACCCATTTCAGTCCAATGAGACAGTATCTGGGAGGGAAGAGGACTTATTTTTGAAGTTTCCCCAATTGTAAAAGGAGTCACAAGAAGTTAAGTTTCGTTCCTTACGTGGGTGTAGTCAGATGCAGAAGTGAGGCTCGGAGCTGTCTTAGCAGGTTTCCCTCCAACAGCAAGTAGACACGAAGAGAAAAGCAAAGCCAAGAGAATGCTGGAGATATGAGCCGCAATGCCTATGAACAGAGCTGTCATCCAGCTCAGTATACCTGCTTCATGATATTAGCCAGTAAGGATTTTCTTTTCTGCTTTCTGTTACTGGAAGCATTCTGAAAGACACAGGCTCTGATAAAATCAAGTTGCTAGAACTGCAGGAGTGCTTCACACTAGAGCAGGAGGACACTGCTCTGTGATTTTCCCTTGTGCTGTCTTCCACGGCTGCCTCCTAACATAACTAAATTAGCAAAACAAGGTACAAGGGATAAAAAAAATGTTTCAAGTCAATGTTGACAAGACCATGGGGAAACAGGCACAACTGCACACTGCTCCTGGCATAGCAAATTGGTTTCATCTTTCCAAGAAGAAATCTGTTGCTACGAAATAACCTTTAAAACTGTTCACAGTTTTGACCCAGAAATTCGACTTCTGTGTTTATATCCCAGAGAAATTCCCCTGGATTCAATAAACAAAAATTTAGGTACTCACCGAAATACAACTGAAAAATAGGAGGAAAAAAAAAACCAAACTGGTAAATAATCCAATAACCAAGCAAATGGGGAGCATGATAAATCAACATAAAGAGAAATTATGTTGCCTTTCCAAATAATATTAGGACTATGTCCAACTTAGAATGAATGTGAAATAAAGTAGGATGAAAACAGTAGAAAACAAAATGGTAAAAACATATTATTTTCTCAGACATCAGCCTCTCTTCCTGTGCTCACAAACTATCAGATCAAATCACCTTCTTTTGATGTGGCAGAGGTGCTCACACACACACACACAGACATTCACAACAGACTGCAGAGCACAGAAAGTCAGCCAGAAAACACACGAGTGAATAAGGTGTTCACTGGTGTGAGTTGGACGGAAATAAGCATGGCGATGGCTAGTGGGTAACTGGATGGATGTGTGGGTTTCCTTTGGATTAGGGGGGGATGGTGGGGCAAGGGAACAACCTGTGTGGGGATGGTGGAGCTGTTGCAGGCACAGCTGCAGCCTCAGGCCCAGAAGGTGGGTCAGCTGATCAGAAACAGTGTCAATGGGCTGCCAGCTGTCTGCTGCTTCCTTTCTGCTTCCACATCTCGCAAGCATCTGCCTGTGGCTCACTCTTACCAAAAACACAGAGGAAAGTGCAGTCCAGCCTAGCCAAGCTGACGCCCCATTACCAAGCTCTCACACCCGCAAATGTGGATGGCTGGAGTTAAAGAAGATCTTAGAGGCTCTGAGCTTTCATTACCCTCATTAGAGCTAGATTCCTGATGCATCAAAATGATGTTGGACTTCGACAATTCCACAGTTAACTCATCACTTTTAATAAGAGGTGCTCAAATCCTGAGCCTCAGCTGTAACAGCCTCTGTTAATCCTTTTAAACTGAGACACAGCCTCAGGGTCAGTTCGGACAGAACCCTTCCTCCTAAGGTGGAAAAGTTGAAGGCCTGCAAGTCCTGGCTCAGAGAACAATCCACTGCTCTAAAGACCGTGGAACAGATATAGCAGTCCAATCCTATCACTAGGTTTTGCTTTACTCTCTGCACACTGTGGATTGCTTCATTAATTAATAGTAGATAGGTAGCTGCACACACAGATGGATTCATGTCTAATTATTTGGATAGTGCACAGTGTCTATAAAACAAAAACAAAAGAATTGCTCACAATTTTGACCATTCTTAATTCAAAATTTCTCCTGGGTTTCTTCACACATATGTGATAAAATCAGAAGTGCTTAGCAACATTCTGACAGGATTCACAATAATACATTTCACCAGGCTATTCTTTATTGTTTTCTTCAACTTAATCAAATGGCCCCATGCAAAAGCACAGTTTAATAAAGTGGGTGAGAGATGCCCAGTATGATGCACCTGAGCTGGAACAACATTTTAATATAGTAAATGGTGCATCGTCACTTTTCCTGATGCTATTTTTTTATTCCCAGGCCCTTTCCAGGGCAACCTCGGAGAAGGGCTATTAGAGCTTTTTAAAATTTCAAAAAGCCAAATCCTGAGAGAATACACAGCATCAAAAGAAAAAATGAAAAGCATGTTGAGGCAGAACACAGTCCCGCCCTCAGCCACATGCTAGACAAAGTTCCCCAGGTCACGGGGAAGAAAGAGGCCAAGAGGGACATGGCATGGAGTAGAGGGTGACAATGCTGAGGTGGAGGTAGCTGAGCATCAAGGGAACAAAGAGGCAGAAAAGGAAAGAGTTAAATCAGTCAGAACAGGCCATGGCGCGCTGCAGTACCAACCTGCAAACCACAAAGGCTTCAAAGAACAAAGGTCTATGTCTTAGTGTTTGTTTATGTTGATCAAGGGTCATGGGCTTTGCAGGTAGCTCGAGTGGTAAAGAATCCACTTGCCAATGCAGGAGGCACAGGAGACTCCAGTTCAGCCCCTGGGTACAGAAGCTCCCCTGGAGGAGGGCATGGCAACCCACTCACTATTCTTGTCTGGAGAATCCCATGCACAGAGGAGTCTGGCAGGCTACAGTCCATAGGGTCGTGAAAGAGTCAGACACAACTGAAGCAGCTTAGCACGCATGCCCATCAAGGGTTATGTGAAGAACTCTGCTCATTTCTGATATTCAGAGACCTGGGCAGACCAAGCAGTTACCGTCTTGACTGTGGCCAGGTACTTTCCAGAGGAAGAGGAAGTACTGTCCTTAAGCTGAGATTAAATATTCCAGCTAAGGTGATAAACAGGCCATCTGCTCAAAACTCACTGGCCATAATATCCCAATCTTAAGGGTCTGGAGGTGCCATTCTCCATGTGTCTAGAAAAAGAAGAAATGGTCTCTTAGCAGCACTGATGACATGAAATGGCATCAAGAAATGGCCTGTTCTCCATATACATGAGCACCACAAAAATGCATCCATTTCATTTTTTGCATGGTATATGCATTCAGTAAAATACTGCACAGATTTTAAAAGTTAAAGTTTATAGCATTTAGTCGTGTGAAAGGGAAGAGCCTCTTCTCTTGCTGCCTCTGTGAAACCATGCCCTCTTAGTGTTCCCATCCTGAACCTACCAGCCTCTCCTTTTTCTGCCCCTTCTTTGATTTTTGCTTCTCTTACCAGCTACAGAACCTCTGCTAGGGTCTCCGCTGATCTTGTGTGTACCCTATTCTCCAACTCCAGGGCTAAGACCCGTTTGACGGCAACATTTCACTTTCACCTCTTCAGTCAAGGCCGTTCCTCTCCAGATGGACAGATCTCGTTGACCACTGAACACCTTCACTTGGATGTTTCACAGCATGTCAAATAGTAACAAATGTCCAGAACGACTCTCTTGATTGCTCCGTACCTGTGCCCCCAAAAGAAAGTAATTTGAAGACTGTCTTCTCCCAACCTGATCCACATTAGTAAGTATCATACACTTTTAGAGTGTGAAGTCAAGTGGGCCTTAGAAAGCATTACTATAAACAAAGCTAGTGGAGGTGATAGAATTCCAGCTGAGTTATTTCAAGTCCTAAAAGATGATGCTGTTAAAGTGCTCCACTTAACATACCAGCAAATTTGGAAACTCAGCAGCGGCCACAGGACTGGAAAATGTCAGTTTTCATTCCACTCCCAAATAAGGGCAATGCCAAAGAATATTCAAACTACATACAATCGCTACAGTCCATGGGGAGGCAAAGAATTGAATACAACTTAGCAACAGAACAACATATACATTTAGAGCGCTTCCTTTGTGGCTCAGCAGTAAAGAATCCACCTGCCAAGGCAGGAGACACAGGTTTGATCCCTGGGTCGGGAAGATACCCCAGAGAAGGAAATGTCAACCCACTCCAGTATTCTTGTCTGGGAAATCCCACGAACAGAGCAGCCTCGTGGGCTACAGTCCATGGGGTCACAAAAGAGTTAGACAGGACTTAGCAACTAAAGAACAAGAATAAATATCCTTTTAGAGACCTTGAAAATATAACTGACCACTCAGATCCAAGCCAGAAGGAAATGGCAACCCACTCCAGTATTCTTGCCTGGAGAATCCCAGGGATGGGGGAGCCTGGTGGGCTGCCGTCTATGGGGTCACACAGAGTCGGACACGACTGAAGTGACTTAGCAGCAGTAGCAGCAGATCCAAGCCAGTAGCATAGATAGTTGGTCTACTCCTAAAGTATCTCTCAGAGACATGCACTTTCTCTCCATCACTGATGCTACCAAGTCTGGCCAAGGCTCTGTGGCCTGCCGCCTCTATCAGTGAAAGTGTTAGTTTCTCAGTCATGTCCAACTCTGTGACCCCATGGACTGTAGCTCACCAGGCTCCTCCGTCCATGGGGTTCTCCAGGCAAGAATCCTGGAATGGGTTGCCATTTCCTTCTCCAGGGGATCTTCCCGACCCAGGGATCGAACCTGCATTTGCTGTCTCTCCTGTAGCCCAGGCAGATTCTTTGCCTGCTGAGCCAACAGGGAAGCCCATAGTCTCCTACTTATCCATCTCTCTGCTTCTGATGTGCCCACTACGTTCTCCACACAGCAGTTGGAACAATGGCTTAAAAAAATGTAGGCAATTACATAATAAACTCTCTTGTTTGCAATCCATGTGTGGCCTTCAGCTTTATTTAAATTAAAATCGTCCCATGGCTTACAAGCCCCCGGCCTCCTCCTCCAACTTCAGCGTGTGTTTCTCCCCTTGGAACGCCCTTCTCCCAGCTGACCTAACTCTAAGGTGGCAATCACCGGGCTCCAGAAGCCCCGCTCTGGTCCCACTAGGCTCTGTGCCATCGCCATCAGTTGTTTCCATCAGGATACTTGATTGTGAGATCTAACGCTGGGTTTATGAGATGCTGTATCCTTCTCCTCACTGTCAGCTCCAAAAGGGCATGAAAACTGTTGATGCCACTGCATCTCTAGGCCTAAGAGGGGGCCTGTATGAAGGAGGTGTTAATACGTGCTTTGTGAATGAGTTATTAATTCATGCTAATAACCAGATTTCTAAACAGTACCATCCCATTATAATTGTCAGACAAGAAGTACTAAATGAGTATGAATGGATGTGTGGAAGGGAAGGTGCTTTGTGTATTTGTGAGTGTGTGTGTAAAAAGATTCAAAGGAGTTAACCCAAAATCCTAACATGGGTACTGCTGAGTAAGGTGTATTTAATTTTTCCTCTATTTCCCAAGGACTCCACAATGCAAATATTTTTTGAATAATAAGAAAAAATGATATATATATTTAAAGGCATCCGATTCAAGTGGAAGTTTTCTGGAGGCAAGGGTGACCTCGTCAATCTCTGGAGGTCCTTGGTAAACGCTCTGGTTCCTGAGAATTCTTGTCTCAAGTAGACATAATGAGCACATCCTTGAGTTTGGCCAATTTGTTGATTTTAATTTGCTCAGGAGTGAATCCATTTCCCCCAACATTTCCTCCTTACAAAGGTGAAGAGGTGCTGGCCTCCTCCTGCTTCTCTCTCATTTGGGCTTTTTTTTTTTTTTTTTAATCTCTCACAGTAATTGAAGAAAGTTAACCCAGGACCAGAGGAGAGGAAGGGGAGAAAGCCTCACGCTTAATTCAACCTGCATTTTAACAAGCTGGATACACGCGACCTGGGTGATTACAGAAGCCTGCCAGTCCTGCTCAGCTTCCTCCCACTGAGCTCCTTGGCTCTCAGGAGTTGCTCTGTCCCAGTTCCTGGGGCAGTCAGATGGCAGGGCACCGAGCTGCCCCTCTCGAGGGCTGGCCTAGAACACGGAGACTCAGTGCTGACAGCCTGACCCCTTCTCTTTCAGCAGGAAGCCCAGAAGATGCCCTAAGGGCTAGGTTAAGCCCCAGCTTCTCATTTCCAATTTCATCCCGGGGCATGTGGCCCCACATTAATTATACCAGGAATGTTTGAAGTTCTCTGCTAGGCTAGCGCATGTGACCATGTTCCTTCTTCTTGTGATATGCATAACTTCTCTCTGTCCTTGACCAAATTAGACTTCTTTTCATTCTGAGGGTTCATTCCAAGAACCACTGCCCTTGGCAGCTTCCTGGGTGCTCTCTTAGGTGTCCTTGCTATTCTTCCTGTGTGCCTAACTCACTTTGTCCTGGACCAGCGGGGCAGTGAGCTTTCTCCCAGAAACACAAGCGCTTTTACAGACAAATCAGCCACCAACTAATAAAGATACAATGTGCCCTCCCAACACTGGACAAGACTGTCTGCAACGCGTGGCTCCTCTGTCATCTCTCTGGAGTTCCACTTCCTAACTCTCCACCTTCTTCCTGGCATCTGCAGAAGCCCATTCCCATCATCAGCTGTGGCCCCTCAGATTTGAGGGACTTGTTTAGACTGGGTGGATATGACTCCCAGCTAGACACTCAGTGGCATTCACTCACCAGGGTTTGGAATTACACCCTGGGTGACAGACGCCATCAAAACCAATACATTCTTCCCACCTCTCTCTTGACCAGAAGGGGGAAATTTGACACCTGTGAACTGTATCTGTTTACATTTTTGGCTCTTCCAGCACACTGCCTTCCTCATGGGCAAAGACCTGTCCCCACAGTTTGTGTAGCCCATGCTTGGCAGAGGACTTGGCAGCTGGCGGCAGAAAGCTATGGAGTAAGGAGTAAAAGAGAGTTGACAGTCCCTGGAGTACTCGAACCCAGAGGCTGGCCCTGGGCGTCCACACGGAGTCCTGTGGTCTGGCTTCCCTGGTGTGAGAGTGCGTCCGGGTCACCACCGAGATCCTGTGCAGAATGGGGCCCCTTTGCAGGGCCCCGCAAGGCCGCATGCTTGACCTCATGGAAGTGGACTTCCGTCTCGGTCCCAGAGCTAAGATACCGCCCGCCACCGTGTATTTATGTGCAATGTGGGGCAAGAGTGCTGCCCGAGGATGGAATCCTCAGTGTCCTGCCTCTGCTCGGTTCTCAGTGGCTCAGGCCTCTCTGACCCTGTGACCCCAGGGACTATACCCCACCAGGCTCCTCCGCCCATGGACTTTTCCAGGAAAGAATACAGCAGTGGGATGCCGTTTCCTTTTCTAGGGCAGTGCCCTGCCCAGACCCTGGTTATTAGACCCTAGTTATCGGATGCCTGCATGTTAACCCGTGCACACTGGGAGCTGCCCCCTCATGTTTCTCCCTTAAGTCCCGCACGTTAATTGCACTCCTGGAGCTGAAGATCATCACGCACAAACATTTTCTAAGCCTCGTCCTCTTTATGACCAAGTTACCTTCAGTATTAATCACATCATCATCATAATGACCAGAAATTTTAAAATATATATATTTTAAAAAGTATTTTTTAGTGAAAATTGTGTATTGAGTGTCAATTAAGTATGAATTTCTAGAGATAAGAACAAAACAATCATTTGTTTCACTGTTTGAAAATTTAAATACAAACTCCAGCTGAAGTAAATTGAATTTTGTCTGTGTTTAACATCACCTTTCATTTCTAATCAATCATTTAAATAAAGATGTATGGAGTAAATACAGGGGTTACAGACATGAATTCTACTAGATATGAGCTTGATTGAGTCCAAACTTTTAAGAACTTATTCTTGAAATGAATACATGTATTTGAGTCATCCTGTGCCAGGGTATAACACATGTTAATTAATTTCAATGTTAAATAAATGTTAAATTTATTAACGTAGAAGTAATAATAATTCGGGGCTTCCCTGGTGGCTCAGTGGTAAAGAACCTGCCTGCCAATGCAGCAGACAAAGGGTTTGATCTCTGGGTCAGGAAGATCCACTGGAAAAGGAAATGGCAACCGTCTCCAATATTCTTGCCTGGGAAATCCCATGGATAGAGGAACCTGGCAGGCTACAGAACTGTACCCGACTTAGTGACCAAACAAGCAAAACAAACCAAAATAAGAATTCAGCAACAGCTAGAGCAGCGGCTTACTACTTAGACCACAAAAATACTTCGTGGTGGAAGAAAATATTATTACTGAAGTTGTCTAGAATTGCTAGAACATGAAAATATTATTGTTATGGGCTGAGTTGCATTGCTCAAAATTCATATATTGACATCCTAACCCACAGTAGTTTGGAAAGCAGCTATATTTAGAGATGCGACCTTTAAAGATGTAATTATGTTAAAATGAGAAACCTAGAGGTGGCCCTAACTCAGTCTTACAAAAAAGGGATACTTGGACGCACAAAGAGACCCCCGGGATGCGTGCACACGTAGGAAAGATGTGAGAATACAGCGAGAAGATGCCATCTACAAACCAAGGCTTGAGGTCTCAGACCCACCAACCCAGGCAACATCTTGGTCCTTGACTTCCAGCCTCTGGCACTATGAGAAAATAACTTCGTTGTCTAAGCCACCCAATCTGTGGTATTTGTTATGGCAGCTCTAGCAAACTAATACAGAGCCAGATTAATATTTTAAAAGTTTCAGTATTGTTACTAACTTCTCTGCAGGCAAGGCTGCAGAGAGGATGGACTAGGGCACCCAGGTGACCAGTGTGGCTCAGCGTCTGCCTCCTGCAAGGCTTGCCCAGGGTCATTCCAGAGTGAACTGATAGCTCCGTTGCCAGGCAATGCTCCTAGACTGCTGCAGGAGACCATGGTTCCCTGATAAATTCTAAAAGGTCACTGACGCATGCAGGTGTCCCAGAGCAGAGACCCATCACGGTCTCAGTCGCAGGGAAAGACCTTCCGCAGGAGAGAGCAGCTTAGGGATCACAGTGACTCAGAAAGCTCTTCCATGGCACCTGCACGCACACCAGAACCACAGGCAGACACTTGACCCACAGGAGGCCGCAGAGGCAAAAACAGAATTTTCTACAGAGATGTGTTATGTCCACAGCCTTAGAGGCACAGACAGATGCTGCAGAGAAAATGGCTGTCTTCGCAATCAAAGAAACACCCAGGTATTTCTCTCATCCCACCCTGGACAGAAGGCATGACGTGAGTGACACAGGTGGGCATTTCAGAAAGCGTATTCTGGCCTGGGGATTAAAGAGGCCCAGCAAATGTTTCTAAAGATCTTTGCAGAGAAGCTCGGGACAATGACATCCCAATGTCAGATAAAGGAGCAGGGAGGCCCCAGAGAGCAAGTCTCTTAAGGCCTCACTCTAGATGCCTGGCCCTGTATCTCCCCTCCCAGCCCAGTACCCAACTCCTCAACCTACCCAAAGATGGGGTGTGGGGCCTTGCAAGTTTCCCTGCTCTCTGCCCAAAGAGCTCAGGATGCAGACACAGTTTCTGGGTCTGTTGGAGGATACTGTCCTCATGCCCTGGTGCATACCCTGGAAGAAAGGATGCATTCTCACAGGGTGTGGTACTGAGGACACTTCATAAAAAAACAAAGGTTTGCAGAGGACAGAAAAAGCCCAGCAAAGCACTCCACGTTTGAACGGGCTAGAGATACTTTGTCGGCAGCATTCAACACACCCCCTGCTTTCTCTGCTATGCAAGTTAAAACTTCTCTAAAACTGAATAGAGTTAGGAGTCATCTATACAACTCCTAATCCAAGTGAGGACTGGCTGCTGAGAAAGGCAAAAGATAGAAAGGTAAGGCCACAGTTGATCTAGAAGGTGAGATCTGGATGACAGGGTGAGCTCACAGCCTCTCTCTCACTCCCAAGGGCATAGCCATCTGCATCCACACTCACCCACCTGCTCTCTCTCCCTGACTCAACAGTCCCTGTACCCAACTCAGAGTCCCTCTCTTCTCATTCGTATTCCCTTTCTCCCGTTCCAGTGCTGCAGAGGTAATAACCACGTTTACAGTCTGGGTCATTATGCTGCCCAGGGGATCCCACTGCTGAGCTCTTTTTGGCTTGGAATTGCTTCGTAGAGGCAAACAGCCCAAAGGGAGTGCAGTTTGCAGTGACAGATCAGTAGCAATCTCTTTGCTGAGCTTGCTCCTTCAGAACATCTGTGGACAAGCTCAGGAGGGGCTGGCAGCGAAGAGGAGAGGGGGGTTTCAGCTGTGGTAAATGCTGAGCTTTGGAAATTCTATCCCACCCACCCTGGCATCTATACCTACTGTGTCCTACCTGCAGGTGTGTATAAAAGTGTGGTGGTGGAAGCAGTTACCCCCTGGGAAAAAAGATTTTGCCACTGATGTTGAGTTTCAGAATATTCAGTTCAGTTCAGTTCATTCGCTCAGTCATGTCCAACTCTTTGTGACCCAATGGACTGCAGCATGCCAGGCCTCCCTGTCCATCACCAACTCCTGGAGTTCACTCCAACTCATGTCCATTGAGTCAGTGATGCCATCCAACCATCTCATCCTCTGTCACCCACTTCTCCTCCTGCCTTCAACCTCTCCCAGCATCAGGGTCTTTTCAAATGAGTCAGTTCTTCGCATCAGGTGGCCAAAGTATTGGAATTTCAGCTTCAACATCAGTCCTTCCAATAAATATTCAGGACTGATTTCTTTTAGGCTGAACGGGTTGGATCTCCTTCAGTGCAAGGGACTCTGAAGAGTCTTCTCCAACAGCACAGTTCAAAAGCATCAATTCTTCAGTTCTCCGCTTTCTTTATAGTCCAACTCTCACATCCATACATGACCACTGGAAAAACCATAGCCTTGAGTAGACAGACCTTTGTTGGCAAAATAATGTCTTTTTTTAATATGCTGTCTAGGTCAGTCATAACTTTGCTTCCAAGGAATAAGCGTCTTTTAATTTCATGGCTGCAGTCACCATCTGCAGTGATTTTGAAGCCCCCCAAAAATAAAGTCTGTCACTGTTTCCACTGTTTCCCCATCTATTTGCCATGAAGTGGTGGCACCAGATTCCATGATCTTAGTTTTCTGAATGTTGAGCTTTAAGCCAACTTTTTCACTCTCCTCTTTCACTTTCACCAAGAGGCTTTTTAGTTCCTCTTCCCTTTCTGCCATAAGGGTGCTGTCATCTGCATATCTGAGGTGATTGATATTTCTCTCGGCAATCTTGATTCCAGCTTGTGCTTCATCCAGCCCAGTGTTTCTCATGATGTACACTGCATATAAGTTAAGTAAGCAGGGAGCCTTGACGTACTCCTTTTCCTTATTTGGAATCAGTCTGTTGTTTCATGTCCAGTTCTAACTGTTGCTTCCTGACCTGCATACAGGTTTCTCAAGAGGCAGGTCAGCTTGTCTGGTATTCCCATCTCTTTCAGAATTTTCCACAGTTTGTTGTGATCCACACAGTCAAAGGCTTTGGCATAGTCAATAAAGCAGAAATAGATTTTTTTCTGGAATTCTTGCTTTTTCAATAATCCAACAGATATTTGTAATTTGATCTCTGGTTCCTCTGCCTTTTCTAAATCCAGCTTGAACATCTGGAAGTTTATGGTTCACATACTATTGAAGCCTGGCTTGGAGAACTTTGAGCATTACTTTGCTAGTGTGTGAGATGAATGCAATTGTGTGGTTGTTTGAGCATTCTTTGGCATTCCCTTTCTCTGAGATTGGAATGAAAACTGACCTTTTCCAGTCCTGTGGCCACTGCTGAGTTTTCCAAATTTGCTGGCATATTGTGTGCAGCACTTTCACAGCATCATCTTTCAGGATTTGAAATAGCTCAACTGGAATTCCTGCTCTTCCACTAGCTTTGTTTGTAGTGATGCTTCCTAAGGCCCACTTGACTTCACATTCCAGGATGTCTGGCTGTAGGTGAGTGATCACACCATCGTGGTGATCTGGGTCATTAAGATCTTTTTTGTTTAGTTCTCCTGTGTATCCTTGCCACCTCTCTTTAATATCTTCTGGGAACACAATATATCTGAGAACATAGTGATAATAAAACACAGATCAACCTCTAGTCGACTTTAGTATTGTTTTCAAATTCCCTGAAGACACCATCCTCCCTTGCTCTGGACAGCCAGGGCAGACTTCCGCTCTGCTCCACCTTTGATTTCTGGGCAAAAGCGACCTTGCTTGCTAGTAAACCCAGCCAATCCTAGATGCTAAAATCCTAGTGGTCTTAGGATCAGACCACTTAGATTGGCACGCCCTTCCCCTCAGGTGTGAATCAATAGGGTAACTGCAGAAGGAGAGGTGTGGCACAGACAATGGCACGAGTTAAGAGTTCACCTTCCTCGTTCCACCCTAATGGCAGAAAGGGAGGAAGAACTGAAGAGTGTTTGATGAAGGTGGGAGAGGAGTCTGAAAAAAACGGACTTAAAACTCATCATTCAGGAAACGATAAATAAGATGGAAAGACAACCTCAGAATAGAAGGAAATAATAGCAAATGAGTCAACGGACAAGGCATTCATTTCCAACTCAATAGCAGAAAAACAATCCAATCAAAAAGTGGGCCAAAGACCTAAACAGACATTTCTCCAAAGAAGACATACAGATGGCTAATAAACACACGAAAAGATGCTCAACATCACTCATCATTAGAGAAATGAGTAGACTGTTTGATTTCTATTAGTAGAAATAAAAACCACAATGAAATATCACCTCACACGGGTCAGACNAAACAGACATTTCTCCAAAGAAGACATACAGATGGCTAATAAACACACGAAAAGATGCTCAACATCACTCATCATTAGAGAAATGAGTAGACTGTTTGATTTCTATTAGTAGAAATAAAAACCACAATGAAATATCACCTCACACGGGTCAGACTGGCCATCATCAAAAATCTACAAACAATAAATGCTGGAGAAGGTGGGGAGGAAAGGGAACCATCTTACATTGCTGGTGGGACTATAAATTGATATAGCCAGTATGGAAGATAGTATGGAGATCCCTTAGAAAAAACTAGAAATAAAACCAGCATATGACCCAGGAATCCCACTACTAGGCATGTACTCTGAGGAAACCAAAATTGAAAAAGACACATGTACCCCAATGTTCAACCCACTCCAGCATTCTTGCATGGAAAATCCCATAGACAAGGATGCCTGGAGGGCTGCAGTTCATAGGGTTGCAAAGAGTCAGACACAACTGAAGTGACATCCATGCACAGACCCAGTGTTCATTGCAGAACATTTTACAGAAGCTAGGATATGGATGCAGCGTACATGTCCATCAGCAGATGAATGGATAAAGAAGCTGCACTACCTGTATACAATGGTATGTTACTCAGCATAAAAAGGAACACAACTGAGTCAGATCTAGTGAGATGGATGACCTAGAGCCTACTATACAGAGTGAAGAAAGTCAGAAGGAGAAAGACAAATATTGTATACTAACGCATATATATATATATATATATATATATATATATATACATAGTGTCTAGAAAATGGTACTGATGAACCTGTTTACAGGGCAGCAGTGGAGAGGCAGACATAGAGAACAGACTTACGGACCCTGGGCAGGGGTGAGGAAGGAACAAGTGGGATACTTTCAGAGGATAACATGGAAACGTACATTGCTGCTGCTAAGTCACTTCAGTCGTGTCCGACTCTGTGTGACCCCATAGACGGCAGCCCACCAGGCTCCCCCATCCCTGGGATTCTCCAGGCAAGAACACTGGAGTGGGTTGCCATTTCCTTCTCCAGTGCATGAAAGAGAAAAGTGAAAGTGAAGTCGCTCAGTCTGTCCGACTGTTAGCGACCCCATGGACTGTAGCCCACCAGGCTACTCCGTCCATTGGATTTTCCAGGCAAGGGTACTGGGGTGGGGTGCCATTGCCTTCCCCGGAAACGTACATTACCATGTATAAAATAGACAGGCAACGGGAATTTGCTGTATGACTCAGGGGACCCAAAGTGGGGCCCTGTCATAACCTAGAAGGGTGGGATGTGAAGGGAGGTGGAAGGGAGGTTCAGAGGGAGGGGATATGTGTGTACCTATTGCTAATTCATGTTGATGTTTGGAAGAAACACACACAATACTGTAAAGCAATCATCCTTCAATTAAAAAAAAAAAAAAAAGCCCTCAACATTCAAAAAACTAGACCATGGCATCCAGTCCCATCACTTCATGGCAAATAGATGGGAAAAATGGAAACAGTGGCAGATTTTCTTTCCCTGGGCTTCAAAATCACAGTGGATGGTAACTGTGGACATGTAATTAAAAGACACTTGTTCCTTGGGAGAAAAGCTAGACAGTGTATTAAAAAGCAGAGACATCACTTTGCTGACAAATGTCCATATAGTCAAAGCTGCGGTCTTTCCAACAGTCGCGTACAGATGAAAAAAAAAAAAAAAAGCCCTCAACATTCAAAAAACTAGACCATGGCATCCAGTCCCATCACTTCATGGCAAATAGATGGGAAAAATGGAAACAGTGGCAGATTTTCTTTCCCTGGGCTTCAAAATCACAGTGGATGGTAACTGTGGACATGTAATTAAAAGACACTTGTTCCTTGGGAGAAAAGCTAGACAGTGTATTAAAAAGCAGAGACATCACTTTGCTGACAAATGTCCATATAGTCAAAGCTGCGGTCTTTCCAACAGTCGCGTACAGATGTGAGAGCTGGACCATAAGGAAGACTGCTTGCCAAAGAACGGGTGCTTTCAAATTATGGTGTTGAAGAAGATTCTTAGGAGTCCCTTGGACAGCAGATAGATCAAGCCAGTCAATTCCAAAGGAAGTCAACCCTGAATATTCACTGGGAAGACTGATGCTTAATCTGAAGCTCCAATACTTTGGCCATGTGATGTGAAGAGCTGACAGGGAAGCCTGGCGTGCTGCGGTCCATGGGGTCATCAAGCGTGGAACACAGCTTCGCGACTGGACAGTAATATCAACTGATACATATCAAGTCACACGGCAGACCTCAGTGCATGCCTCTTCCCAGCCCAACCCTGGTGCCAGTCAGCAGAGAGGAATAAGGGGGAATATTAGTGGCTGCGCTCTGGTCCTTGGAGGTGTGAGCATCATCTCTGCTGAGCTTTTTCGGAGAGCTGAGGGAAAGAGTTGCATAGATGGCCTTGCAGCTCCCTTCTTGTCCCCTTGCTTCATAAGTCTGAGGCCACAGCATGAGGTGGGTCCAAGGTCTGGGTTTCTTTCCTTGTGGTCCATGAAGGGCCATACCACAAGATTTTTTTTCCCCAAAATTGTTTTATTGTGCCTTTTTTTTTTAATCAATTTTTCTTAGAAGGAAAAAAAAAAAAACAACCTTAGAGACATGTGCTTTCAGTGCCAGTGGGATCAAGGAAAATCACTCAGTACAATTTCACCTGCCTTCCATTTCTGTGTAGGTTTGGAGGGGTAAACCAGCTTTGTGCAAGGCCTGGACTCCAGGAGCTCCTGATTACTAGCTCAGCACACTTTGCATCCTGTTGCTATGAGTTCCTGCTTAAACTGTCTTTAATAATGATGCTCATGTAGAGTCACACCACTTCCCCATCAAGAAGAAGGTCCACTCCTGCTCTCCAAGCAAGCAGGAGCCAGAGTTTGGGGCCTGTGCTAGGGTCTCTAGGTCAAGAGAGGGGCTTGGACAACAGACTCAGTCAATTCACGAATCTAAAGCTAAAGGGAGCAATCTGAGTTGAACCACACAGGGAGAAATCAGCTTCAATTCCAGTCCTGAAAGTATTAGTCACTCAGACCTGTCCAACTATTTTCAACCCCAAGGACTGTAGCCTACCAAACTCCTCAGTCCATGGAGTTCACCAAGCAGGAATACTGGCGTGGGTAGCCATTCCCTTCTCCAGGGCATCTTCCAGACCCAGGGACTGAACCCTGGTCTCCCACATTGCATGCCGATTCTTTACCATCTAAGCCACCAACCATGAAGGGCTCACCAATAAAGGGAAATCTTGCTGTTGACAGTAGTTTCTAAAGAAATCCGATAGGGGTCAGCGAATCCTTTGATGCCTTCATTCACTCTCATCTGTGAAGTGAAGGAGATGGATCAACCATGAGGGGGAGATGCTTGCCGGCCAGCTGAAGCAGATATTCCAGGTCAGCCAGCCAGCCACCAGGAGACCCCTTCGGTTACCATGGAAACGAATGCATGAAGCTGAAGGGTAGATAGCACACTTTCACTCGGTTTAAATGCAAATTCTACGGGTAATTAAGAGGCAAACCACAGTAAGAACATTACAGGAGATATATAGTCACTGGAAAGGTAATAAATGCCTGCCTTGAAATGGATATAATGAAAAATTTGACAGTTTGTCTCAGCAAGAGATTCCGTCTTTACAAAACCTCCATCATTTCTAACTTCCCCTCCAGTTTTGGAAATTGTCATTCTAGGGGTGTTTTGTTTTTTTTTTTCTTAAAAAAAAAATAAACAAACAAAAAACCTCAGGCTTGCAATGGTTTAAAAAAAACAAACAAACAAACAAAAAAACCTTTTCATTAGCAGGTGTCTCCTATCTTCCCCAGAGCCCTCACTGGAGTTTTTTATGAGCTGGAGTTCTGTCGACATTTCAGCTTCAATTTTCCTGTTGCTGCTGAAGAATCAATTGGTTTGAAAGGGAAAGTTTTTCTTCTGTTCATTTTTCCTCAGACTTGTTCCTTGACTGGAACATACACGCAGGCTCCTCAATGAAGAGGCCCTGGGTGCCGAGCCCAACTGCCCTGATGTGCCTCCGTAGGCCTCTGGTACTTTCCCAGATAATTGGCAGGCTCGTCTCAATAAGCTTAAGTGAGAGAGGAAGAGAGGGCCCCGTCAGGGCGTAGTGGGGCTGGGAATGAAGCATGTGCAACTTGTTCTCCAGATGGATGGTCTGAATTAGGTGTGATATGGCAGCAGGCTGAGCCTGTGGGCCTCCGCTTGGAAAACGCAGTAGCTCCTTAGCTAGGGTTTCCTTGCCTTTGACACCTACACACCTAAGGAGGCTCTTGGCCCCGAATGGAAGGAGCTGATGGCTGAGAAAAGCACTCTCAGCACTGGGCACCCCCATACCCATGCACACACACCAGTTTCCCAGGTCGGAGTCTTGCTTCCCTGAGGTCTTTCCTGATGAAGTTTCCGACTGACTGTTATTACATCCACATTTTAAATCTCGTGTATTGGTGCTGGCCACTTTTAGAGTCAAACAGAAGAGACTGGGTTTTTAGAATTGAATATGATTGCAAGGGGCCTTCCCTGGTGGCTCAATGGTAAAGAATCCACCTGGCAAGGCGAGAGACACAGCTTTGCTCCCTGGGTGGGGAAGATCCCCTGGAGAAGGAAAGGACAACCCACTCCAGTATTCTTGCCTGGGAAACCCCACGGACAGAAGAGCCTGGTGGGCTACAGTCCATGGGGTCACAAAAGAGCTGGACATGATGGAACAAGTAAACAACATCACTGCGAGAATGGAGCGGAACACTTTTTAAAACTCCCTACTTAGCAATCTCATTATTTATATCTGCATAATTAAGAACTGGAAGAGATACTGGAGTTTATCTAGCCTATGGTTCTTAATTTGGGACCCATATATTAGTGTCAATGTAATCATAAACACCTTGCAAAGCAGGAGGCTGCCTACTGCTGACATCAGGAGCTAAAATAAATTTGTAACATTAAAAAAAAATGAAAAAGGTGAAGGACTAATGTTATTATAACATTTTGTGCAAACAGGTGGTCCCTGTTTATGAACTGTTGCTTGATTGAATAAGTCAAGCCATACAATTGAGGTTTCACTAGTCCTCTGAAGACATTTTTTGTCTAGTACCATCTCATCTTTCCTCACTCCCTATCAAGTGGAAAAATGAATCAATACATTAGTAAATAAAAAGAGAAAAAGAAAACAAAATGGCAAATAAGCAAGAAAACTGGAAATATGGATCTTGCTTTGGCATATCACGGATGTCCTTCTATGATCTGATCATTTGGGAAAAACAATCCTCTCATCCACAGGGCACGCTGGCTGCGAGCATCCACCGGACAAGCCCATGGATGAAAGACTCTAAGTGCAATGTTGAGAGCTGGCCCTCGGAAAGATCTTTCCTTCAACCAAATTACTGAACAGTACCTTGCATTAACATCTCACCACTAGGTGTACAGTAAGCTTTCCCATGTTAGGCTACATGTGTTGGGAAAAGCAGCAACCTCTGATGGAGCCGCAGATGTCTCGCCCCAGGGGAGTCAGAGCTCCCCTGCTGGAGACTCCATTCCGCCTCCAGCAACGGTAGTGCTTACCACTTACAAGCACCACGGAGCCTGACTTTGAATTTCCTTCCTCAACTTTCTTTTTTTTTAACCTTTTTCCTTTGGGGTCATAAAGTATATGACCCCAAATACTTTAGTCACCTTTGAAACAAGTACATAGCTCCCTACTTGGCATCTGTGTAATTCAAGATGCATAGCACATATTGACTCTCCTGCTTCCAGAGCAGGTCCCCTCTAGGGCTGGGCTACAGAGTCCAGCCATCATCATCTGTACATGTAGTGAAATGTCTGACTTAAAGATCTTTTTAGGAAGAAAAATGGACTGGCATCTGAAAGTGACGCAGTAAAAAACAGTGTCAAGTAAGCAATAAGAACGGAAGTTAAGGAATAATGACAACTCACTGCAAGCCTTAATGATAGAGGAACATCCTAAAGCCAGCCTGCCTTCCAGTCCAGTTCCAGGATGAGGATGGAATGAAACATTTTTTATTTGGGAGGGTGGAGGTGTAAAGATTCTTACCCCCCCCCGCCCCTAAATGATAAAGGACCTAATGATAAAGGACCTTGACACAACACCAGGCAAAGCAAATGGAGAGGAGCTCTGGGAAGCATACTGCGCCATCTCTATAGGTAAGAGAGCTTTCCAGGTGTTTCAATGGTAAGGAATCCACCTGCCAATGCAGGAGACGTGGGTTCGATCCCTGGGTTGGGAAGATCCCCCAAAGAAGGAANGACACAACACCAGGCAAAGCAAATGGAGAGGAGCTCTGGGAAGCATACTGCGCCATCTCTATAGGTAAGAGAGCTTTCCAGGTGTTTCAATGGTAAGGAATCCACCTGCCAATGCAGGAGACGTGGGTTCGATCCCTGGGCTGGGAAGATCCCCCAAAGAAGGAAATGGCAACCCACTCCACTATTCTTGCCTGGGAAATCCCATGGACAGAGAAGCCTGGCAGGCTAGTCTATGGGGGTGACAGAGGAGTTGGACATCACTTAGTGACTAAACAACAATACAGGTGAGAAGTAATTAACCTTTGAGAGACAGGGGTTTTTTCAGGACCATAAAGAAAGCTAAGTGCTGAAGAACTGACACTTTTGAATTGTGGTGCTGGAGACTCTTGAGAGTTCCTTGGACAGCAAGGAGATCAAGCCAGTCAATCCTAAAGGAAACCAACCCTGAATATTCATTGGAAGGACGATCGCTAAAGCTGAAGCTCCAATACTTTAGCCACCTGATGTGAAGAGCCAATTCACTGGAAAAGACCCTGATGCTGGAAAAGACTGAAGGCAAAAGGAGAAGGGGGTGGCAGAGGATAGATGGTTAGATAGCATCACCAACTCAACGGACATGAATTTATGTAAACTCCGGGAGACAGTGGAGAACAGAGGAGCCTGACATGCCACAGTCAGCGAGTTAGCAAAGAGCCAGTTACGCCTTAACAACTGAACAACATGCTTCCAGCAATACTGAATTAGAAGCCAATGAGGCTCCTAATCTCATTCAGGTACAGATCTCTCAACCTCACCTCTACTTCAGTTCCATGATCTGTCAGATGGGGATACTATTATCTGACTCGTCAGTTGTTTTATGGACCAAATAAAATAACACAGGTAGAGGTTTGATCCCAGCACCTAATACTCCCGTAAGTATTCAATAGATGGCAGTTCACCTCTTTCTCAACCTAGATCTCCTGCAATAGTTCCCCCTCCCTCAAAGAGCACTGGAAAGCTGTAACAGGGAAGGGCTACTTTTTTTTGACTAAGAAGACCCTCTCTGGAGGCTCCAATTATGTTAAGAGGGTTTTTATTTTTATGACAAAAATTAATTTTCAATTACCTCTATTTGAAGATAAACTGGTGAAAGAATTCCGAAGAGATGGCAGAATAAGATGAATAACAAGGAATCTATTTCCCCCTAATGTTCATCATTATTACTATTAAATCATATAATTCAAGGAGTTTCCAACAGCAACAGCAGTAGTGGCAGCAATTATAGGGAATAACAAGGGCTCCCAGGAATAGAAGGCACGTCATATTTTGTCTCTTAGCCATGATGCTCCCACAGCACTGGAGGGCCGTCTCTGTTCAAACACACCTCATCTTTGCAGTGGAGACCTGCTCCCACACCTGGTCTGTGCTGCCACCGAGTCTAGGAGACCATCTAAAAGCACCTGAGCCCCCGGGGCAGGTGTCAGGAGCAGCTCCCACCCTTCATCTACCTGCAATCTGGGTAGAGTTTCCGAGCACAGCCAGACTGTGATAACATCTTGAAGCATTCTCCTTGAGACTTCTAGAACCATCTCTACGGTGCCAGTCCCAGAAAGTACTCTGTGCTCACTTCCGGCCACTCTAGACAGGCGAGTGAAAGCACTCAAGCTTCCACCTGTTTTACTTTCTACATCAGTGTCACGGTAAGGGCATCGTCAGCCCCAAGGTGCAGGAGAAAGAGAAAGATGCGTTCTCTCTTCTGACTTCTCTTCTAGTCCTATAGAGGCCTAGACCCAAGCAGGCTGGGAGTGAGCTTTCAAGGGGCTCCTTAAGACCAGGAGCATCACGCCACACAAGGTACACAATCCTGGCACTTGTCAACAGAATGTGAATGCGTGGGCACCACAACCAGCCAAAAATAAAATAAAATTGAAATAAGTAGAATGTAGCTTTGCAGAGAGCCAAATGCTGCCATAAGGCAATGGCGCCCCACCCCAGTACTCTTGCCTGGAAAGTCCCACGGACGAAGGAGCCTGGTGGGCTGCAGTCCATGGGGTCGCACAGAGTCGGACACGACTGAGCGACTTCCCTTTCACTTTTCACTTCCATGCATTGGAGAAGGAAATGGCCACCCACTCCAGTATTCTTGCCTGGAGAATCCCAGGGACGGGGGAGCCTGGCGGGCTGCCGCCTATGGAGTCGCACAGAGTCGGACACGACTGAAGCGACTTAGCAGCAGCAGCAGCAAGAAAAAATAGTTCATAGATAAGCCCCTCATCATTCTGAAGATCCCTTTGGGGTCCCTGGCACAGTAGGCAGGCCTCGTCAAAGCCCTATTATTCTGGGAATGTGTGCACACATGTTTCCTAAACACCAGCCAATAACCTTAGTTATTGCAATGGACTGAATGCTTGTGTCCCACCAAAATTCCTATGTGGAAACTCTAATTCAAATGCAATGGTCTTTGGAAGTGTGACCCTTGGCAGCTAACTAGATCTTGAGAGCGGAGCCCTCCTGAAGGAGATTTGTGTCAGTATAAGAGACCAGGGAGCTTAGCTAGCTCTGCTCTCCACTCTGTGAGGTTACAAAGAGAAGACGGCCATCTGCACCCCAGGAAGTGGGCCCTCACCAGGCACAGGAACTTCTGATCCCTTAATCGTGGATGTTCTAGCCTCCAGAACCATGAAAAATAATATTCGTTGGCTAGGTCACCCAATGAATGGTAATTTGTTATGGCAGCCCAAGCTAAGATAGTTATCTTTGAGTCTCCAGCATCTGGTAAGTGTCCCTAGTAGGTATGGATGTTTGGAAAAGTTTATTGATTAAATGAACAAATTCCTAACTAACTATTGGGCCAACTCAATAGCCAAGTGAGTTAGAAAATGAACAACAAGACAGAACATGGAGATCTAGCCCCTCAATGGTCAGTATTACCAAGGAAGAACATCAATAATTACAGATCTAATAGAAGAAAATTTGTAGAACAGTCATGAAAATATGGAAAAGATCTGAGGTGAGAAGTGGAGAGGAAGCATCACATGCTAGATAAAGTTAGTAATAAGAAAATATGCCAAGGCATACCCTAGGGGGAGCAGGGGAAAACTTTCCATTTCAAAGATAAACAAAGACTTCTGCAAGCTTTCAAGCCAAAAAGAAAAAAAAAAAAATCTGACATATCATCCTTCAAAAAGATCCTTTGACTTATAAGAATAAAACCCTGAGTGTTCCTAATTCAAAGAAGAAGAAAGTGGAACACCTAATCTTACAGAAAGAGAAGGTTTTAAGAAGAGACTGCCTTTGTTTTGGCATAAGCTGTATCCCTGGGAATTGTGGTCCTCTCCCACAGGACCTACATCTTCAAAGGCTCCAGTCAACATGGCTGAGAACCAGCTGTCTCTGCTTCTGTGGGTGGAATGGGGGCCCCAAGGCACCTTGTGACAGCTCTGGAGTAAGCACACCCACTGAGTTGCCAACTGCCCCGGGGAGGAAACGGGAACCAGCACAGGACTCACGGCTATGCAGAAAATTGTTAACATCACAGTTAACATCCACTGGGATACTTGAGAAGATCTATCCGCAAGGCAGGACCTTGACCAAGTGTCTGGGAGCTTAGATGTCAGGAAAGCTCCCGACACAGCCTGGTAAGAGGGGCTTACAGTGCCTAAGCTGTTTGCATGAGCAATGTGGTGGGTGCTAACCGGCTGCTGTTCTTCTGGGAGTCCGGAGTTTGGGTACAATCCAGGCAGAGGCCGCCTATGTGATCAGGCCCCAGTAGAAAATGAAACAAAACCAAACCCAACTCTAATTAAGTCTCTAACGAGCTTCTTCGGTTGGCAACACTTCACACATGTGGCCTGGGGGATGAAACGCATCCTGTTTGATTCCAATGGGCAAGGACTCTACAAGCTTGTGGCTGGTCTTCCCCAGACTTTGTCTTTTGTGCCTCATTGTGCTTAGATTCCTTTCCTCGTAATAATTTATAGCCCTGAGTAGAACTGTGTGCTCGTCCTGTAGTCTTCCTAGCATATTCAGTCCCAAATCCCTGATCTTTCCACTCTACCATATGAACTGATCTAATCGTCTCCATCCAGGCAAATATGAGAAACTTTTAGAGTAACTCTTCATGAAATTCTACAGTCAGGTAGACAAGCTGGACAGCAGCATGGTAAACGATGGGGGAACCAGGACAAGGCAACCTCTGGGCCCGAGGGCTATCAGGTAAGATATTTGGCAAGAGCAAGACCTGGAAATGATTCCTGAATGCCCCGCCAACATGTCAAACAGATGCTCACCATTCGTCTTGAGCGCGCCGGTGTCTTGCTAGCCCCTTGCCCGTTCCTGCTGGGATGATAAAGAGCTTTACTGACCCCCTAAACCGGAAATACTTTTCTCCAGCTGTGCCATCTGGTTGTTTTCCTCTGTACAGGCAGTCGGCAGAAAGACGCATCCGTTGAGACATAGATGGGGCAGTGTGTGTGTGTTTCGCGGGACAGGGTAGGGGGGCATCTGGGTGTGTTTGCGTTCATCTGTTTATGTGATGGGCAGAGGATTTGCAGGCTGGGTATGACAGGAGAAGAACATAGGTTATTCTGAGAATTCTGAGCCATTTGGAAAGATTAAGCCTTGAATGTTGTCTGAAGTACACATGCACCCGTGTCAAGAACGGTAAGCCTCAGCCCACTCCTGTTCCAGCACCCCCAGCTACTGGGTTAGCTTCACTCCTGTTCCAAGCACAAACCAAGGGAAACCCATGAAATCACCAGAAGTGGGATTCTGTGTACCTATGCTTTTGCAAGTCAAAGTCGGGTGCCTCTGAGATGAGAAAATGCTGTTGGCATTGGGAGATGATCAAAGACACAGTACCCAACTTTCTCAATCAACTGGCCACCGTAATTTTTTACTCTGTGAGAACAGCTGCTGTTACTATCTGCCCAACAATAGGGATTGAAACATCACTTTTTCTCACAAAATCGCATGTTACAGATTCAAGAGACAGTCTATGCCCAAGGTTTGCCTGTATAATTTGAAGCATCTCTGAAATATTCAAAATATTCTTGCCTGGAGAATCCCATGGAGAGAAGAGCCTGGCAGGCTACAGTCAGTGGGGTTGCAAAGAGACACAACTGAATGACCAAGCACACAGGTACTCAATTATGGTCATTACTTTTCTATAAATCTACAAGAAAAGACCGTTCTTCAACCTTCTTTCAATTGATATAAAATTATATTGAACGTTTACTGCATATCCAGGCATTCTACTGATTATAGTGAGGTAGTCCTCCAAAAAACTGAGATTCAGAGTATTGTAATGGTTATAGCAATTAAGTGGAGTGGTCACGGGTGGACCTCAAGTAAACCAGACAGCAAATCGTGTCTGTTCCCCTAGAGAAGAATTTCTAAACCTCACTGCTGACATTTTGGGCCAGATAATACTTTATGTGAGGACTTTCCTGTGCTTTATAGGATGTCCTCCACCACTATATGACAGTAGTATCCACCTCTATATGACAATCAAAAAATCCTTAGACATCAGCAAGTATCCTAGAGGAGAGGAGGTAAGCCCTACCCACCCCTACCTCCAGCCCTGCCCTACCAAGAGCCGTAGAGCAAGTCACCCCTGAAGCTTTGCTTCTCGAAGTGCGGTCAAGGCTGCTTCAGCATCATCATTGCCTAAGAGCTTATTAAAAATTCATAATTTCACACCTTTTCTTAGTCCTACTGAATCAGAATGTGCGCTTCAACAAGATCTCTAAGGCAGTCTCTGTGCTTGTTACAGTTTGAGAAGCGCTGTTTAACAGTATCCTGTGGTCGGTGGTTCCCCTGGATTTTCCTGGACAAATTCACTCTCTGAAAGTGGATTCCTAGCAGAGTGCTTATAGATTCAGTTCTACCGTTTCAGTTCAAAGACTGAAAGATTTTTGTCAAAAGATCATAAATTTTTAAACTACCCTTGGATACCACACTATTTTCCTAAAATTAACTACCCTGGGATAGGGTAAATAGGGCCCTAAGCTATAATCAATATATCCATTCATTCATTAATTATTGTCAAGAAAGTTTATTGTACAAGGCATTAGAGACATGGGGTGTGCAGGTCTGGAAATCCAGCCATGCTCCATGAGGCCCAGTATGAATCTCAGTTGCTGGGTGCAGGCATTTCATCGCTTTTCTTTGGCCTCAGTGAGTTGCTTATAGTATCCTTTCCTGGAGTTCAATCTGGATACATTGTATCTACCAGAACCCCAGCACAAGATCTTGACTTTAGTCTATTAATCTGTTAGAAATACACAAAAAGGGCCAGTCAATAACCTTGAGGTTAATGACTGATTCACAAAGATAAACGTTGAGTCCACCATCCACTGCTCCAGAAAAAAGTGTGAGGGAGGGGGATACTTCTCATCCATAAAAAAGAATGAAATAATGCCATTTGCAGCGATGTGGATAGACCTAAGTGAAGTAAGTCAAAGACAAACATCAAGGCTGGTCTTCCCCAGACTTTGTCTTTTGTGCCTCATTGTGCTTAGATTCCTTTCCTCGTAATAATTTATAGCCCTGAGTAGAACTGTGTGCTCGTCCTGTAGTCTTCCTAGCATATTCAGTCCCAAATCCCTGATCTTTCCACTCTACCATATGAACTGATCTAATCGTCTCCATCCAGGCAAATATGAGAAACTTTTAGAGTAACTCTTCATGAAATTCTACAGTCAGGTAGACAAGCTGGACAGCAGCATGGTAAACGATGGGGGAACCAGGACAAGGCAACCTCTGGGCCAAAATCCCTGATCTTTCCACTCTACCATATGAACTGATCTAATCGTCTCCATCCAGGCAAATATGAGAAACTTTTAGAGTAACTCTTCATGAAATTCTACAGTCAGATAGACAAGCTGGAGAGCAGCATGGTAAACGATGGGGGAACCAGGACAAGGCAACCTCTGGGCCCGAGGGCTATCAGGTAAGATATTTGGCAAGAGCAAGACCTGGAAATGATTCCTGAATGCCCCGCCAACACGTCAAACAGATGCTCACCATTCGTCTTGAGCGCGCCGGTGTCTTGCTAGCTCCTTGCCCATTCCTGCTGGGATGATAAAGAGCTTTACTGACCCCCTAAACCGGAAACCCTTTTCTCCAGCTGTGCCATCTGGTTGTTTTCCTCTGTACAGGCAGTCGGCAGAAAGACGCATCTGTTGAGACATAGATGGGGCAGTGTGTGTGTGTTTCGCGGGACAGGGTAGGGGGGCATCTGGGTGTGTTTGCGTTCATCTGTTTATGTGATGGGCAGAGGATTTGCAGGCTGGTTATGACAGGAGAAGAACATAGGTTCTTCTCAGAATTCTGAGCCATTTGGAAAGATTAAGCCTTGAATGTTGTCTGAAGTACACATGCACCCGTGTCAAGAACGGTAAGCCTCAGCCCACTCCTGTTCCAGCACCCCCAGCTACTGGGTTAGCTTCACTCCTGTTCCAAGCACAAACCAAGGGAAACCCATGAAATCACCAGAAGTGGGATTCTGTGTACCTATGCTTTTGCAAGTCAAAGTCGGGTGCCTCTGAGATGAGAAAATGCTGTTGGCATTGGGAGATGATCAAAGACACAGTACCCAACTTTCTCAATCAACTGGCCACCGTAATTTTTTACTCTGTGAGAACAGCTGCTGTTACTATCTGCCCAACAATAGGGATTGAAACATCACTTTTTCTCACAAAATCGCATGTTACAGATTCAAGAGACAGTCTATGCCCAAGGTTTGCCTGTATAATTTGAAGCATCTCTGAAATATTCAAAATATTCTTGCCTGGAGAATCCCATGGAGAGAAGAGCCTGGCAGGCTACAGTCAGTGGGGTTGCAAAGAGACACAACTGAATGACCAAGCACACAGGTACTCAATTATGGTCATTACTTTTCTATAAATCTACAAGAAAAGACCGTTCTTCGACCTTCTTTCAATTGATATAAAATTATATTGAACGTTTACTGCATATCCAGGCATTCTACTGATTATAGTGAGGTAGTCCTCCAAAAAACTGAGATTCAGAGTATTGTAATGGTTATAGCAATTAAGTGGAGTGGTCACGGGTGGACCTCAAGTAAACCAGACAGCAAATCGTGTCTGTTCCCCTAGAGAAGAATTTCTAAACCTCACTGCTGACATTTTGGGCCAGATAATACTTTATGTGAGGACTTTCCTGTGCTTTATAGGATGTTTAACAGCATCCGTGTCCTCCACCACTATATGACAGTAGTATCCACCTCTATATGACAATCAAAAAATCCTTAGACATCAGCAAGTATCCTAGAGGAGAGGAGGTAAGCCCTACCCACCCCTACCTCCAGCCCTGCCCTACCAAGAGCCATAGAGCAAGTCACCCCTGAAGCTTTGCTTCTCGAAGTGCAGTCAAGGCTGCTTCAGCATCATCATTGCCTAAGAGCTTATTAAAAATTCATAATTTCACACCTTTTCTTAGTCCTACTGAATCAGAATGTGCACTTCAACAAGATCTCTAAGGCAGTCTCTGTGCTCGTTACAGTTTGAGAAGCGCTGTTTAACAGTATCCTGTGGTTGGTAGTTCCCCTGGATTTTCCTGGACAAATTCACTCTCTGAAAGTGGATTCCTAGCAGAGTGCTTATAGATTCAGTTCTACCATTTCAGTTCAAAGACTGAAAGATTTTTGTCAAAAGATCATAAATTTTTAAACTACCCTTGGATACCACAGTATTTTCCTAAAATTAACTACCCTGGGATAGGGTAAATAGGGCCCTAAGCTATAATCAATATACCCATTCATTCATTAATTATTGTCAAGAAAGTTTATTGTACAAGGCATTAGAGACATGGGGTGTGCAGGTCTGGAAATCCAGCCATGCTCCATGAGGCCCAGTATGAATCTCAGTTGCTGGGTGCAGGCATTTCATCGCTTTTCTTTGGCCTCAGTGAGTTGCTTATAGTATCCTTTCCTGGAGTTCAATCTGGATACATTGTATCTACCAGAACCCCAGCACAAGATCTTGACTTTAGTCTATTAATCTGTTAGAAATACACAAAAAGGGCCAGTCAATAACCTTGAGGTTAATGACTGATTCACAAAGATAAACGTTGAGTCCACCATCCACTGCTCCAGAAAAAAGTGTGAGGGAGGGGGATACTTCTCATCCATAAAAAAGAATGAAATAATGCCATTTGCAGCGATGTGGATAGACCTAAGTGAAGTAAGTCAAAGACAAACATCATACAATAACACATGTGGAATCTAAAATCATGATACAAATCAANATTCTCCAGACAAGAACACTGGAGTGGGTTGCCATTTCCTTCTCCAGCGCATGAAAGTGAAAAGTGAAAGGGAAGTCGCTCAGTCATGTCCGACTCTTAGCGACCCCATGGACTGCAGTCCACCAGGCTCCTCCATCCATGGGATATTCCAGGCAAGAGTAATGGAGGGGGTTGCCATTGCCTTCTCCAATGTACAGTATGGCATCCTAAATAAAAAGTCACTTTGAGGGCAATGTGAAGAATGAACTAGAGGTAGGGAAACAAACAGGATGCTATTCAAATAATCTTGAAGGGCCTGGGAAAAGACAGAAGCAAAGCAAACAAGAACTCTGAGAGGCGTTTCTGACATTACAGCAGTCGTATCTATGTCAGAAAGGTTATTAGTGGTTAAAGAAAAAGAGGACGTGAGAATGCCCATGAGACTATTATACTGATTTAACTGAAACTGAACTCCCAAAGAGGGGACTACAACCCATCCTCACATTTTAATAGGACTTTAGGTCTACAAGTGGGAAACTCTATGAGATTTTGCCTCATAGAGATTATTAGCCAGTTATTGTCCAGGCTATTTACCTACTAGAAACTAGAATGTTCTTCTCAGTCAAAGAAGATGCCAAGATTTTGGAGAAAACAGCAAAGAAATGATTCATCTCTCCATAGAATAGTTCTGGGTACTGATGTGCTATAGGTTATTCCACCAGATCTGGACACAATTGTCCTAAAATGACTTTTTTCTTTGAGAATTGTCGTGGGATGTTTAATGTCAACTCAGTCCCCTCTTCATGCTTAGGATATTGGCTGGGCCCAACACGGGCTTCTGGGATGGTCAATATTTATCAAGTCAGGCCACGTCCTCCAGCTGCAGTGGCAAAGCACGCTGAGCAGGAAGAGCAGCTGCACCCCATTCTATGAGGGCGGCTGCTGTCCTGTCTACACAGGCTGCTGGCAAGGAGCATCCCCAGACTCTCAGCTGCAGGGCTGTAAATTTCAGCGAGGCTATTCAATATTCATGCAATTACCCTGGAAAGCACATTTGACATTTCATAAATACAGCAGAATACTTAGCATGTGTCTCTCCCTCTCTGCTACCTAGGCATACATAGAGAAATAATCCCCAGGGATCCCTGCTGTCTGAAATGGCAACAGTTATTGAATCCATAAATTTGATGGGTCAAAGTCTTCCTTCTTCATGCCTTTCATAATTTACAAATGGAAGCCAGACCATATAAATGAGGAAGCCTGATGTCCTTCTGCACGGAGCTCTGCCTGTATCTCCAGTCCCTTAGGTTTGGATGTCTTCTCAAAAGTGAGAAGTACAGACCCACAAGTCCCAAGCAGGCTGGTGACTTGAGTGTGAGACCTCCAGATGCCCAGGCAGCAGTAGGTAGTATTGATTACCACCCATGTACAGCCTTAGAGCCACTGAACTGGAATTCAACTTCCCAAGGACTCTAGGACTCTGCCGATAGATTCAGACAACACTGGTGCCTTGCACACAGCACCCCTACTGCACACACTCACTCAGGAATACGAACTGAAGCTCTCCAGCAGCTCAGCCATGAGCATAGCACTGAAGGAAGAAAAACACCTTGTATTAATCAAGCCCAGCCTTCCGTGAGCTAGCACTGAAGATGGGGCTTCTGTAGGAGAAAAGCCCATCTCACGGTTGGCTGGTGGTGCTCCAACTGCAGACTGGCTCCTCTTCTCAGGGTGGGGAGTGTCTCATCTCCATGGCTGACATGAATTAATGAACTTCTCCACCACCAACAGGCTAATAAAGATCACAGAGCATATGTCCCCAGTCTAGGTGTTCCCAAAGGAAACAGTGGAAGTACTTATGTGAGGCAATAAGATCACCAGGCCAGAGGGATATTTTCAGTTATGATTTATTTGACTTGTTTCGGTATTAGAGGTGAATTCTTACTATATAAAAGATGTAATATATATACATATCACATATATGATAAGGACACATGTGTGTGCTATGTATATATTAGATGCACAGATATATGTCTAATGTGGATGTGTCTAAGAACACATTGAGTGCTTACACATGTGTGTTTACACTTTTGTTGCTGTTCTGTTGCTAAGTCCTGTCCAATTCTTTGTGACCCCATGGACTGCAGCATGCTAGGCTCCTCTGTCATCCATTATTTCCCAGAGTTTGCTCAAATTCATGTTCATTGAGTCAGGAATGCTGTCTAACCATCCCATTCTCTGCAAGTCCTTCTCCTTTTGCCTTCCGTCTTTTCTAGCATCAGGATCTTTTCCAGTGAGTCGACTCTTCACATCAGGTGGTCAAACTGTTGGAGCTTCAGTTTCACCATCAGTCCTTCCAATGAATGTTCAGGGTTGATTTCCTTTAGGACAGGTTGGCTTGATCTCCTTGTAGAACAAAGGACTCTCAAGAGTATTCTCCAGTACTACAGTGTGAAAGCATCAGTTCTTTGGCATTCAGCCTTTTTATGGTCCAGCTCTTAGATCCATACATGCCGACTGGAGAGACCATAGCTTTGAGTATGCACACCATTGTTAGCAAAGTGCTGTCTCTGCTTTTTAATATGCAGTCTAGGTTTGTCATAGCTTTTCTTCCAACTAGCAAGCGCCTTTTAATTATATGGCTACAGTGGCTGTCTGCAGTGATTTGGAGCCCAAGAAAATGAAGTCTGTCACTGCTTCCATTTTTTAGTCTCCTGGGCATAATAAGACTGTTTCAATCCAAAAACCCCTCTGATGGCTTTCTAGCCTGCCTGACAGGTTTATCTGCAATCTTACAGCTACGCATGTGATTGTTTACAGCCTCCCAACCATGAGAGGCATAGGAAGCTTAAAAAATTCTAGGAATGTAGGGCCTTCTGCGGAGTCAAAATCATTAGAATAGAACTGATTAAGGGTTTCACTGTTGAGCCAATACTTGCTGCAAAGTTTTCATATCTTTTATTTGTTGATATAGTTGGTATGTAGGAAAAACAGGCAGTAGCCCTGGCATTAGCAACATTAGATCTTTGAGTTAAGTACTTTCTTTGTTATAACCCACTGTACCTTTGTTCTACAGGAATACAACTTTATTTAGTACTTTGAGGGTGATACAGATTAAAGAAAAAACACTTCAAGGGAAAATGAGTTTTCTGGTTGATAGACATTTATCTAGGAAAAGAGCCATAATAATGTTAACAGGCCTCTTGGCCAGAAAATAATGTAAATCACCTGAGACCTTTTGTATATGGGAAGGTATGCAAAAAGAAAGCCTGGTCTCAATAAAGTCAGGACTGCTGTCCCTGCATAACTCTGCATATTCCATTATTTCTTTGTGTACAACTTGGGGTATATAAGCTGCCTTTGAAAATAAAGTTGTGGGTCTTGCACCTATGCTTGGCTCCCCCATGTTGTTCTTTTCTTATTCTCCCTTTTCAGGCTAAATTCCCATCTGGAGCATAGAGGCTCGCCACGTCTACTTATTTGCCTGGGCTTCTAAGACCCACGCGAGAGGGAGCCCAAGGTGGGGCACCCTCCACTATTCCAGTGGGCGCCTGCGGCCTACGTAGATGGTGCAAGTTCCTTGTCTCGGGACTTTATTGGCTTTCTATGTAAACAAAGAAATTTAAGCCTCTTTTCTCCTCTATTTTCTCCACTACACTGTTCTTTCCTAATCTCTCTTTATATCTCTAAATAAATAAGTCTCTCCTCGCTGACGCCATCCCCTCTTCAAATTCCCTGGACCCACCCGGGCTGGACCCCGGCACTCCACGCAACATGCATATATATATATATATATATATACACACACATACAAGGTCCTGAGCTACCTGGGAAGTCCTACACATGCCCTGTATAGAGGGAACTATATTCAATGCTTTATGAAGTATGAAGTGTGTTAGTCGCTCAGTCGTGTCCAACCCTTTGAGACGCATGGACTGTGGCCCGCAAGGCTCCTCTGTCCACGGGATTTTCCCAGGCAAGAGTACTGGAGTGGGTCGCCATTTCCNCTCTCTTTATCTCTCTACATAAATAAGTCTCTCCTCACCAACACCGTCTCCTCTTCAAATTCCCTGGATCCACCAGGGCTGGACCCCGGCAGCACATAATATTCTGGATAGCACATTGCAGATATTCAATAAACATTTAATGAATGAAGGAAAGGTTTGTATTTTCTATTATTAATCAGTGGATAGTTTTATGACTTTTAAGCCTTCATTTAGTCTTCTCCACACTGGATGAAGCTGACCCTTGTAATCAGTAAGATGTTGTGGAAGTGATAGAGTGTGACTTATGAGGTTATGTCATAAAATACATTATGACTTATCTCTCTTGCTCTTGGATCTCTAACTAAGTGGTAATTCAGCTGCCATATTGAGAGGATACTCAGGCAACCTATGGAGAAGTTAATGTGATGAGACTGAGGTCTCCTGCCAACCTCCATGTATTTGAGTCATCTTAGAAATAGATCCTTGAGCCCTAGTTAAGGTTTCAGATGAATGCTNACTTATGAGGTTATGTCATAAAATACATTATGACTTATCTCTCTTGCTCTTGGATCTCTAACTAAGTGGTAATTCAGCTGCCATATTGAGAGGATACTCAGGCAACCTATGGAGAAGTTCATGTGATGAGACTGAGGTCTCCTGCCAACCTCCATGTATTTGAGTCATCTTAGAAATAGATCCTTGAGCCCTAGTTAAGGTTTCAGATGAATGCTGCCTTATTCAGCTTAGCTGTTGCTACATTACTAATTTGCAGAAACTATGACATAATAAATGTTTAATATTATAAGCTATTAAGTTTTGAGGTAATTTATTATATGATAATAGAGAACAAACATACATAGGGATCAAAGCCATGACCCAAACAAAACCTCACTAGAAACTAGGTCTTAATTCTCTTGTCTTCATCTTTCTTCACTTGTTTTTCCACTTGTATCTTGGTAACCTTGCTGTGAACTAAAAATGGTAATTTGGTGTCTACCATATTATTTGCCAGTGTTTTCCTTTATCTGTTATTTATCTATTTTGGGTTTTATCTTTTTATTTTTGTATTTGGAAGTGTATCCATTTGATGGTGATTTAGCAAACCCCTTTCCTTTTTTATTCTTTTCCTTTGTTTCTTCAAATTGCTTCTAGTTGCCCTTTCCAAAGATTTAATAATATTCACTTCTTTTTTAATGATTTGATTTTTGCATATTCAATTCTTTAATATATCTGTAGTTTATTCTGATGCATTAACCACTCTTTGGGTATAACCTTCTAGGCCACCTCATTATATTTCCTCTTACATTGTACTTTGTGTTGTGTGGTAGAACTGAAAATATTGTTGAAGTTACAATAGATTTCATACCCTTGTTTACTTTATTTTTATGATCTGCTACTTTGTTAAAGAAGAAAATTTACATTGGTCTAATACAAATTGAGCCATGCTAGTTGCTACCTAATATGTTTCTAGAAATTCCTTGCCATTTAGTTGGTTCTATTAGACTTCTTATAAATAAAAAGTCCACAGATCTGCAGCTTCATATGTCTTAGCTTATTCGGAAACTTTTAACTTACTTTCTGGCAAGTAGAATATCACCTTGACCTTCTCTCTTCCTTTTGTGTTTGATCTACTGGCTTGAACTTGTAGAAATGTCAACAGTCAATTTTCATTTAATTAATGCCCTTATCAAAGTTGACACTCTATCACCCTCATTTATAAGTCTATTAGTAAGTTCCCTAACAGTGTTCTTAAGAAAGAAAAAAGACCCACCAATTCTATTGATACTTTTCTTAACGTTTCATTTAAGGTCAAAATAAAATATCTATTTTATCTTAGTAGAAATTTTTAGTTGTGGCAAAGTCAGCTTATAAGTTCTTTGATTGGAACTTGACCCAGGAGTTCAGGAAGTCAGGTAATTGCATTTTGAATTGTTTCCAAGAAGCTACATTTGGTCACAACCTGGATGGCTTCTCTTTTGAGTTTTCATTTCTACTGTATTAAGCTAGATTAGCATTCATTGTTGTCTCTGCAGTGGAGATGTCTGATAAATCCTGTCATTTGTTTTCTATAAAGTCAGACTCTTCTTTTAAACTTGGTGAACCTTATATTTTTTGCTCTTTCAACTAGAAGATTTTGAACTTAAAAAAAAAAAAAAAAACAAACAGTGGTGCTGTTATATTCCATTCTTGCCTTTTCTAGTAAAATACTTTAGTCATTGAACAACATCAGCTAGTATTTTGATAATTAATGTCTTTGTTTTGGGGATGGGGAGTTGTTTCAAATGAGTTTTATACCTTTTTCTCCTGTTAACATCTAGCATATCATTTACTTCAATCGTTAAAACAATGTTTTATGTCCTATTTCATGTTATCTCATAACTGCTGTATAACATTCACTCCCATGTTTAAAACTTCTCAATAGCCATTTTCATTGCCTCCTTTTAGTTCTTCAAGCCATTTCTGCTTTTTGCTATCACAGGGCTTTTGCATATAGTGCTTCCTATTCTTGGAATATACTTCCTCATTCTCTTCTGTCCTTTCACCAAGTTAATGACTGATCATTTATCAAATCTAAGTTGAAGAATCAATTGCTCAGGACTAGGTCATGTACTTTTGCTATATACTCTGAAATGATAATTATTTTTCTAAAAATCATCATTCATTTATTTGTATAATTATTTAACGTTCAACTCTCCTTCTATACCTCAAATTCCATGAGGACCTCTCCTACAATACTACAAATTCCATGAGGACAAGTACTAACTGCATCTACTTTGGCTTAACATCATTTCCTCTACATCTAGTACCATGACTAGTACAAGGAAACACTCAAATATTTGTTCAATATATGAATGAATGGTTCCTAAATTATACAAATGACAACTGAGGCTTAGGAATATTAAATACACTGAGTAAGGTCCTACAGCAATCAACTATCAGAATGAGCACTTGAACCTAGCTCTTCCATTTCCTGCTGCTGCTAAGTCACTTCAATCATGTCTGCCCCTGTGTGACCCCACAGATGGCAGCCCACCAGGCTCCCCCATCCCTGGAATTCTCCAGGCAAGAACACTGAAGTGGGTTGTCATTTCATTATCCAAAGTGAAAGTGAAAAGTGAAAGTGAAGTCACTCAGTTGTGTCCAACCCTTAGCCACCCCATGGACTGTGGCATACCATGCTCCCGTGTCCATGGGATTTTCCAGGCAACAGTATGGGAGTGGGGTGCCATTGCCTTATCTACTTCCATTTCCTGGTTTGTTTTATTTCTCTTAAACAGAGTTGCTCTATCCTTCTGAATTTCAGTTCTGTTCAGTCACTCAGTCGTGTCCAACTCTTTGCAACCCCATGAACTGCAGCACGCCAGGCCTCCCTGTCCATCACTAACTCCCAGAGTTTACCCAAATTCATGTCCATTGAGTCAGTGATGCCATCCAACCATCTCATCCTCTGTCATCCCCTTCTCCTCCTGCCCTCAATCTTTCCCAGCATCATGGTTTTTTCAAATGAGTCAGCTCTTCACGTCAGGTGGCCAAAGTATTGGATTTTCAGCTTCAGCATCAGTCCTCCCAATGAACACTCAGGACTGATCTCCTTTAGGGATGGACTGGTTGGATCTCCTTGCAATCCAAGGGACTCTCAAGAGTCTTCTCCAACATCACAGTTCAAAAGCATCAATTTATCAGCACTCAGCTTTCTTTATGGTCAACTCTCACATCCTTACATGTCTACTGGAAAACCATAGCTTTGACTAGACAGATCTTTGTTGACAAAGAAATGTCTCTGCTTTTTAATATGCTATCTATCTTGGTCATAACTTTCCTGCCAAGCAGTAAGCATCTTTTAATTTCATGGCTACAATCACCATCTGCAGTGATTTTTGGAGCCCCCAAAAATAAAATCAGCCACTGTTTCCATTGTTTCCACATCTATTTGCCATGAAGTGATGGGACTGGATGCCATGATCTTCATTTTCTGAATGTTGAGCTTTAAGCCAACTTTTTCACTCTCCTCTTCACTTTCATCAAGAGGCTCTTTAATTCTTCACTTTCTGCCATAAGGGTGGTGTCATTTGCATANGTCTTTTAATTTCATGGCTGCAGTCACCATCTGCAGTGATTTTGGAGCCCCAAAAAATAAAGTCTGACACTGTTTCCACTGTTTCCCCATCTATTTCCCATGAAGTGATGGGACCGGATGCCATGATCTTCATTTTCTGAATGTTGAGCTTTAAGCCAACTTTTTCACTCTCCTCTTCACTTTCATCAAGAGGCTCTTTAATTCTTCACTTTCTGCCATAAGGGTGGTGTCATTTGCATATTAAGGTTATTGATATTTCTCCCAACAATCTTGATTCCAGCTTGTGCTTCTCCCAGCCCAGCATTTCTCATGATGTACTTTGCATATATGTTAAACAAGCAGAGTGACAATATACAGCCTTTATGTACTCCTTTTCCTATTTGGAACCAGACTGTTGTTCCATGTTCAGTTCTAACTGTTGCTTCCTGACCTGCATACAGGTTTCTCAAGAGGCAGGTCAGGTGGTCTGGTATTCCCATCTCTTTCAGAATTTTCCACAGTTTTCTGTGATCCACACAGTCAAAGGCTTTGGCATAGTCAACACAGCAGCAATCAATGTTTTTCTGGAACTCTTTTGCTTTTTTGATGATCCAGCAGATGTTGGCAANTGCGGGGAGCCGCCCTCAAAAGAAGTGAGGGGTCTTACTTGTAAGACACAGCCCTGGGAAGAGTCTGCAGGAATGCCTGCTGTCTCTTATACACATCTTAAAGCAGAAATAGATGTTTTTCTGGAACTCTCTTGCTTTTTCCATGATCCAGCGGATGTTGGCAATTTGATCTCTGGTTCCTCTGCCTTTTCTAAAACCAGCTTGAACATCAGGGAGTTCACGGTTCACATATTGCTGAAGCCTGGCTTGGAGAATTTTGAGCGTTACTTTACTAGCATGTGAGATGAGTGCAATTGTACGGTAGTTTGAGCATTCTTTGGCATTGCCTTTCTTTGGGATTGGAATGAAAACTGACCTTTTCCAGTCCCATGGCCACTGCTGAGGTTTCCAAATTTGCTGGCATATTGAAGGCAGCACTTTCACAGCATCATCTTCCAGGATTTGAAACAGCTCCACTGGACTATCACCTCCACTAGCTTTGTTCTTAGTGATGCTTTCTAAGGCCCACTTGATGTCACACTTCTAAGCTTACTCTTTTAATATCTTCCATCTCAAAATAGTTTGCTCAAAATAGTTTGTTTAGTTCCTTGAAAGTGACTAAGATAACTCAGATCTACACTTGGGTGTGAATGCAGCCTCAACATAGATAAGTATATATCAGCATGCCTATTATGAGGTTGGGAAAAGGGAGATGGAAATGATTTGTCTTAAAGAACCTTTTCCTTTTAATGTATTAAAATTTCAGAGAAGTAAACTGAGTTGTAGGCGGTATTATGAATAGACTCATCAGGTGAGAACTATAGGGTCTAAAGAGTATTACACTCAGCCTAGACATAATTACATGTTTGTAGTCCTGAATTTTCTACTCATTAACTGTGAGATTTTATGCAAGCCCCTTTACCTCTCTGGACTAAGTTTCATCTCTAAAAATGGTGACTGACTGAGTGAGTGAATGTGTGTGTTTGTGTGTGTATGTATGTGTATAGTGGGTAGGGGATCATTATAGAAATATTGGCAGAAATTCTGACTGCAGGTCACAAAAAGGACTTGTTCCCTTCTTCCTCATATTCTTTGCTTAGTGAGCTAGAATGTGTTTGCTATTCAGGGACCTGAGATTGAAATATACTCCATTATATGACCCAGTTCTTCCAAGGGTTTGGGACTAATCCCACCTGTCTTTGAATTATAGCAGTTTTGTAGGCCTCATTGCAGGCCATTTCTAATGAGGGAGAATTGAACTGTGGCATGTTTATTTCCAGTTAGAATAATAAAATGTTAAGAGGGACTTTGAGAGCCAGTAAATATAACCATTTGTTTTATTAATGAAGAAGCTGAGATTTGGAAATAGAAAATAGAGAGCCANGGAGAATCCCAGGGATGGGGGAGCCTGGTGGGCTGCCGTCTATGGGGTCACACAGAGTCAGACACGACTGAAGTGACTTAGCAGCAGCAGCACATGTGTATAGGAATGGTTATAAAAGTTAATACTATCCATGGATCTGAATAAAATCACTGTGTATGTTGGTATTCATGGTGGTGGCTCAGATGGTAAATAATCTACCTTCAGTGCTTCAGTGCAGGGGACTCAGGTTCATTCCCTGTTTCTGAAAGATCCCCTGGAGAAGGAAATGGCAACCTACTCCAGCATTCTTGCCTGGGAAATCCCATAGACAGAGGAGCCTGGTGGCCTACAGTGCAAATGGTCGCAAAGAGTCAGACATGACTAAGCCACTAACACTTTCACTTTTTTCATGAGCTCATATATATTAAAAATGTACGTGTATAGAAATACATATATGCATGCATATGAATGAGCATATATACATGTGGGTTTGGATACATATAGTTGAATGACAATTTATGTTTTGTTTAAGTTTATACATGTCTAAATATGCAGGGGGTACGTAAGTTTTTTACACATATTATTTTGGCTTATTTTCACATCACCACTGAAAGCCTGTAATTATTTTCACTTTATTGATGCAGAAAATAAACATCAGGGAGAAACAAAGATTTGTTCAGGATCACAGAAATAGCAAGAGGTAAATTTGGGATTATAACTTAAATCCCTGGTCTGATACACTATAGATTCAGTGTACCTGATGCTTGTGTGTGTGTGTGTGTGTGTGTGTGTGTGTGATATAGTCTCCATGCATGTTGTGTGTGTGTGTGTGTGTGCATGTGTGAAAGGAGTCCCCTGCAAAGGGGTCTTTGTACACAGAGAGCCTTTGACAGTTGCCTGCAGACAGGACCCCCGCTACGGGTCCATGTAAACAAAACCACCCCTGCTGGTTGATTCATTTCTTTTTCTCAAAGCCCTTCCTTCATGAAGCAGTGTTCATGGGATGACTGTCCATCTGTGGCCCCTTAGCCCTTTTAAGTGCTGCTGCTGCAACAGCAAGAGCAGTAGCCAGATGCAGGACCAGCTACTTTGGCAAAGCCACCTAACTCCTCCAGCAAGTTTAGGGACCTGAAAAGTCAGGGTTAGGAGGGCCTGGGGTGCCAAAGAATGAGGTTTGGAGACAGAGTGGCCCGGTCAGCTTGCTCCTATTCATGAAGGAAGGGGTTAAAGTGAAAACAATAAAGTGAAAGTGTTATTTCCTCAGTTGTGCCCGGCTCTGTGACACCATGAACAGTAGCCCGCCAGGCTCCTCTGTTCATGGAGTTCTCTAGACAAGAATACTAGAGTACGTAGCCACACTCTTCTCCATGAGATCTTCCTGACCCAAGGATTGAACCTGGGTATCCTAAACCTTCATGTTAAACAGTGATTCTCACCCTAAAGTGGGTATGAGGCTCCAGTTGAGCCACTAATTATAAAATAGAGACCACGATATGTCCTACCCAAAGCGAATTTGTAAGAGAAATTTCCTTAGACGACAAGGAGATCAAACCAGTTAATCCTAAAGGAAATCAACCCTAAATATTCATGGAAGAACTGATGCTGAAGCTGAAGCTCCAGTACTTTGGCCACCTGATGTGAAGAGCTGACTCATTGGAAAAGACCCTGAGGCTGGGAAAGACTGAAGGCAGAGGAGAAGGGGGTGACAAATGACGAGATGATTTGATGGCATCACCAGCTCAATGGACAAGAGTTTGACCAAACTACAGGAGATAGTGATGGACAGGAAAGCCTGGTGTGCTGCAGCCCATGGGGTCACAAAGAGTCAGACATGACTGAGTGGCAGAACAACAATAAAAGCGGAAAGTGAGATAAGAGAAGAGTCTGGCATGAGGCCATGCTGATGCGAGGCTCTGAAAGCCAATGTCCTCTCCTTGTGGAGCAGATATTGTAAACTGCAGTCATTCTGCCCAACAGGCAGAGAGTATTTTCCTATTAATCTGACTTCAGTGAAGCTAGTTCATTTCATATTTGAGAGTCCACCTCCATGGTGGGGTACCTGCCTCCACTCCCACGTACAGATGAGTGGAGGGGACCCCACCCAGCAGCTGATCCACAGGGACAAACTAGTGAGACTCAGGCTCCCAGGAATCTGAACTGAGTGGGGTGCTGCCAGTCTGTAGGGAACATTCGATTGAAGAGCCCATCCCAAGGTTATTTAGAGCAAGGCTGGGGATCCCACGCCTGCTGGGGTGGAGGAAAGAAAGACCAAATGCAGCTGGAAGGGACAGAATCAAGAGACCACATGGCCTCTTGAGAGCAGGCAGTGGCCTTGAGTCTCAACTTTCCAGTTCTGTGTTCCCTCCCAGACCTGGCTCCATGCCTTGCCTTGGGTTCTCAGGGTAACTGCAATTTCCTTCCAGAAAAGCCTCCCTCTTGTTCAGTGATGCCTGAATCAAAAAACATACAATCATTTCTGAGGCACTGAGCTTTAGAACATTCCTCACATTCTCTTCTGTGGAGACATCCAGTCTGGCAGTGTATGCTCTGGTACCATCTATTTCGTGGGCTCAGTGAATAAGAGGCTGTAGATAAACTTGAAAGGTCAAGATGCCCTCATATCACTGAGCAAGAGAAATGGCTATAAAAATTTAATATACAGTTAAGGATCCTCAATTTAAAATAGTCTCAAAATCTATTCTCCTTATTTCTCCTGCTGCTGCTAGGTCGCTTCAGTCGTGTCCAACTCTGTGTGACCCCATAGATGGCAGCCCACCAGACTCCTCCGTCCCTGGGATTCTCCGGGCAAGAATACTGGAGTGGGTTGCCATTTCCTTCTCCAATGCATACATGCATGCTAAGTCGCTTCAGTCGTGTCCGACTCTGTGCAACCCCATGGACAGCAGCACACCAGGCTCCTCTGCCCACAGAATTCTCCAGGCAAGAGTACTGGAGTGGGTTGCCATTTCCTTCTCCATATTTCTCCTGAAGATGCACTAACTTCGTGCTGTGTTCAAAAAAGACCTCATGCCTGCCAAGATCATGGGTGACATATAACATATATGNCTCTGCCCACAGAATTCTCCAGGCAAGAGTACTGGAGTGGGTTGCCATTTCCTTCTCCATATTTCTCCTGAAGATGCACTAACTTCGTGCTGTGTTCAAAAAAGACCTCATGCCTGCCAAGATCATGGGTGACATATAACATATATGTGAAGGCCAATGACAGCCAGGGTCTCTCTGTTAATATGTAAATAAAATTGGCTCAAAACTTCTGCAGTTTAATACTCCCTCCACACTTTTGTGACTTCTTGGAGACTTCTGTGCTTATGTCACCCAATTTGTACTCTCTTTTGATGCCTTGTCTCTTATTTCTGCCTTGGGCTGACCTCGACTCGGAGCTCAGCCCTTGTCCCTTCATTTCTCACAGACACCATTTGTGCCGGCGGCTTGGCTGTGCAACCACTTTTCCTGAAGAGGCGTGGCAGCATGGCACAGCTAACAGCCTGAACCCACGTGACAGACAGCTCATCCTTCTGTCTTCTCAGCAGCCTTGAAGCCTCTGCCCCCCCTACACTGTCTGCCTGACAGCCAAGTCTGGCCAACACAGATCCCCTGCTCCCTCCCCTCACCCTCTCTCCTGGTTCTTCCTTGCCCTGCCTCTCCCCTGCCTGGTTTCCTGTTCATCCCTTCCACTTGCTCCTCCTGAAATCCCTCTATTCCTCAGTTCACTCTCCTGGTTGCACCCCAAACCCATTCCTACAATGCCCACAGGGCCTCCAAGCATATTCTAAGAGGCCCATTAAAGCTTGTTTTGAAACAAGCACAATTCTCTCCCTGAGTGGAATTCTGCTCCCAGCATCTCAGATAGCATTGTTTCCCTCACTCTTGCACAGGCCACTGAAGGCAACCAGGCCCTCCTGAAGCGTTCTGGGAGCTCTCCTTTAGAGCTCCATCCCCTGGCACTTCCCCCCGACAGCCTCCATGTGAACTTCTCCACGTTCTCCAGATCAAAACACAGGCCCTGCAGGGCCCTCTTCCTTTCCACACGCCTTTCCCTCTGCCTGGAATAACTGACCTTTTCAGCTGTCAAATTCCCTCTCATCCTTCTGAACACAACTCAAATATCACCCTCTCTGTGACTTCTCTCCAGTTCTCTGGACCAACAGGGAGTTAGACTTTTCTTCCCCTGAGTTCCCGCAGACATGCGTTGTCATCTGCAGAGCACTACCTACCTCCCCGCTGTGTATCACAGCACCTGTTTACCCCCATTTCCCCCTTGCAAGTAGGAGAGCCTTTCATGGAGGAGCCAGGGCTCTCCTAGTCCTGCATCTCTGCATATTTTGCAGCTGGCAGATTATTGCCTCTCTGAAAGTATGATTTAAATGGAAGTATAAATGGACAATAGGTGACATATATTTGGTGCTTACTCTCTGCCAGGCAGTGTTCTAAGCACCAAGCATGCACTATCTCATTTAACCACCTGTGTGTACCTCCTCACCAGGATGCTATAAATATTATGGAGTACTTTACTTACAAGTGAAAATCCCGAGGCTCATCCATGTTAAAGGGCTTATGCAAGATCACTCAGGTAGAAAGTGCTGGAGCTGAAATCTGAACCCACCCATGGCTCTTAACAATTACGTTGGACTCAAACCTATGGCTTTTCCAATAATCATATACAGATGTGAGAGGTGGAACATAAAGAAGGCTGAATGCCAAAGAACTGATGCTTTCAAACCGTGGTGCTGGAGAAGACTCTTGAGAGTCCCTTGGACTGCAAGGAGATCCAACCAGTCAATCCTAAAGGAAACCAACTCTGAATATTCACTGGAAGGACTACTGCTGAAACTGAAGCCCCAATATTATGGCTACCTGATGCAAAGAGCCAACTCAATGAAAACACCTGATCCTGGGAAAGACTGAAGGCAAAAGGAGCTGCAGAGGATACGAAGGTTAGATAGCATCATGACTCAGTGGACATGAACCTGAGCGAACTCCAGGAGATACCGGAGGACAGAAGAGCCTGGCATGCTATAGTCCAAGAGGTTGTGAAGAGCTGGACATGACTTAGGGACTGAACAACAGCTAAGGAAGCGGAGGGGAGGGTGATGAAGGCATCCTTTAGACCATAAATTCAGATTCTGGTAGTCCAGCGGTTAAGAATCTGCCTTGTAATGCAGGGCACATGGGTTCGATTCCTTGTTGGCGAACTATTCCCACATGAAGCAGGGCAACTAAACCCACATGCCGCAAGTAGGGAGATGTGTGCTGCCACAAGCAGGGAGATGCATGCTGCCACAACTGAGTCCTTGCCCTGCAACCAAGACCCAACACAGTCAAACAAATGTTTTTAAAAAGATTCACTTAATCACTAGGGGCTGTGTTGACACTATCCTAGAACCAAAGTATACCAGGCAACTGTGCTTGCTGTGGCTGGGAGTGTTAAGCTCTCTGGGGTCAAACAGCTTTGGTGGGAATTTCTAGTCCACTGATCGATCTTTCATCTGGGGTTGGGATGATCTATTATAAATACTTAGGATTCCATAAAAGACAGCCATGTTTAATTTCACTGTTGTGTAATCCAGTGTGGGAGAAAGGTACACACATATGCATACATATACACACATGCGCATACACAGTAATTCCATTAGACCGAGTATGTGCTATAAACCCTGCAGGCTCCTGTGAGGCCACCAGCTATTGTAGGAGCTTGGCGTGTGCCTTGGCCACCCATGCAAGTTACCCTAGGGCTTTGGCTATAGCCAAGGAACAGAAGGTGCAACAAGGACCCAGAACTATGACCGTGGCCTTTGAGTTCTGTTGGATTACTCAGTTTGGGAGAAAGTGGACCCTTTCCCTAACACTTTAATGTCATCTGAATTGTAGTCTCATTGCCGAAAGAAGTGCCAGCCTCTTTGCGAAAATCAAACTCTAAAGGCCTCATAAAAAGATCCCAGTTCCATATGCCAATATTGACACAAAGACAGTGGAAGCACATGCAAATGCAGCTAAGTGGAGCCCATGGAGACACACACTTACTGCTCCCGCTTGCTGTTAGAATTGTCATCCAGTGGCCTGTGAGACCTACGAACATGTGGGGAGAATATAAGTGTATGCCTGCAAATACACACAGCAGGGGGATGCTTCTCTGGGTAAATCTGAGCATGTTTTTGAGCTTTTTCTAGAAAGTACTGATAATATGAATATCTGGCTGTATTGGCTAGCAATTGCTGCATAACAAACCACACCCAAATTGATGACTTAAATGACGACTGTGTCTTAGTTCTCAGGGGTCGACAGGGTGGCTGTGTGGCTAGCTGATCTCAGCGGGGCTTGTTCGTGCCCCTGCGGTCGCCTGGTCAGCTGGCTGAAGCTTGCCAGTCTGGAGCGGCCTCGTCTGCAGTGACTCTGTTTGGCACCTGGCAGATTTTCGTCTTCCTGCAGGTTAGTCCAGGCTTGCTCTCGTGGTGGCACTAAGAGTCCACAAGACAAAACAGAAGCAGGCAACGCCTCCTGAGACCTGCAGCTAATATACCATCACTCTGTCACTCTCTTTTGGCCGAAACAAGCCCCAAGGCGAGCTCAGACTCAAGTGAGTCATGGGGAATAGTCTCTGATGACAAGAACTACGGAGTCATGCTGCAGTCAACCTACCCCACTGCACGATGGGAACAGGGTGAGTGGGCTAACTCCCATTTGCTGAGCATTTAAGATGCACTGTTTGTTGTTGTTAAGCTGCTAAGTCATGCCCGACTCCTTTGCGACCCCACAGACTGTAGCCCACCGGGCTCCTCTGTCCATGGGATTTCCCTGGCAAGAATACTGGAGTGGGTTGCCATTTCCTTCTGTAGGATATCTTCCTGACCCAGGGATCAAATCCACGTCTCCTGTATTGGCAGGTGAATTCTTTACTGTTGCGTCACCAGGGAAGCTCAAGATACACTATTACCTAGTTATTATTCCCCCTTTTATGAGACTCAGAGAAGTTAAGTAACTTGGTCATGACCACAGAATTGAAAATTAGAAGCAGTGAGTTTTGAGGCAAAATTCACTTGACTCTAAAGCCTGTGCTTTTTCCGTTTCTCCAAATGGACTTGATGGCACTCTACACTCAACAGTACTGTTGTGAAGAAATGACTGTGCTTGGCTCTGAGTGTGCCTGAGGGATGTGTGACAGGAGGGAGGATCAGCCTAGGCTCTGGGGGACAGGGGGTGTTCAAGCAAACAGGCTGGCACAAAGGAAAGAAAAATGGTTTTAGAATTAGACACCCCTGGCTCTAAATAGCTATAAATCTCTTTCCTCATTTGCAAGAAGTTGACAGCAAATACTCCCTCACAAGGCTGTGTGAAAAATAGATATGCTCTGGACCGTAGTTTCGGGTGCAGACTCCACCACTGCCTGGGTGTTTGACCTAAGTTGCTCTGCGTCCTAGAGCCTCAGTTCCTTCAACTATAACACATAACTAAACTATAACTAAATGCACATAACAAAGATCCTTGTTTCCTAGGGTTATTGTGAAGATTAAATGAATTCACATCTGCAAAACACTTAGAATACCTGGTACCAAGTAGTGTTAATCACTCAAGTCTAGTCCAACTCTTTGCGACCCCATGGACTATAGCCCACCAGGCTCCTTTGTCCATGGACTTCTCCAGCAAGAATACTGGAATGGGCTGCCTGACCCAGGGATCTTCCTGACGCAGGGATTGAACCTAGGTCTCTAGCATTACAGGTGAATTCTTTATCTAAGCCACCAGGGAAATACCAGATAAGTGCCATGTAGTAATCAACATGCAGATATATACCTATGTAGATGGTGCCAGAAAGTCAGAAGGGATCAGACAATGCCATTGGGCTAAGCCCAATAAAGGGTCTGGGGAAGCACTGGACCTCAAAAATTATGTGGGCATCTTCAGGGTCTGACCAGACTGAAAGGGCTGATGATTAAAATCAATCTTGAGACAGAACTGGATCTCAGACCCTCTCCAAGGAGGAAATGCCTCTATCTGCCCAGCTCAGGGAACGGTGATGGGAGTGGGCTTCCAAGCTGTATTATGTGGACAGGCTTGGAGATGCCTTGTACCTCCAAGGGACAGAATTGCCATACTCCTTGAAGGTACATAGCTCAGGGGGCTGACATGCATGGTTACTGAAAACCAGAAGAAATAAAGCATTATTAGAGAAGAAAACAATCATTTCATATTCCTACTTACACACATACACATTTATAATTGAGCACTTGGCTTTATTTGAGAGGAAAAATGGAAAGAGACAATGTTATGTGCTGATCTGTGCACAGTGCACCAAATTCAGATGTTGTGGTCCTAAACCCTAGCCTGTCAGAATGTGACTATATTCGGAGACAGGGCTTTTAAAGAGGTAATTCAGCTAAAATGAAGTCATACGGGTAAGTGCTGTTCCCATATGAACAATGTTCTTAGATGGAGAGGATATTAGGGCACAGACACTGGAAGGCTACATGAGGACACAGAGAGAATATAGCCATCCACAGACCAAGGAGCGTGGCCTTGGAAGACAGCAGCCCTGCTGACACCTCGATCTCATTCCTAGCCTCCAGAACCATGAAAAGCTTAACTTCCGGTTTCTAAGTCACCCCGTCTGTGGTCCTTTGTTATGACTGCCCTAGCAAACTCATTTGGGCTTCCCTGTAGCCCAGTCGGTAAAGAATCCGCCTGCAATGCAGGAGACTCCGGTTCAATTCCCAGGTCAGGAAGATCCACTGGAGAAGGGATAGGCTACCCATTCCAGTATTCTTGGGCTTCCCTTGTGGCTCAGCTGGTAAAGAATCCCCCTGCAATGAGGGAGATCCAGGTTCCATCCCTGGGTTGGGAAGATCCCCTGGAGAAAGGACGGCTACCCACTCCAGTACTCTGGCATTTGGTCAGTTACTGACCATGAACTCTATACCAAATTTCAGTTTTTTAAAAAAAAATCTGGGACTCCTAGGTATAGTCTGCTTTTCACAGGTCAGGAGAGCGATGGGTCCTTGATGAAAAGGGCAGAGGGCCTGGCCCACAGAACTGTGGGGGAAAGGCTAGCCACAGGCATATTTCCATCTGCCTCACCCTATACAGTCCTGAAGCAACAACTCTGTTCCTGCCAGTAGAATCATGTTTCTGGACCCCTCCCTCAACTGTGCTTGTGGTCAGCCTTTGGCTCCCATGGATTTTTCGCTCTGATATCAGCCTTGCCCCTCTTAACCCTGCCTTCCTGCTCTTCTCCCACTGGACACACAGATCTGACAGGAATAGACTCCGGCAGGTGGGTTCCTCACTGTTCTGCCCCTCTCTGCTTCTGGCCTGAATAAGCGTGAAGATGGAACATTACATGTGTGTCCATAATACCTGCTGTTTCTGCAGGGTCCCTTGGCTTATAACTTACTTCACATTAACATGAACAAGTTGACATTTTTAAGGTTAATGATCCAGTTGCTTATAAGACAGGTGGGGTTTGAAATCAAACAGCGCCTATGAACTGGTAGTCTGTGAAACAGCTTTTATTATGCTTCTCAGGAGCCTCCGAGAAAACTAACTTGTCCTTTGGCACCAATACAACCATCTAGGACCCATGTTCTCTATCTAATTTGCACTTTGAAAAATTTTCCCCAAGTCTTCTCACTTCAGCAAGTGTCTCATGGTTTTTTAAAACAATGTGTGTCATGACCCAACTTGTTGAAGCTGCTAAAGATGGGCCAGGGACTTTGCTGAAACTGAAGAACATACATAAACTGCTCTACAAGGAAGGATGGTCTGCAATAAACAACCAAAAGGAGTCATACTGAATTATGACAAAGATTAAAAACTGCATGTATTTTTGACCAATTATAATTAAAGTTGGAATCCTTTCAATTGCATGACAAGCTGCAAATCATCAATTTTCCCCATAACATTAAGAGGCTCTCTTACACGTCCCCGCACCCCTGCCATCTATGGAGAGCCAGTTGCTCCTCCTGTCTCTGAGATGGATCCTGAGTCAAAGCAGGATCCTGATAATGAAATCACCACGTCACACTGAGTTCTGTCAAAGGCCAGCTCTTCTTAGGCTTGGCCTCAGCTCTTTAATGCAGAGGAACAGTGGAATTTCACCTCCTTATTTGATTTTCTGTTTCCTTTTTAAAATTGCTTTTCATAAAAAAAAAAAAAAAAAAAAAAGCAGAGTAGTTCCACACATTTAAAAATGCAGAGTTAGGGACTTCCCTGGTGGTCCAGGGGCCAAAATTCTGTGCTCCCAATGCAGGGGGCCCAGATTTGACCCTTGGTTGGACAGCTAGATCCCACATGCCGCAACTAAGACCCAGTGTAGCTAAATAAGCAAATAAATACTTAAAAACAGATTAAAACACAGAGTTATAAAAATTAAAATATTGGGGGCTTCCTTGGTGGTCCAGTGGTCAAGACTGTACTTCTACCGCAGGGGCTTGGGTTCAACTCCTGGTGGGGAAAGTTCCACATGTCAGATGGGGGAGGCCAAAAGATAAATAAAATGAAATAACTGTTTAAAAATTAGAATACTGGTATTGCTGCTCCTCCCCTCCTCTTGATCCCACCAAATTGAATTAGTCAGCACGAATATTGGCTCTGTGTGTATTCTTTCTCACCTTTCTCTCTGACATTATGAATATAAAGATATATTTATGTCTGCACAAGTGCTATTTTCCATCCACACCGTTTCACAAAAGTGTAAGGATACCACACGCAGTTGTCTGCCCCTTGACTTTTGTTCACATAGCAACCCACTCTAGCCATTGCTCTGACCCACATACATGTGCCACATTCTTCTTTTTTAACAGCAGCATGAAATTTCATCTGGTGGATATTTAGATTGGGGTATCTTCAAGCTTCTTTTGTTGGATACTTCAAACATTGCTGTGATAAATATCCTTATATATATATTAATATGTTTATACTACCAACTTCCCGAAGGGCAAAACATATAGTTATTTTCAATTGCACTTAATACCCTGTTACTTTCCTAGAAAGTTATAGCAATTTACACTTCTATCAGCAACTGTGTGTTTCCCCATACCTTAACTCATGAGCAGTATAAATCAAGATGTGGGAAGTTCTCATATATTCAGGAAATTAACTATTAATGCAATTTGGACGTCCACCTGCAAATGCTTCTACATTCTCTTTTAGCTTAAAAGAGTGGTGATGGTCTCCAAGACCATTGCAGCTTTAGTATTTGTTAAGTTCATTTTAACTTAAGCTAGTTTTACTTGTATTATTTCAGTTGCACTTGAAAGAGACTTAGCTAATGAATTATGTATTTCGCTATGTATATAGTCTATATATATTTAATATATAACTTGTGTTTTCTTCTCTAAAATGTTCCTCCATCCAACAATTCTACAATTGTTCTCCTAACTTTTTACTTAGAATTTTTGTTTCCTAGGTAGGTTTTTTTTGGCGTGTTGGGTAAGATATGAGTGTCTAGGAGTTTAAGATTTTCTCGAGAGCAAGGAGGCACTGGGCATGTTTCCAGGTCTGTATGACCCTTAGTGCCTATATTTCACATAAAAAGACTCAGGAAACATTCATGGGGGGGGGAAAGAAAGGAGGAGAGGAGGAAATAATAAAGAAAAGAAAGACAAATGAAAGAAGGAAGTGGGGAGCAAAGGGATGGAGGGTGGGAGGAAGAGAGGGAAGGAAGGATAAAAAAGTTAGAAAACAAATCAAGTTGAAAAGAAGGAAAGAAAGACTGAAATGTGTCTCTAATCTTTTAGGAAAAAAAAACAGAACAAAAACAAAAACAGTGATTTTGTTCTCTATTTACCAAGATGGTGATGTTAGTCCCTGAGTCTATCATAGATTTAGATCTTTTAAGATTTGGAGGCAAGGGCAGCACTGCTCCTACTGATGATGACTATTCTATATTTTCACTTCTCTTTTCAAAATTTCCCATCATATCAGTCAGGCACATTTGAGTTTAAAATTCTAACTGTACTCTTATCAGCTGGTTTGCCCTGAAAGAGTCACATCGCGTCTCTGGGCTTGTTCCTCCCAGTGTAAGACGCAGCTGGCAGCATCCCCCTGAGAGGTTATGCATGAACCTCCAGCGGAATTATGGAGGCAAAGGGTTGACTCAAGAGACGCAGCAAAGACAAGCCCACCATGCCGACCTCATTCCTTCTTGGAGCCATCCCCTGCCCCCAGTTTCTTTCGATATCAATTCCAGCATAGACGTTTCCAGAAAGAAAACATCAGAGCCTGAGGAGGTTTCCACACACCTCCCTGCCCTCTCTCCTCTCAGGAGGTGTTTTCTAGGGCCTGTGATGTGGCCACGTACCAAGCTGCTCCCTCCGTGTTGTGGACTGTCATCTAAGATTTACACTCCTTTCATTTTCTGGATCACAGAGCTCCTTGAGGGGCTGGTGAATGCTTCGGATTTTTCCCACGGTGGGGGGTGGGAAAGTGATATAAATCTTCTCACAACTCTGTGCATGCAATTTGGGTGTCAGAGGTGCCCCACATGAACTCATCTTTAGACCCTCAGTTAAGGAAAGTGGTGGACAGCAAGCAAATCAAGCCCTCGCATCTTCCATGTTTACATCGAAACACAAGCTTGTACGGCAGCGGTGTCTTCACCAGCCAGCGTCGACCCCATCGGCATGCCACACCTGAATTGTAGGGCCTCGCCCCACAGCAGGAGTGCTGATGGTGTGCTGGGCCAGGCAGAGATGACTGCCTGTTCTCCATCAGCCAGGAGTGGATGGAGGACTCTATCTTCCATCCAGGACGGGGGAGTGGGGGAAGGGAGGTGCCCATGCAGTTTCACATGCTATCTTTTTTGCTTACTCAAAACCTTCTCAGTTAGAGAAAATGCTGAGTGACTATCTCTCGTAAGAGATTATCATATGTAAACCCAACAACAATCTTGAGAAGCAGGCTGTTGTCTATATTCCAGATTATGGATATGGGAGGCTAAGAGAGAATGTGACTTGACCAGGTGACATCAACAGGAGGATGGATCAGGAGGCAAAACCATAGCCAAATCCAGCGTCATTTAACCAAAACCAGACTGTGATGCATGTCCTAAGACTTCATTGCCAGGGGACCACCCAGCTAGCCTCTCCACACTCAAGCATGCACCCTCCAATTTTGCCTCTCAACCTCACCGGAACAGAAGTCACAGAGCATGGTGGCTAAAGGTATGGGCTTCAGAGTCACCCTCATGTCCTACTTATTTAACTTCTTTGGGCCTCGGTTTGCTCATCTGAAGAGTAGGGATAATAACAAGGCCTACATTGTTAAGCTGCTGTTAAATGCAGTGATGTATGGATCACTTAGCAGACTTCTCATCCTGTATCCTGTATCGAACATAGACTGGCACTTCATTTCTTACATGATAGTATACGTTTCAATGCCATTCTCCCAAATCATCCCACCCTCGCCCTCTCCCTGAGTCCAGAAGTCTGTTCTATACATCTGTGTCTCTTTTGCTGTCTCGCATACAGGGTCATTGTTACCATCTTTCTAAATTCCATATATATGTGTCAGTATACTGTATTGGTGTTTTTCTTTCTGGCTTACTTCACTCTGTATAATCGGCTCCAGTTTCATCCATTTCATTAGAACTGATTCAAATGTATTCTTTTTAATGGCTGAGTAATACTCCATCGTGTATATGTACCACATCTTTCTTATCCATTCGTCTGCTGATGGACATCTAGGTTGTTTCCATGTCCTGGCTATTATAAACAGTGCTGCAATGAACACTGGGGTACATGTGTCTCTTTCTATTCTGGTTTGTTTGATACAGGATACAGGATGCTTAGGGCTGGTGCACGGGGATGATCCAGAGAGATGATATGGGGTGGGAGGTGGGAGGGGGGTTCAGGATTGGGAGCTCGTATACACCCATGGCAGATTCATGTCAATGTATGGCAAAACCAATACAGTAATGTAAAGTAAAATAAAATAAAATTAAAATTTGAAAAAAGTATGTGTTTAGCATAGTTTAACCACTATCGTCATCATTATCACCACTGCAGACCCCCACGCTCAGAAAACTAATCAGCCCAGCTTTTCATGGTAAGTGGCCACAAAGTATCATGAACCTCCATGGTGTCATGCACCACAAATTTAGGAAGGAGATGATCTCGCTCCATCTCCTGTCCATGGCCCCACCATGGTGTGCCAGCCCCTGAGACTGTGACCATCACACTTAATTAGCATGCTGCACAGATGGTTGGAAATCAGATTTCACAACAGAACAGAGAAGGTCATTCCTGGGGAATCCGATATAGCACGGACATGAATTAAGCTGAGTTAGAAAAGCAGGAGGGCCGAAGAGGCATCCGAGACAAGATCCGGATGCGTGTGTGTCTCTCTTTTGGACACACAGTAGCCAAACAGCAGCACAACCTCCACAGCGATTGCAACGTGCAGTCCACTCTTGTGGTACCACGGTCTCTCTTAGAGATACAGCTAACCTCAGCCCCTTAGTCTGCAAAGCTTCCAGAATCTTTCTTTTTCAGATGGATAAAATCACGGGCAAAACAAGACCCTGGGGAAAGTCTTGAATTCATATAATATATCACTGCCTGCGCTGCAAATGCTTGATTCAACAGAACGCATTTGTGTGCTTACTCCTTGCACTGGGGAGAGAACACGAGCAAAGGATTAGGGCACTGCTCTCAGGGACATGCCTGTTAGCAAGAGAGACAGGTCATCAACAAGGAAAACCATAAATAAGTAATAGGATTCAACAAATGAGAAGCTCTACAGATAAAACATTCTGTAACAAGGAAATGAGGTGGAGAAGGCTAGAAGAATAGGGGGTTGTTCAGAATGTGGAGTGGGAAGTGTGTGGCCACTGGGAAGATGCAAACAACTGTTATCCAGATCTTGTGTGCAAGGGATAAAGACACACCAAAACAGGGCAGTGTGTGTGTGTGAGCCTGTGTGTGGGAGTTCTAGCAGGAGTTCTATAACTCATTGGTCAGAATCTATTGGTGTCATCAAGAGCGGCTCAGGAACAGAGCTTCTGACTGAGGATCGGGGGAAGAGCCAGACAATAATGGCAAATTGCAGGCCCCAGCCCCCAGGAAAGGGTACTGTGAGCAAGCTTGTGGAGACCATCCTCTGTATTCAAAATCGCTGCTGCCGCCACTGCCTCTGTTACAGCTGCCTGACCGCCCGGTGTCACGTGCGTGGGGCGGGCTGGGAACCAAGGGGCCCTTTTCACATTAGAGCACAGCGGTCTATTCTGTTCTCCTGTTAGGTCGTGAATAAAAGGGCATTTATCGCAGAAGGCGGGCATCCCTGGCTTCGGTGTGAGCACAGTGCCCGAGGACAGATGAGTGTAAGTGCACTGGGTAACTGAGAAGAGAGGAGGACGGCCACCTCGGCAGACCAGGCAGTGTTCTGGAGAGGAGCAGCTGGCAGCCTTCACCAGGCTCCGGGAAGCTTCCTGAAAACGGCCTGGCCGGAACGCCTGGCGAGGTCAGCGCTCAGTCCAGGTGCCTCAGAGCCTTTGTTCCTCCTCACTCATTATGCTCCTGCTGGTGCCACAGATCAGAGAGGAGGTGCCAGGATCATCCACGGGCTCAGGAAGCACAGGTTAACAAGTGCACACTCCCATGCAAGCACGAGAACAGCGACTTAGGGAAGGCCAGTGGACAGCCCCAGAGAAGGCAGCGGCAGCCCACTCCAGTGCTCTTGCCTGGAGAATCCCAGGGACGGGGGAGCCTGGGGGCTGCCGTCTATGGGGTCGCACAGAGTCGGACGCGACGGAAGCGACCTGGCGGCAGCGGCGGCCAGCCCACCTGGCCTTCCGCCTCCTCCTGCAGCGCCTTCCTGCTCCCTGTGAACTGNTCTTGCCTGGAGAATCCCAGGGACGGGGGAGCCTGGGGGCTGCCGTCTATGGGGTCGCACAGAGTCGGACGCGACGGAAGCGACCTGGCGGCAGCGGCGGCCAGCCCACCTGGCCTTCCGCCTCCTCCTGCAGCGCCTTCCTGCTCCCTGTGAACTGCAGCGCAGGCGGCTCCGTGGATCCTGAAAGCTGTGACTGAAGACAGGGGACTCTTCCAAACCCCTCCCTGCTGCGAGGGCAAGGATGCCACCTGGAGAGCATGGCTGAGATGCTAGGGAGGAGATTCCTAGAAGTGTGAGCTGGAATTTATGGCTCAGTGTGATTCCTTTCTAGGAAAAAAGTTCACACATTTCCTGGTATTTCAAAAGGGTCTCTGACCCTAAAGATCTTAAAGAGGCACAACCCTTAAAAATTCACTGGGCCACGTGATAGATCTAGAACCTGTAATTATCTCTCAGAGAAGCGATCTTTCTATTGAAAGCACGTGAAGTGGAGAAGGGCAAAGGACACCAGGATTGGGCCAGCCACTGCCCAGCTGCCTCACACCCAAGATTTACTCAACTTCCCCATTCACTGGAAGGCGCTGTTACTGTCCTCAGTTTACAGAGGAGGGAACTTAGGCTTCAAGCAGTTGATCAGAACGGATACACTCTATGACAGGATTTGGACCCAGAGTTTTCAGACTCCAAACTTTGTTTTGCCCACCTCATCACAGTGATACTTTCACATAACTGGTACAAAGGGGTGGGACCTCAAGAGTATGACCAGGTCCATTCAGGACATCCCCAACCAGCTCACATGAATGCCTACCTTCTCCTTAAAGGCAACTTCCAGCCCTGAGGTGGTAGCATAAGATCCTGACTCACTGTGGGTTCTTTCAGAACTGGCAAGCACGTAGATGGATCAGTGAGTAAGAATCTTGCTATGAATAGTGTAAGATTTTAGCACAGGAAACCCAACAAGCAGAGCTTTCATCTGATCCAAATCCCCATTTCACAGATGAGGGGAATGGGGGCAGAACTTGCAAATAAGCTATCAAGGTCACACCCGTTTTTGGTGCCTACACTTGGCCAGACTGGAAAGGAGATCCATTGACCACGGTGATGAAGACTACTTCCTTTTTTATATCGTTTCCCTTCTCACACCACTCCTTGGCTCTGGGACAGTCTTAGAGGGTCTTGTCTCACAGTTCAGATAGTTCTGGTATTGTCCCGACCCCCTTAACAAGGTCCCGTGGAAAGAACATGGCTCTGAAGTCAACACAATCTGGGTTGAAATCTTCCCTGCCAAGGCTAAGTTATGTGACCTTGGGCAAAGGTTATGACTTCTCTGAGATGTTCGGTCTCTTCTTATAGAAAATGGGAGGACATATTCATCTTACACAGTAGTCGTGCAATAGAGCATACGGAGCATCCAGCAGGCGCTCAGTACATGTTAAGTGTCTCTTCCCGTACTCCTGCATTTCTTGCAGCTGCAGCTGAGCCAGCAGGGCTGCCTGGATTTGTTGAGACTGCCCTGCCAGCTCCCGGTGGGATTCCTTGCCCTTGGGCTGGTCACATGCTCTTCCCTTGCCAGTTGCTCTTTAGGAGGAACCAATTTCACACTTCCAAAGAGATCCACACTCCAAATTGTGTTTGTTTTAAAATAATGAATAGTGGCATTATTATCCCCACCGCTCTCCAGGGCGCTCTGGGCTGAATGTATTCCTTCTGCATTAGTAGAGCTTCACTGCGGCAGATAAACGGGCCAGTGCCTGAGCTGAATGCACCGAAGAAGGGAGAGCCCACCCCGCCTGTCGCCCGTCTCCCATCCCTCTCTCACTGAGACCTTCCCAGGAGGCTGCCAGCAAGGCTTCTGCTGCTTGGGGAAGCAGTCAAATGTTTCAGAAGGCTCCAGGAGCCCTGGGCAGATATAAAAGGAGGGGACAGCCAGGTCTCCGTTTTCCCCAGCCTCTCCCTGACTCCCAGGTGACCACAGTGGGTGGAAGTGCTGAGGAAGCCCTAGAGGAATTGAAGGAAGGGTAAAAGAGTATCCTCCATAAAACACACAAGCAAGAAGGCTGCCTGTGCATTGAACATCAGAGAAACTCAAATTGCTCAAATGTATGTCAGTGACAGGTGTGGCCAGCTCCCGAGAAGCCAGGGATGGAATCCCTGCTCAGAGCGATCCAAGGCCGGAGGAGCCCTGATTCAGCCCTGCTGTTTCTGAGAGCAAGGGGAAATGGCTGGTGACCCTCACAGGGCTTCTGCTCCTCTGAGGGGCAGAAACTGAGGACTCCTTCCCTGCTCTTTGTTCCTCCCTCTTCCTTGCGGGGCTGGGGTGTAAGATCACACGGGATCCTCCCGGTGCACAGGCCTCGCTGATGGACGCCATCTAGAGTTGAGTTCAGGGTTGCAAATGAATAGATATGGTGTTGGGTTTCCCTGGTGGCTCTGCTGATAAAGAATCTGCCGGCAACAGGGGAGACCTGGGTTCATCTCTGGGTCAGGACGATCCCCTGGAGGAGGGCATGGCAATCCGCTCCAGTATTCTTGCCTGGAGAATCCCCATGGACAGAGGAGCCTGGCAGGCTACAGTCCATAGGATAAGAGTCGGACACGACTGAGTGACTAAGCTCAGCACAGCACAGATATGGGGTCAGGTTGGGATGCTATCACGGGTCACACTGAGTCCCTCTAAAATTCAGTACCTCAGAACATGCCTGTATACAGAGACAGAGTCTTTAAAGAGCCATTTAAGCTACGATAAAGTCATATGGGTGGGCTCTAATCCAGTATCACTGGTCTCCTTTTAATGAGAGGAAATCTGGACAAAACCACACACACAGAGCAAGCCTTGTGAGAGCACAGAGAAGACAAACAGCCCCAAGCCAAGGGGAGAGGCCTCAGAAGAAGTCAGTCCTGCCAACGCCTTGCTCTTGGCCTCCTGGCCTCCAATACTGCGAGAAGCTGAATTTCCACTGTTTAAGTCACCCAGTGTGTAGTACTTTGCTATGTCAGCCCAACCAAACTAAGACTAATGTCATCTTCTCTGACATATTGCAGTAAGAAGCAAAGTTAGGACGGCTCTGAGCCCTTCACGAAGCTGGTGATACAGGAAGACCTTTCAGTTAATACCTCAAAGGATACCGGGGCTTCAAATGATACGGGGTTTCAGATCATGTTCAAATACCATTACCCTGGCAGTTACAGAGTGAACTCGCTTGACTGAAGGAAGGAGACACCGTTCAACTATAAACGTGGGCCCTTTCCCGGACCGCCACCTGTGAGGCCCTCCATATGCACGTGGTATTTAAAATTCTGGAATCATGTTGTGCAATTTTAACTTTATTTTTGTGAAAACATTAATTTGTTTAAAAGAAACATTATTTTTTTATTAACCTCTTTTTAATTTGTTCATGTTCTTAGTATAGCAGGAACCTCAAACAGAGAAGTACCTTGGACCTTTATCAGCTTCTCCATGGCCCTGAGGGAGTTTGCATCTCTTCTTTTCTCACAACTGCCTTCCCTGGCGTTTGTCCCCTGGGACAATGCTTCCCACTTCTGGCGTTCCTCTCTGCTTCTGCCTGCATGCTTGACCTTTCCAGGACTGTGCAGTAAAGCTCTGAGATACATTTAGGTTTTCAGGTCAAAACTTTGGAGGAGGTCAAAGCAGAGGACCTACCCAAGGTCAAGAATTTTCCTCAAGTGCAGACAAGCATTCTGCACTTACTCACAGTGACTGGGGCCGCACTGTGTTCAGAATAAATCACTGCTTTTCCTAGCTTTATTCTGTGCACACATTTCCCATGAGGCCCTTACAGGGAAAGGTGATTTGTCAATGGCATCTACGGTTGATTTGATTGTTCCTGGACCCTCTTCCCAAATCTCACAAAAACACCATTTGAGGATTTTCAGATAGCCCTGACGTCCAGCATAGCAATAGCTATAACACGATTCATATTCGGCATCTGTTTAAAATCTTCAGTTAAGGGACTGCTGACCAAGCTGGGGCATTCTGAGAATGCAAAGCTGAGCTTTGACTGGTCTGTGCATGGAATGTCATCTGTCCCATGCCATGCATCAGCCAAGTGAAACAGAACTGATCATCTCTTGAGAACCGCAAGCTAGAAGCACTTAGCAGACGCAAGGTCCCTGGGTTTCTGGCCTCCAGTCCCTCTCACCTGCTCCCAGCCTCTGGGCTGTGAGTGCGCCTTCCTGATACCAATGCCTCAGTCCACACACGGAAACATCTCTGCCTGAGCGTCTCCCTTGGCTCTTTTTGTTTGTTTGCTAACTCCAACCAGTTAATCAGTCACAGAAATGTGCCATGACCCAGAGTCCTTCCTGCAGTCCTGAGCAAGCGGCTGCCCGAACACTGGGGGTCACGCTTATGTAGAATCCCTGTAGGATCATTATCTACCCATCCACCCTTGCTAAGGAATCCCTTGCTATCAGCCATCCTGGGCTATATAAAGGAAAGTACTTGGATGAAATTCAGGGCAAGAAGACTAAACTTTAAACAATGCCTTCTTACTCTCCACACCAAACCTCTCAGCCTCTTTGCGTTGTGTTCTTGACTGTGGTGCCAGTTTCCTGAAAAGGAAGTTAGGAAGGTACACTGATCAATCCTGAGGAGCAGTAGGCATTGTAAAGAGAAATTCTTCAGTTGTTGTTTCACTTTAGCAAACGTCAGAGTTGCTGGAGGGCTTGTTAACACACACTGTTGGGGCCTTCCCTCAGGACTTCTGGTTCCACAGGTCTGGGATGCATGCATGCTCAGATGTTTCTGACACCTTGCTATTGCATGGACTAGTCCAGGCTCTTCTGTCCATGAGATTTTCCAGGCAAGAATACTGGAGTGGGCTGTCTTTTCCTACTCCAGGGGATCATCCTGATGCAGGGGTTGAACCCACTTTTCCTGCCTCTCCTGCACTGCACCAAGCTCTTTAAAGCTGGGCTCCTGGGGAAGCCTGTAGGTCTGGAGTGGACCATGAGAACTTTCACCGCTTACACATTCCCAAGTGAGACTGATGTTGCTGCTCTGGGCCCACACTTTGAGAACCACTGTTGAAACACTACAGGATGTAATGACAGTGCACATCAGAGGTCATGCCAGGGCTGGCCCATCTGTTTCCGCTTCAGACTTGGCCACTGTGCTTTTTTCCAGGGTCTTGGCTTATTGCACCAACTCCTTAAGAAATGTTTCTTACTTGCCCCAACATCATATTCTGGGGCTTCTCCCAAGCACGCCTCTCTCCCTATAAAGAGCTGGAGTCAAGGGAGCATCTCTACATGCCGGGTTGAGTGGAGTCTCTTCCTGAGGGATTGCTTCTCCACAATTCTGTCTCAGAACCTGAGGTTCTATATCCCCAGAGATCTGCCTCACTCACTCAGTAGCCTCTAGCCCTTTTTCCCAGAGAAGCTGCTTTTTCTAGACTGCCAACCAAATATCTCTATGCTCTTTCAATCCAAGAAAGAACCAGAAGAGCTTTTGGGGGTTTTTATCACATATACGAAAGCAGTGCAGTTTGGGCAGGAATGAGATGATGTGCTCCAAGCCTGTTATTCAGCCCCTAGCACAAGGCTTTCTCAGTCCTAATAGCTTAGAAAAAGAGAGGCTTAGTCATGGATGTGGCTACGTCCCATTCCCCCATCTTTTCCAAAGCAATCACCATATGCTGAGCACTGGGGAGACCCAGAAATGCTGAACTCCTGCTCCAGAAGTTCATAAGAATGACCACAAGGACATCTGCGCTACCATAACCGCAGGGTTCTATGGAACCAGACAGTGCTTGGACATAGTCCATACTCCCTTCCCATCAAACGTTTGCTGGAGTCAATATGTTGAGTCAAGCAGATGGATCTGGAGAAAAAAGAGCAGGAACTCAAAGAATAACAGACAGTTGCCCTGGCAGAGTCCTGGCAGAAAAGACAGGCATGCTCAAATTAGATGGCTTTAGGAGAGCTTAGGAACAGGACTGTCTGCAAAAAGGCAGGCGGGGCTTCCAGGTGGCTCAGTAGTAAAGAATCTGCCTGCCAGGGAAGAAGAAGATGGAGGAGGAGTAGGTGGGCACGGAGCATGTCTCTCTCCACGGACCCATCAGGAACACACCTTCAGACACGGAAGTGCATGCAGAGCATCAGCTGAGAGCAGCCAGGGGCACCTGACCAGCGGAAAAGAGTATATAGAACTGCTTGGTAGGACGAAGGAACTAGAGGGAAAACGGGAGTGTTAGAAGGACTGGACCTGCCCTCGGTGGGTGGGGGAACTGAGGCAGGGGTCCGATCCCTGCATCGGGCAACTGTCTGAGTCAGAGGAGAAACCTTTAAGGCTGAGAGTGAAACAGCCAATCTGTGGCAGCCTAAATGGAATGAGAAGCAGACAGTCCTTGCCGCAGCCATACATGCCCCGGACGGGAACACTGGTCCCCGTCCCCTGGAAAGCACAGCAGCTGGGAGCTGGAGTTTGGGGACTGTGGAGCAATCCAGGGCGAGGGCTGCTGTTGACTGTGGAGAGATGGATCGAGGGGATGTGAGGGAGGAGACTGTGATGGGAAATGCCTGTGGAGGAAAGCCAGGCAGCCATTGAGGCAAGGCGATTCTGCTGAGTCATGCGGAGGGGGTGGAGCCATCACCATAGCCTCTCTCACCACATGCCAGCATCGCAGCTGAACAGTAGAGAGGCTGGCCCATCAAATGCCTGATGCACTGAGCAACAGCACAGGACCCTGTCCAGGGTGACACTAAGTGCCTGACGTGCCGATCTACAGAGTAGGGCCCCTGCCAGGGAGGGCCCCTCTATGTGCCTGAGGAGAACGACCCCAGGCGGGAAAGCCTGTTAAGTGCCTGAACGGGTGGAGCTACGAAGAAAGACTGGCCAAAGAGGCCCTCTGATCGCCAGCTGTAAGAGGCTCAAAAAAAAGACTGATAGGGCCATAATTCCTCCTACAGCAGAGGCAGTCCATGTCCCTGCACACTTGGCGCCGCCAGGGTCCCCACAAGCCACGCAGCTGCACCACCTTCAGGCTCAACTCTCACTGGGGCAGAGCTGCCACAGGCAAAAAATGTCTTGAGTCTATGCACTCAGGGTCGCTTCGGTTGTGTCCAACTCTTTGCAACCCTGTGGACTATGGCCGGCCAGGATTCTCTGTCAGGGGGTTCTGCAGGCAAGAATACTGGAATGTATTGGCCAATACTGGTTGCCATACCCTTCTACAGCACTGTATTTCCAGCTGCCCTAGCTGCCAACTCCCCTGAATGCCTGGTGCTGCCAGAACCCCTGCGACCCAAGCAGTGGACCACCTCCACAACTGGCCCTCATGGGGCAAACCCAAGTCCTCCACTCAGGAGCAAACCCCAGGGGACCGACCCAAAGGCACAGATGGAGATAAAACCACAACCAAACCCCAGGGAAAGAGTGATCAAGGAAGAAGACCCCAGATCTTCCCACAAGCTGTACAAGCTGTGGACTAAATTCACACGATCAACTAGGCAGACTCTGTGTCTATGGAATATTTAAAAGGACATCGAGAGCTTCCACAAAAGAAAACACACTAGTTCTGATAGCTTTGGACATTGGAGGCAAGAACACACAGGAGTAGGACCAGATTAGAATCCGAGCAGCCCCCATAGCAGGTGCAGAGATCAGCAGAGTGTTGGAGGGCATCCTACGGAGATGAGGTGGACTGTGACTCCCAGCGAGGGAAAGGACTTTGACAGCAGTGACTCAAGAAAAACATTTATCATTCCTATGTTTTGATTTGTTTTATAGATTCTTTTGGATTCTTTTTTTTTTCTTTCCTTCCTGCCCCACTCTGTTGTAGTTACCGATTTTCTTGGCTATGAAATCTAATTAAGCTTTTGAGATTTTTTTTCTCTCTCAGTCACATTTTTTGTTGTTACTATAAACCTCTGCCTCTACTTTAGGCTTCTGCAGTTCTGTGGAATTTTCCTTTTTCTCTCTCTCTCTTTTTTTAATTTTAATTTTTAAAACATATTATCATTTGTCTATATTTTTTCCTTTGTTGCTTTTCCTACTGTGTGTATCACAATAAACTGTGGAAAATTCTGAAAGAGATAGGAATACCAGACCACCTAACCTGCCTCTTGAGAAACCTGTATGCAAGTCAGGAAGCAACAGTTAGAACTGGACGTGGAAAAACAGACTGGTTCCAAATAGGAAAAAGAAGTATATCAAGGCTGTATATTGTCACCCTGCTTATTTAACTTATATGCAGAGTACATCATGAGAAACGCTGGACTGGAAGAAACACAAGCTGGAATCAAGATTGCTGGGAGAAATATCAATAACTTCAGATATGCAGATGACACCACCCTTATGGCAGAAAGTGAAGAGGAGCTAAAAAGCCTCTTGATGAAAGTGAGAGAGGAGAGTGAACAAGTTGGCTTAAGGCTCAACATTCAGAAAACTAAGATCATGGCATACAGTCCCATCACTTCATGGCAAATAGATGGGGAAACAGTAAAAACAGTGTCAGACTTTATTTTTTTGGGCTCTAAAATAACTGCAGATGGTGACTGCAACCATGAAATTAAAAGACACTTGCTCCTTGGAAGGAAAGTTATGACCAACCTAGACATCATGTTAAAAAGCAGAGACATTACTTTTCCAACAAAGGTCTGTCTGGCCAAGGCTATGGTTTTTCCAGTAGTCATGTATGGATGAGAGCTGGACTATAAAGAAAGCTGAGCACCAAAGAATTGATGCTTTTGAACTGTGGTGTTGGAGAAGACTCTTAAGCATCCCTTGGACTGCAAGGAGATCCAACCATTCCATCCTAAAGGAGACCAGTCCTGGGTGTTCATTGGAAGGACCGATGTTGAAGCTGAAACTCCAATACTTTGGCTACCCGATGCAAAGAGCTGACTCAATTTAAAAGACCCTGATGCTGGAAAAGATTGAGGGCAGGCAGAGAAGGGGACGACAGAGGATGAGATGGTTGGATGGCATCACCAACTCAATGGACGTGAGTCTGAGTGAACTCTGGGAGTTGGTGATGGACAGGGAGGCCTGACGTGCTGCAGTCCATGGGGTCACAAAGAGTGGGACATGAATGAGTGACTGAACTAAACTGAACTATTCATTTCCCTCTGGAGTTAATATTTAATGTATATAAATCTTCTTTATCTGCCTGTGTTTAACACTGCATATCTGTCCTTTCTTTATTTAATTTCTTTCTTTTCCTCTCAACATATTTGTTAGTTTTAGTCTCATTGCTTTATTCCCCAAATGGCACCTTGTTTTAGTTCTCTTTCCCAGTCTGTGCTTTAGTTAGTTTATTCTGAACTGGTAGATATAATTTTTGATTTCCTTTGTTCCCCAGGTCAATCTACTGTACTTTATTTTTGTTGGACGGTTTTGATTTTGCTTATGGATGTGTGTATATATATACACGTGTGTGTGTGTGTGTGTGTGTGTATTCAGTCACACTTTTTCTCATTGTTATAAACCACTGCCTCTACATTGGGCTTTTGCAGTTCTGTGGTGTTTTGCTTTATTTCTTTCTTCTTCCTTTTTTTTTTTTCTTTTCTCTTTTTTTATTCTAATTTTTAATTTTTAAACCTGTTATATTTTTTCTACATTTATTCCTTTGTTTGTCTTTCCTACTGTTCTTTTCCCTTTGCAATTAATCTTTAATGTATGTAAATCTTCTTCATCTCCCTCTATTTAACTTCGCATGTCTATGCTTTCTTTCTTTCCTTTCTTCCTTTCCTCTCAACATATTTGTTAGTTTTTTTTTCATGGCTTTATTCCCCACTTGGTACCTTGCTTTAGTTTTGTTTGCCAGTTTGTGCTTTAGTTAGTTTTGTTCTTAACCTGTAAATATAATTTTTGATTTCCTTGGTTTGCTGGGTCAATATACTATACTTTATTTCTGTTGGACTGTTCTGATTTTCCTTATGAGTGTATATGCTGTCTCTTATACACATCTGGTGACACTAAGTGCCTGACGTGCCGATCTACAGAGTAGGGCCCCTGCCAGGGAGGGCCCCTCTATGTGCCTGAGGAGAACGACCCCAGGCGGGAAAGCCTGTTAAGTGCCTGAACGGGTGGAGCTACGAAGAAAGACTGGCCAAAGAGGCCCTCTGATCGCCAGCTGTAAGAGGCTCAAAAAAAAGACTGATAGGGCCATAATTCCTCCTACAGCAGAGGCAGTCCATGTCCCTGCACACTTGGCGCCGCCAGGGTCCCCACAAGCCACGCAGCTGCACCACCTTCAGGCTCAACTCTCACTGGGGCAGAGCTGCCACAGGCAAAAAATGTCTTGAGTCTATGCACTCAGGGTCGCTTCGGTTGTGTCCAACTCTTTGCAACCCTGTGGACTATGGCCGGCCAGGATTCTCTGTCAGGGGGTTCTGCAGGCAAGAATACTGGAATGTATTGGCCAATACTGGTTGCCATACCCTTCTACAGCACTGTATTTCCAGCTGCCCTAGCTGCCAACTCCCCTGAATGCCTGGTGCTGCCAGAACCCCTGCGACCCAAGCAGTGGACCACCTCCACAACTGGCCCTCATGGGGCAAACCCAAGTCCTCCACTCAGGAGCAAACCCCAGGGGACCGACCCAAAGGCACAGATGGAGATAAAACCACAACCAAACCCCAGGGAAAGAGTGATCAAGGAAGAAGACCCCAGATCTTCCCACAAGCTGTACAAGCTGTGGACTAAATTCACACGATCAACTAGGCAGACTCTGTGTCTATGGAATATTTAAAAGGACATCGAGAGCTTCCACAAAAGAAAACACACTAGTTCTGATAGCTTTGGACATTGGAGGCAAGAACACACAGGAGTAGGACCAGATTAGAATCCGAGCAGCCCCCATAGCAGGTGCAGAGATCAGCAGAGTGTTGGAGGGCATCCTACGGAGATGAGGTGGACTGTGACTCCCAGCGAGGGAAAGGACTTTGACAGCAGTGACTCAAGAAAAACATTTATCATTCCTATGTTTTGATTTGTTTTATAGATTCTTTTGGATTCTTTTTTTTTTCTTTCCTTCCTGCCCCACTCTGTTGTAGTTACCGATTTTCTTGGCTATGAAATCTAATTAAGCTTTTGAGATTTTTTTTCTCTCTCAGTCACATTTTTTGTTGTTACTATAAACCTCTGCCTCTACTTTAGGCTTCTGCAGTTCTGTGGAATTTTCCTTTTTCTCTCTCTCTCTTTTTTTAATTTTAATTTTTAAAACATATTATCATTTGTCTATATTTTTTCCTTTGTTGCTTTTCCTACTGTGTGTATCACAATAAACTGTGGAAAATTCTGAAAGAGATAGGAATACCAGACCACCTAACCTGCCTCTTGAGAAACCTGTATGCAAGTCAGGAAGCAACAGTTAGAACTGGACGTGGAAAAACAGACTGGTTCCAAATAGGAAAAAGAAGTATATCAAGGCTGTATATTGTCACCCTGCTTATTTAACTTATATGCAGAGTACATCATGAGAAACGCTGGACTGGAAGAAACACAAGCTGGAATCAAGATTGCTGGGAGAAATATCAATAACTTCAGATATGCAGATGACACCACCCTTATGGCAGAAAGTGAAGAGGAGCTAAAAAGCCTCTTGATGAAAGTGAGAGAGGAGAGTGAACAAGTTGGCTTAAGGCTCAACATTCAGAAAACTAAGATCATGGCATACAGTCCCATCACTTCATGGCAAATAGATGGGGAAACAGTAAAAACAGTGTCAGACTTTATTTTTTTGGGCTCTAAAATAACTGCAGATGGTGACTGCAACCATGAAATTAAAAGACACTTGCTCCTTGGAAGGAAAGTTATGACCAACCTAGACATCATGTTAAAAAGCAGAGACATTACTTTTCCAACAAAGGTCTGTCTGGCCAAGGCTATGGTTTTTCCAGTAGTCATGTATGGATGAGAGCTGGACTATAAAGAAAGCTGAGCACCAAAGAATTGATGCTTTTGAACTGTGGTGTTGGAGAAGACTCTTAAGCATCCCTTGGACTGCAAGGAGATCCAACCATTCCATCCTAAAGGAGACCAGTCCTGGGTGTTCATTGGAAGGACCGATGTTGAAGCTGAAACTCCAATACTTTGGCTACCCGATGCAAAGAGCTGACTCAATTTAAAAGACCCTGATGCTGGAAAAGATTGAGGGCAGGCAGAGAAGGGGACGACAGAGGATGAGATGGTTGGATGGCATCACCAACTCAATGGACGTGAGTCTGAGTGAACTCTGGGAGTTGGTGATGGACAGGGAGGCCTGACGTGCTGCAGTCCATGGGGTCACAAAGAGTGGGACATGAATGAGTGACTGAACTAAACTGAACTATTCATTTCCCTCTGGAGTTAATATTTAATGTATATAAATCTTCTTTATCTGCCTGTGTTTAACACTGCATATCTGTCCTTTCTTTATTTAATTTCTTTCTTTTCCTCTCAACATATTTGTTAGTTTTAGTCTCATTGCTTTATTCCCCAAATGGCACCTTGTTTTAGTTCTCTTTCCCAGTCTGTGCTTTAGTTAGTTTATTCTGAACTGGTAGATATAATTTTTGATTTCCTTTGTTCCCCAGGTCAATCTACTGTACTTTATTTTTGTTGGACGGTTTTGATTTTGCTTATGGATGTGTGTATATATATACACGTGTGTGTGTGTGTGTGTGTGTGTATTCAGTCACACTTTTTCTCATTGTTATAAACCACTGCCTCTACATTGGGCTTTTGCAGTTCTGTGGTGTTTTGCTTTATTTCTTTCTTCTTCCTTTTTTTTTTTTCTTTTCTCTTTTTTTATTCTAATTTTTAATTTTTAAACCTGTTATATTTTTTCTACATTTATTCCTTTGTTTGTCTTTCCTACTGTTCTTTTCCCTTTGCAATTAATCTTTAATGTATGTAAATCTTCTTCATCTCCCTCTATTTAACTTCGCATGTCTATGCTTTCTTTCTTTCCTTTCTTCCTTTCCTCTCAACATATTTGTTAGTTTTTTTTTCATGGCTTTATTCCCCACTTGGTACCTTGCTTTAGTTTTGTTTGCCAGTTTGTGCTTTAGTTAGTTTTGTTCTTAACTGGTAAATATAATTTTTGATTTCCTTGGTTTGCTGGGTCAATATACTATACTTTATTTCTGTTGGACTGTTCTGATTTTCCTTATGAGTGTATATGTATGTGTGTATATTCCATTATTTTAATTATTATTCGCCTGATTTTGTAACTGCCATTTGTCTGGGGTTCCTCTTTTGTTTCTCATTTTTGGGTATTTGTTTTAATCTCACTTAATGCCATAACAAACCACTTGTGGAATCTTTGTTACTGACCAGAGATCAAGCCCTGAGACTTTGGAGTGGGAGCACTGACTCCAAGACAATAGACTACAAGAGAGCTAACCCTCAGTTCAGTTCAGTCGCTCAGTTGTCTCCGACTCTTTGCGACCCCATGAATCGCAGCACGCCAGGCTTCCCTGTCCATCACCAGCTCCCAGAGCTCACTCAGACTCACGTCCATCAAGTCAGTGATGCCATCCAGCCATCTCATCCTCTGTCGTCCCCTTCTCCTCCTGCCCCCAATCCCTCCCAGCATCAGACTCTTTTCCAATGAGTCAGCTCTTCGCATGAGGTGGCCAAAGGACTGGAGTTTCAGCTTTAGCATCATTCCTTCCAAAGAAATCTCAGGGCTGACCTCCTTCAGAATGGCCTGGTTGGATCTCCTTGCAGTCCAAGGGACTCTCAAGAGTCTTCTCCAACACCACAGTTCAAAAGCATCAATTCTTCCATGCTCAGCCTTCTTCACAGTCCAACTCTCACATCCATACATGACCACTGGAAAAACCATAGCCTTGACTAGCCGGACCTTAGTCGGCAAAGTAATGTCTCTGCTTTTGAATATGCCATCTAGGCTGGTCATAACTTCTTCCAAGGAGTAAGTGTCTTTTAATTTCATGGCTGCAATCACCATCTGCAGTGATTTTGGAGCCCAAAAAAATAAAGTCTGACACTGTTTCCACTGTTTCCCCACCTATTTTCCATGAAGTGATGGGACCGGATGCCATGATCTTCATTTTCTGAATGTTGAGTCTTAAGCCAACTTTTTCACTCTCCTCTTTCACTGTCATCAAGAGGCTTTTTAATTCCTCTTCACTTTCTGCCATAAGGGTGGTGTCATCTGCATATCTGAGGTGATTGATATTTCTCCCGGCAATCTTGATTCCAGCTTGTGTTTCTACCAGTCCAGTGTTTCTCATGNCGCTCTCCTCCTTCACTTTCATCAAGAGGCTTTTTAGCTCCTCCTCACTTTCTGCCATCAGGGTGGTGTCATCTGCATATCTGAGGTTATTGATATTTCTCCCGGCAATCTTGATTCCAGCTTGTGTTTCTTCCAGTCCAGCGTTTCTCATGATGTACTCTGCATATAAGTTAAATAAGCAGGGAGACAATATACAGCCTTGACGTACTCCTTTTCCTATTTGGAACCAGTCTGTTGTTCCATGTGCAGTTCTAACTGTTGCTTCCTGACCTGCATACAGATTTCTCAAGAGGCAGGTCAGATGGTCTGGTATTCCCATCTCTTTCAGAATTTTCCACAGTTTATTGTGATCCACACAGTCAAAGGCTTTGGCATAGTCAATAAAGCAGAAATAGATGTTTTTCTGGAACTCTCTTGCTTTTTCCATGATCCAGCGGATGTTGGCAATTTGATCTCTGGTTCCTCTGCCTTTTCTAAAACCAGCTTGAACATCAGGGAGTTCACGGTTCACATATTGCTGAAGCCTGGCTTGGAGAATTTTGAGCATTACTTTACTAGCATGTGAGATGAGTGCAAGTGTGTGGTAGTTTGGGCATTCTTTTGCATTGCCTTTCTTTGGAATTGGAATGAAAACTGACCTTTTCCAGTCCTGTGGCCACTGCTGAGTTTTCCAAATTTGCTGGCATATTGAGTGCAGCACTTTCACAGCATCATCTTTCAGGATTTGAAACAGCTCAACTGGAATTCCATCACCTCCACTAGCTTTGTTCGTAGTGATGCTTTCTAAGGCCCACTTGATTTCACATTCCAAGATGTCTGGCTCTAGATGAGTGATCACATCATCATGATTATCTATTTCACATATTTGGAATTTTCTATAACAAAAAATTTTCTTAAGAAAATGTGTCTTTGGTTTCTTAGGAGATGTTAAGACTTCCCAAGTTCCCAGTTTTAATCAGTCAATGAAAATATTTGATATCAAGCCAAAAGATAACCAACCTAATCAAGGCAAAAAACTACATATGCCAACTGGGAGATGGAATGTTTCCAGCATTCAGAGAAAGGAGACAGAACCAAAGGCTGGGAGGCCAGAAAGCCTCATGGAGAAGGTGGGATAGTACGGAGACAGGTCTAATCATAATGGACACATAATCCCCTGTTGGCAAGGGGTCTCTGGGTCCCTGGAAATGAGTATGCCAGCCACCTCAGCCCTACCTGGATCCTCATATCAGGAAGTGAATTCCTGGAACACTGGTGTTTGCTCTTGGATTGCCTCAAAAATTCTGAAGTTAAGACATGCCTTGGGCCAAAGTTTCTCCCAGGCATATGTCATACCATTCTTGGTCTTTCCTCCCAAGTGGCAATGATGTTTATGAAGCCCTTCATAACATCCATCTTCCACCAGTCTCCAATGGGTGGTCCTAAATATAGCTAAATTGCAGAACTCATTCACTTTGGCAGATGGTGGTGTGCAGTTCTACAGTGTGGTGGGCTAACCAACCTTTACTGGTACAGAGCAGGCAGTACCGTGACCTACAGTGGTTCTCTTTGGCTAAGCACTAATAAGAGTATTCCCAACAAGGTTAGACACACACACACACACACGTTACACCATAGTATGTTTACGTTATACAAGTATATTTTTATGGAAAATACTTCAGAGACAAACAGCATTATAGTGAATCAGTACTGAGGAGGGTTAAATAGAATATGAGTATGGTATCTAGTAATAATATATGCCAGGCATATTTGCACATATTATGAAGCACTTTACACACATATTATCTTTTAAAATTTTATTTATTTTTGATTTTGCTGGGTCTTCATTGCTGTGCATGGGCTTTCGCTATTTGCAACAAGTGGGGGCTACTCTCCAGTTGCAGTCTGAGGGCTTCTCATTGTGGTGGCTTCATTTGCTGTGGAGCATAGGCTCAAGGGTATGTGGGCACAGTAGCTGTGGCTTGCAGGCTCCAGAGTACAGGCTCAGCAGTCGTGCTAGGCACACGGGCTTAGTTGCCCCATGGCATGTGGAATTCTTCCAGACCAGGGATTGGACCCATGTGCCCTGCATTGACAGGCGGATTCTTAACCATTGGACCACCAGGGAAGTCCTATTATCTCTTTAAATCCTTACAATGACAACCCTATTGGCAGGTTTTATTATCATCCCTCAGATAAAAAACTCATTATAAATTATCTTATTTACTCTTTATAACAATAGTGCAATTAACAGGTCAACAGTTTCCATTATTGTCCCACAGAGAGGATAAGTACTCTGCACAGAGAGTTTAAGTATACTGCACAGAGAGGTTAAGTAACTTACGTAGTGGAGCCAGGACTCAAATTCAGAGCCCATGTGCTTAACTGCTAAGGCTATGCCAACAACCCAAAAACGTTGCTTCAGGTACAACTGGATTCTGGTGCAAGGTTCCAAGGGAGTGCTCCTTTATTGTTCACACTTTTGTAGAGCAAAAGACTTCCCCATATTTGCCTTTTAAAGAGGACAAGTAGGATTAGCTAACGCCAATTTTCTTGGGGAAGGGCTGTATGCAGGAAAGTTGCTAGCCCGTCTAGTAACTCCAATCCAGAACAAAGTTCTCTTAGTCCAGGGTGATTGGCTGGGCTGGTAGAGTATGACCAGATTTCAGCAGCCCTGGACCTACCATAGATGGTAATCCCAGCCACAGGAGTGCAAAAGGGAGTCACAGGAAACCTTCATGAAGTGAGAAGCACTCATTCCATCACAGATGTTGGGGGCCATGTAGTCTGCCCTCTATCCCTGAGTTGCCAGAGGGAGTAACTGCTCTCTGTCCCTGCACCTTTGCTCCAACAGCCAATGGTTTCCAAAGCACCAAAGCCTATGTCAAGGGCTTCTCAACCCAGACAGAGCACAGCAGATCTCTGTAGCCCAACTTAGTAAGCCACGACTCACTCTGCTTCTTGGGCTCCCATCACACTCCCCTGCAATCTAACTCCCACCCCCTCCACAACCTTGAAACCCCTTCGGTCATGTTCAGTCTCTGTCCTCCTTGACACTCTGCAGCCTTCACTAATGACAATGACTGGTTCTAGAGTCTTCTCTTTTGGTTTTTCAGTTTCTCTTCCTATTTTTTTGTCTGTTCTTTCCCAGCCTCTCTCATGGCATTTTCCTCCTCAGCTTCCTTTTAAATGTTGGTATTCCCCAGGGCCTCATGCGTGGACCCACCTTCTCTTTCTTCAGATGCTCTCTAGGTGATTACATCTATGACTGAGGCTTCCCTAGTGTCTTGTCTGAGGAGTCCTCAATTTGTTTCTGTTGCCTAAATCTTTCTTAAACTTGAGAAGAAAAAAAAAAGTGAATTTCAACAAACCTCTGCTTATACAATTCTTTAAATAAAAATTTTTTTTATTCTTTTGTTAATTCCTTTTTATTTTTTAAATTGTCTCTTTTTTTCTTTGCAAAGCCTTAACCACTGGGTTTCCAGGGAAGTCCGAGTACTTTCATTTTACAATGCCCTTTAGATACACATTAGCCAAAACCTTAGAGCTCAAGATTTAAGTCACTCAATATCCAGAAATATCCACTGCAAAACACTTAGCAAAGCCTATCCTTGTTGTAAGAAAGTTAGCTAAATCACACTGTTTCATTAGGGAAAAAAATCCAACATTGTCTTTCAGTTCAAACAAAAATGTTAATATTGTTTCAGGAAATAGTCTTAAAAAACACTGAGAGACAAAATACGGAACATACTTAGTAAAATTAATGATTAAAAACAGTCAAATTGATGTTAAAATAATACTGATATAATTCAGTTCAGTTTGGTTGCACAGTCATGTCCACTCTTTGCAACCCATGGACTGCAGCATGCCAGGCTTTCCTGTCCATCACCAACTCCTAGAGCTTGCTCAAACTCATGTTCCTTGAGTCGGTGATGCCATCCAACCATTTCTTCCTCTGTCGTCCCCTTCTCCTCGTGCCTTCAATCTTTCCCAGCATCAGGGTCTTTTCCAGTGAGTCAGTTTTTCGCATCAAGTGGCCAAAGAGAGTTTCAGCTTCAGCATCAGTCCTTCCAATGAATATTCAGGACTGATTTCCTTTAGGATTGACTGGTTTGATCTCCTTGCAGTCCAAGGGACTCTCAAGAGTCTTCTCCAACACTGCTGTTCAAAAGCATCATTTCTTTGGTACTCAGCTTTCTAAAGAAAAGTCTAAAGTCCAAGTCTCACATCCATACATGACTACTGGAAAAATCATAGCTTTGACTAGATGAACCTTTGTCAGCAAAGTAATGTCTCCGCTTTTTAATATGCTGTCTAGGTTGGTCATAGCTTTTCTTCCAAGGAGCAAGCATCTTTTAATTTTGTGGCTGCAGTCACCATCTGCAGTGATTTTGGAGCCCCCTGCAAAATAAAGCCTGTCACTATTTCCATTGTTTCTCCATCTATTTTCCATGAAGTGATGGGACCAGATGCAATGAGCTTAGTTTTCTTAATGTTGAGGTTTAAGCCAACTTCTTCACTCTCCTCTTTAACTTTCATCAAGAAGCTCTTTAGTTCTTCTTTGCTTTCTGCCATAGGGTGGTTTCATCTGCATATCTGAGGTTATTGATATTTCTCCCAGCAATCTTTATTCCAGCTTATGCTTCATCCAGCTTGGCATTTCACATGATATGTACTCTGCATATAAGTTAAATAAGCAAGGGTGACAATATACAGCCTTGACGTACTCCTTTCTCAATTTGGAACCAGTCTGTTGTTCCATGTCTGGTTCTAACTGTTGTTTCTTGACCTGTATACAGATTTCTCAGGAAGCAGGTAAGGTGGTCTGGTATTCCCATCTCTTGAAGAATTTTCCACAGTTTGTTGTGATTCACACAGTCAAAGAGGTGGTAAGAATACACAGAAGAACCATACAAAAAATATCTTAATGACCCAACCTCAGTGGTGTGATCACTCNGGTAAGGTGGTCTGGTATTCCCATCTCTTGAAGAATTTTCCACAGTTTGTTGTGATTCACACAGTCAAAGAGGTGGTAAGAATACACAGAAGAACCATACAAAAAATATCTTAATGACCCAACCTCAGTGGTGTGATCACTCACCTAGAGCCAGACATCTTGGAATGCAAAGTCAAGTGGGCCTTAGGAAGCATCACCAATATAATTAAATTACTGATTTTTATAACAGCTATAAAAACAGGAATACATTTATATGCTGTTTCTCTTTTCTTAATTTACAGTAATGTAAAGTATAGTCAAAAATAATGTTTTTATACAAACTGAGAAGTCTAATGAAAGTTTTAAATATTTTTGCAGTAATTGTGTTTGTGTATAATTCTTTGGAAAAAATTACATAGGAAGAATTATATAAAAACAGGTAAGAGAATTTCCTGGCAGTCCAGAGGTTAAGACTCCACATTTCCAATGCAGCAGGTACGGGTTTAGTCCCTGGTGGGGGAACTGAGGAGCCTCTGTGCCATATGGCACAGCCAAGAAAATATTTGTAAAAATAAATTAATTTATTAAAAATTTTTAAAACAGATAAAAACTGCCATCATTGCCTCTTTCCTCACCAGCCCTTTTGCTGTACATCATGACTAAATTTCTCATACATAAGTGACTAAAGAGGAAGGCAAATGACTAAAAAGGCATTTAATCATGTACTGCCTAAAATGAATTGGTCAGCAGCTAACATATAATTCTCTTATTTTGCTAATAAGAAGTAATATATAATAAATATTTTAAGAGGATTGACTTTCTTTGGAGAAAAAAATTTCATACTATGATTTGATAAATATATTATTGAATATTGTATACCACCTAAAATAAACCATGTAAAATTTTAATCTGCTGATTTTATTCAAAATATATTGAAGTGTTAATAAGCCAGGAAAATATTACAATTATTTAAAAGATTCATTATCATCAACCTGTATTGCTACAGCCCAGCATAAGATATGTTTTAGGAAAGATGAACCCTTATCTTTTAGAGAGTCTTTCTGAAATATCTACAAATGAAATAATATGAAATCCTTTTGAAGGATTTCCTTCAAAGTCATAAGGGAGTGGTGAGAATTGTACTTTACCTCTATGGTCTTCTTCCCAAACCTCTTAACTACAGTCTAAACATGAGAAAAATATCAGACAAATCCCAGTTGTGGGATATTTTGCAAAATACCTGAGCAGTAATCTTGAAAACTATCAATGTCATCAAAACCAAGAAAATTCTGAGAAAGTGTCAGACCCAAGGAAACTAAAGAGATACAAGCAAATGTGATATGGTATTCTGGGTGGGATCCTGGAAGAGAAGAAGAACATTAGGTGAAAACCAGTTAAATCCTGGAGAAGGGAATGGCAATCCACTTCGGTATTCTTGCCTGGAGAATCCCAGGGACAGGCGAGCCGGGTGGGCTGCTGTCTATGGGGTCGCACAGAGTTGGACACGACTGACGCGACTTAGCCGCAGCAGCAGCAGTGAAATCCAATGAAGTATGGAGTTTAGTTAATAATACTGTACTGAAATTGGTTCTTTAGGTGACAAATATACTGTGATAACATAAGATGTTAACAATAGGAAGAAACAGGCATAGAGTATATGAGAACTCTGTACTATCTTTTGCAAGACTATTTTAAAAGACAATTCCAGGGACTTTTCCGGTGGTCCAATGGCTAAGAATCTGCCTGCCAATGCAGAGGACGTGGGTTAGATTCCTGATCTGGGAAGATCCCACATGCTGGAGGGCGACTAAGCCAGTGAGCCAGAACTGTTGAGCCCAAGCTCCCCAACTAGAGAAAGCCCTCAAGCAGCAACAAAGACCCAATGCAGCCAAAAATAAAAATAAATAAATAAAAGACAATTCTAAAATAAAATTTTTAAGGGACTTCCCTGGCAGTACAGTGGTGAAGACTCTGCTCTCAACACGGGGGACGCTGGTTCGATCCTTGACTAGGGAACTAAGATCCCACATGCTGTGCAGCCAAAAATAAATAAAATAAAAATTTTAAGATAATCATTATGGAGAGGGAAAAGCAGATAGGGTGTATGGTTGGGACAGAATTGGCCATGTGTTAGTGGATACTGGGGCTATGTAATGGAAGTTCACTATACTTTTCTGTCTATATTTATTTATGATTGAAATTATTATAACGTTAAAAAATACATATATTGTGTTGGGGGGGTCCTCAAAGCCATCCATAGGTTCTATGACTTGCTAGGAGGACTCTTGTTATTCAGCGGCTCAGTCATGACCAAATCTTTGCAATCCCATGGACTGCAGCATGCCAGCCTTCCCTGTCTTTCAATATCTCCCAGAGTTTGCTTAAACTCATGTTCATTGAGTCGATGATGCCATCCAACCATCTAGGACTCAGCATATAATCATACTCACAGCTATGAATTTCTTTTGTTTATTATAAGCTTTATTTGAGTTAAATAAAGAAAACAATATACTTTTATTTGCAATTTAATGATGCAAGTTGTTATGGCAATCTTAAATAGTTTACAGTAATTACTTTTATATTATATATCATATTATCCTTTTGAACATTATATGTATGTAAGTAATAAAGCTAATCATTTATGAATTTTAACAATAATCAGAAAATTTTCTTCCAAAAAAGTTCCTTAAGTATGATGCTAGGTATAAAGCTCATAATTGCCAAAATATTTATATTAAGTGTGTGAACCCATCATTAAATAAAGATAAATATCCTTACAGTGACAGGACAGAAAATAAAATCAGCAAAGGGAAAAAGCACAGGAGGCAAAGTTCAGACAAAACCAAGCACAAGCTTCCTAGAGTCCTCTCCCTCTGAAGTCATACAGAATGCACTTAATTCCTTCCCAGGATCACACGTGTCTACCAGGGAAGCTCAACTGAAGAAGCCCAGTGCTGTTACTGAAGATTGGTTACATAAGCACCCTCTGCCTAGCACATGTCAAGATTCCAGACTCTCAGAAAATATTCAGTATCAACCATATTGTAAAACATTTTAGGAACAGTAAGCCATCCATACCATTTAGGTCAAGTGTAATATCAACGTAGGGAAATATTTACCAGTCAAGTTCCCAAATGCAAGCCAAAGGCCAACCCTGCCAACAAGCCTTTATAGGATAGTCTCAGGCCTAAACGCAAACATACACGCACACACATGCACACACAGAGGCATAACACTCTCTGTCACAGCACAAGGATGTTTTATAACTCACATCCTCCTCTTCTATGGAAGGTACCTCCACAATACCCACTTGGAGACCCCATCTCCTAGTCTGGAGATGCATGTCTGAAGGCAGGAGGAAGGACCTGTGAGGTGTGGAGGGCTGAGAACAAGTTCCAAGTTTCTCTGTGGGCATAGCCATAAATAAGCCTGGAACTCTGCACTTTTGTTCTTTGCTTTTTTTCCTTCTGTAGGTGGTACTTTAGTTCTGAGAAGTCTACCTGGAGAAAGAGAAGGAAAAGAAGAGAAAAGAAGAAGGCCTTCTGAGAGACAAACAGAATCCCATCAGCAAAATGTTCCTAGATATCTCCTGGATCCATTCTTATGCCGGTGCAGGAGGGTTGGGAATATCATGAAACAGGTGAGTTTAAGGTTCCTAAAGTTTACACAAGTGGTGATGTTCTGTGGGCAGGCAGATCTGGAGCTGGTGAAGCGCTGAGGGATACAGATCTGCAAGGGTTCCCATCCCCTTCAGATGAGGTAATACACACCATCTGATATACTACAGTACACGAGCAATGAACTTTTTTGTTAAATCTTGTAAATGTCTTGTGAATAGGGCCTTCAACTTATGTGTGTATGTTAAAAGAATGACTGTAGCTTCTATCATCCTGTTTGGCATTAAAAAAAAAACTTTCCTTTTAATACACTTAGAAACCTCAAAAAATAGAACTAAGCTAAGTTTCTCATAATTTTTGGAGGCCCAAGAAAGATAACCGGTCGGTACTACACCTTCAGAATTCATTAGTACCCAGATCTTGGTGAATTGAAACCAAAGGAGTGGACGGGCTCGCCCAAGAGAGCTCCTTTAGAAGAAAAGAGGGTTCTGGAACCAAAACATTTAAGGGACTCCCTAAAGAGCCACCTATAAAGGGGGCTAATCAGAAATGGCCAAAGATATAGGAGAAAAAAAGTGAAATGAGGTCGGGGAAATATGGCCACCAAGGGGTGGAAAGGAAAGTCGGGAAGACCCAAGTCAAGAGTGCGTTTGACAGAGGAATTAATCAACAGAGTCAAATAATCGCTGATTTTCCCCGGTCAGCACCGATCAGAATAATTATGCCAACTCCGTTCCCCCTGGTACTGTTTATACATCACTTTTGACTCTTTTTACAGGATTTTAACTGGTGGTTTACAGTTTATGTCCTCCAACTGGCTGGCTCCGGGAGTTGATGATGGACAGGGAGGCCTGCGGTTCATGGGGTCGCAGAGTCGGACCCGATTGAGAGACTGAACTGAACTGAATTGGATGGCTCAAGCAGGAGGTCTGAATCTTACTCATTTTCATCTCTAAAGCCTTATGCTTTCTGCTCAATTAATATCACTGAAACGATTTGAAGAAAATTTGAAAAACCACCCCCGAAACCCAGCCCCGAACAAAGACCTTATCTTTTAACCTCCAGCAGCCAAATTTCCCTGGATACGACCAACTGCGCAGGCGCAGAGGCAGACCACCCAGCTTTCTCAGGTCTTTGCATTTGGCGCGAAACAGGGAGGCCTGGTGTGCTGCGATTCATGGGGTCGCAAAGAGTTGGACACGACTGAGCAACTGAACTAAACTGTACTGTGGTCTTGGAGGACTTGAAAGTCTCTTGGACAGCAAGGAGATCAAGCCAGTCCATCCTAAAGGAAATCAACCCTAAATATTCATTGGAAGGACTGATGCTGAAGCTCCAGTACTTTGACCACTTGATGCAAAGAGCTGACTCGTTGGAAAACACCCTGTTGCTAGGAAGGAAAGATTGAGGGCAGAAGAAGGGGGTGTAGAGGATGAGATGGTTGGATGGCATCACTGATTCCATGCACATGAGTTTGAGAGAACTCTGGGATACAGTGAAGGGCAGGGGGGCCTGGTGAGCTGCAGTCCATGGGGTCACAAAGAGTGGGACATGACTTAATGACTGAACAACAACAAGGCTCCAAACGGCCTCACCGCAGACCATTTACACTTGCTTTCAAATCCAACTGCCTGCCCTCCTTACCCCTGCTTTTGACTTGTTCTTTCAGCAGTCCCCAACCTTTTTGGCACCAGGGACTGGTTTTGTAGAAGACAATTTTTCCACAGACTGGAAGTGGGGGATAGTTTTGGGATAATTCAAGCACATTACATTTATTATGAACTTTATTTCTAATCTAAATCCCCCTACTGCTCTCACAGGAGGTACTGGTCCAAAGCCTGGATGGTGGGAACCCCTGCTTGTGATCTATATTGACAATATATGCCTACAACATGTCCATTACCTCCAAAGTTTCCTCCTACCCTCATTATTTATTTACTCATTTATTTTTTTGGTGGTGGAGAGGAACAAGAACAATTAACGTAACATCCACCCTTTCAGAAAATCTTTAAGTATCCAATATAGAATTAACTATAAGCTCTACGCTATACAGTACATTTCTAGAAATTATTCATCTTATATAACTGAAAATCTGTGTCCTTTGGCAATCACTGCCCCATTATGCCTCTTCCCAGGTCCTGGCAGTTCAGTTCAGTTCAGTCGTGTCCGACTCTTTGCGACCCCATGAATCGCAGCACGCCCGGCCTCCCTGTCCATCACCAACTGCCGGAGTTCACTCAGACTTGTGTCCATTGAGTCCGTGATGCCATCCAGCCATCTCATCCTCTGTCGTCTCCTTCTCCTCCTGCCCCCAATCCCCCCCACCCCCAGCATCAGAGTCTTTTCCAATGAGTCAACTCTTCGCATGAGGTGGCCAGAGTACTGGAGTTTCAGCTTTAGCATCATTCCCTCCAAAGTAATCCCAGGGCTGATCTCCTTCAGAATGGACTGGTTGGATCTCCTTGCAGTCCAAGGGACTCTCAAGAGTCTTCTCCAACACCACAGTTCAAAAGCATCCATTCTTCGGTGCTCAGCTTTCTTCACAGTCCAACTCTCACATCCATACATAACCACTGAAAAAACCATAGCCTTGACTAGATGGACCTTTGTTGGCAAAGTAATGTCTCTTCTTTTGAATATGCTATCTAGGTTGGTCATAACTTTTCTTCCAAGGAGTAAGCGTCTTTTAATTTCATGGCTGCAGTCACCATCTGCAGTGATTTTTGGAGCCCCCCAAAATAAAGTCTGACACTGTTTCCACTGTTTCCCCATCGATTTCCCATGAAGTGATGGGACCAGATGCCACTAAGCCAACTTTTTCACTCTCCACTTTCACTTTCATCAAGAGGCTTTTTAGTTCCTCTTCACTTTCTGCAGGCCCTGGCAATCACCATCCTATTCTGCTTCTATCAGTTTGTCTGTTTTAGATTCCTCATTTAAGCGGTATCACGTATTTGTCATTCTGTGTCTGGCTTATTTCACTTAACATAATGTTATCTAGGTCGTCTCTGTTGCAAATGACAAAGTTTCCTTCTTTTTAAGAATGAATAATACTCCATTGTGGGCTGCCCAGGTAGCTGAGTGCTAAATAATCCACCTGCCAATGCAGGACACACAGGAGACTTGGGCTTGATCCCTGGATTGGAAAGATCCCCTATAGGAGGAAATGGCAACTCACTTGTAGGAAGTAATCCACTGGACAAGGAAATGGCATCCTCCCCTGGAGGAGGAAACAGCAACCCCCTCTAGTATTCTAGCCTGGAGAATCCCATGGACAGACGAGCTTGGATTCCATGGGGTTGGAAAAGAGTTGGACACAACTGAGTGACTGAGGACACACACACACAACATTCCGTGATATGTATGCTCCATATATTTATCCATTGATTCATCAAAGGACATTTAGGCTGCTTCCCTGTCTTGATTATTGTGAATAACGCTGCAACAAATATGGGAATACTGATATCTCCAAGAGATAATTGGTCATTCAATTTTTAATTTTTTGAGGAACCTCAACACTGTTTTCAACAGTAGCTTCACTCATTGACATTCTCACTCTCTAACAGTATGAGTTTTCTAAATGCTTTCACTTACTCTCTACTGGAGAGAGAGCAAGACAATCAACTTTTCAAATTATTGTGTGGTAAAATACTTAACATCAGATCTACTCACTTAAATATTTAGGCACACAATACAGTAATGTTAAATATAGGCGCAATGTGGCACAGCAGATATCTGGAATTTATTCATTTTGCATAACTGAAACATTATACCAAGTGAAAAGCAACTGCCCATGTCTCCCTGCCCCAGGGCCTTCTGTGTTTTTATGTGTTTAAAGGCTTTAGATACCTCATATAAGTGGAACCATGCAGCATTTGTCCTTCTGTGATTGGCTTATTTCATTTAGAATAATTTCCCTGTGGTTTCTCCATGTTGTCCCTTATAACAAGATTTCTTTCATTTTCAAGGTGAAATTATATCTCATTGTCTGTGTCTACCGGAGAAGGCAATGGCAACCCACTCCAGTACTCTTGCTTGGAAAATCCCATGGATGGAGGAGCCTGGTAGGCTACAGTCCATGGGGTCACTAAGAGTTGGGCACGACTGAGCGACTTCACTTTCACTTTTAACTTTCATGCATTGGAGAAGGAAATGGCAGCCCACTCCAGTGTTCTTGCCTGGAGAATCCCAGGGACGGCAGAGCCTGGTGGGCTGCCGTCTATGGGGTCGCGCAGAGTCGGACACGACTGAAGCGACTTAGCAGCAGCAGCAGCAGTCTGTGTCTACCACATTTTTTTAATCCATTTATTTGTTGGTAGAGATTTGGGTTGTTACCATATCTTGGCTATTGTAAATAATGGTGTAATGAACACAGGAGTGAAGATATTTCTTCGAGATACTGATTTCACTTCCTTTGGATGTACAACTGACACTTGAACCATGTGGAGGTTAGAGGCACCAATCCCCCATGCAGTCAAAAATAACTGTATACTTTTCACTCTGCCCAAACTTAACTACTAATAACCTACTGTTGACTGGAAGTCGTACTGATAATCAGTGATTGCATATTTTGTATGCTATAAGTATTTTCTACTGTATTCTTACAATAAAGTAAGGTATAGAAACTAAAATTTTCTTAAGAAAATCATGAGAAAACATATTCACAGTACTGTATTTAGCAATACTGTAAGTTTACAGCATCCATTTTTAATAATTGTCTGTCAGTACCTGCTGCTGCTGCTAAGTCATTTTAGTTGTGACTGACTCTCTGTGACCCCTTTTAGACGGCAGCACACCAGACTCCCCCCTCCCTGGGATTCTCCAGGCAAGAACACTGGAGTGGGTTGCCATTTCCTTTTCCAAGGCATGAAAGTGAAAAGCCAAAGTGAATTTGCTCAGTAGTGTCCGACTCTTCACGATCAGCCTACCAGGCTCCTCTGTCCATGGGATTTTCCAGGCAATAGTATTGGAGTGGGTTGCCATTGCCTTCTCCGCTGTCAGTACCTACATCTATATTATCTTGAAAAGTGAAAGTGAAGTCACTCAGTCATGTCCGACTCTTTGTGAGCCCATGGACTCTAGCCCACCAGCCTCCTCCCTCCATGGGATTCTCCAAGCAAGAGTACTGGAGTGGGTTGCCATTTCCTTCTCCAGGGGATCTTCCCGACTCAGGGATTGAACCCAGGTCTCCCGCATTCCAGGCAGATGCTTTAACCTCTGAGCCACCCACAAAAGACTACAGATACAAAAAACTAAATATCAAAAATGAAAACGTAATGTGAAAAGAAATTCATATTTAGTTACAGGTATAATGACTGATTCAAGCTTTGATAATGAAGCAGCAGCAATATGACTGCTCTATAGTAGCCTAGTGTAATCAATAGGATTCCTTCATGGTTGTCAAGCATATACAGTAATGAATGAATTGCTAAAAATTTTTATAGCATACACAATTATGGTAGAACTTAAAATACAGTCCTGAAAACATTGTTACTTTCAGAGAAAACACTTACCTGCGATGACAGGCTGAAGTGAAGTTTATCCATTGACAAGAGAGAGGTGGGACACTGTGCAGTAATATAATTCTTTGAAAGTAAAGTTATAAAACAGTAAGAAAATGAACATATTATTCAGTTCAGTTCAGTTCAGTCGCTCAGTCGTGTCCGATTCTTGGCGACCCCATGAATCGCAGCACACCAGGCCTCCCTGTTCATCATCATCTCTCGGAGTTCACCCAGACTCACGTCCATCGAGTCCATGATGCCATCCAGCCATCTCATCCTCGGTCGTCCCCCTCTCCTCCTGCCCCCAATCCCCCTCAGCATCAGAGTCTTTTCCAATGAGTCAACTCTTCGCATGAGGTGGCCAAAGGACTGGAGTTTCAGCTTTAACATCATTCCTTCCAAAGAAATCCCAGGGCTGATCTCCTTCAGAATGGACTGGTTGGATCTCTTTGCAGTCCAAGGGACTCTCAAGAGTCTTCTCCAACACCACAGTTCAAAAGCATCAATTCTTCGGTGCTCAGCCTTCTTCACAGTCCAACTTTCACATCCATACATGACCACAGGAAAAACCATAGCCTTGACTAGACGGACCTTTGTCGGCAAGTAATGTCTCTGCTTTTGAATATGCTATCTAGGTTGGTCATAATTTTTCTTCCAAGGAGTAAGCGTCTTCTAATTTCATGGCTGCAGTCACCATCTGCAGTGATTTTGGAGCCCCCAAAAATAAAGTCTGACACTGTTTCCACTGTTTCCCCATCTATTTCCCATGAAGTGATGGGACCGGATGCCATGATCTTCGTTTTCTGAATGTTGAGCTTTAAGCCAACTTTTTCACTCTCCTCTTTCACTTTCATCAAGAGGCTTTTTAGCTCCTCCTCACTTTCTGCCATAAGGGTGGTGTCATCAGCATATCTGAGGTTATTGATATTTCTCCCGGCAATCTTGATTCCAGCTTGTGTTTCTTCCAGTCCAGCGTTTCTCATGATGTACTCTGCATATAAGTTAAATAAGCAGGGAGACAATATACAGCCTTGACGTACTCCTTTTCCTATTTGGAACCAGTCTGTTGTTCCATGTCCAGTTCTAACTGTTGCTTCCTGACCTGCATACAGATTTCTCAAGAGGCAGGTTAGGTGGTCTGGTATTCCCATCTCTTGAAGAATTTTCCACAGTTTACTGTGATCCACACAGTCAAAGGCTTTGGCATAGTCAATAAAGCAGAAATAGATGTTTTTCTGGAACTCTCTTGCTTTTTCCATGATCCAGTGGATGTTGGCAATTTGATCTCTGGTTCCTCTGCCTTTTTTAAAACCAGCTTGAACATCAGGAAATTCACGGTTCACATATTGCTGAAGCCTGGCTTTATATTAAATATTTTCACCTTCTGCCTATGTAATGGTAGACTATCCACTTCAATACAAGTCTTGTACGTGATGTTCTACATGACAAATACTTAGCTGGTGGTCATGAGGAAGGTGATGACACAGAAACATCTCATACAGTCCTTGCCTACAGTTATTAGCTCTTAGAACAAACAGACTCACATACTTACTCAAGAGATAAGTTTATTACCTGTATGGCATGATAATTATTTACTGCTCATTAAGTGGAAGTGGGTCATCGTGAAGGTCGTCATTGCCATCACCATCACACTGAGTAACCTGAGGAGGAGGAGGACAAAGAGGAGGGGTTGACCTTGATGAGTGGTAGAGATGGAAGAGCAGAGGAGGTGGAAGGGGAATCAGGAGAAGCAGGCACACACAGGGTACCTTTATGGAAATACATTGTAATTTCTGTCAAAGATTTTGCTTTTCCATTTCTCTAAAAATGTTTCTGTGCATTATCAGTCCTCCTTCCACTGTTGGCTTTCATTTCAGTGCCTTTATCATAGAAGGGTCCATGCCATACAAGAATCAAAGCAGTCTTGAGTACTCTGAACACTTCTGCCAGATTGTCTAATGTCAATTTGTTTTCTGGCTCCGCTTCTTGTCTTATTCTTCATCATCCAGCTCTGGTTTGGAACCAATCATGTCCATCAAGTTGTATTCTGTTAATTTCTCTGCTGTAATGTCTGTTAGCCCTTGGATTGTTCCAAGATCCATATTTTGGGACTCTTCACCCCCTCTCACCTTTTCATGCTATATCCACAGTCTATTTCATGATTTCCTTGACTGATTCTGTCACAAATCCTGTGAAGGCATACACAACACCTGGACAGTTTTCTTTAGCAGGAATTTATTGTTTGGGCTTTCATGGGCTGTGTGTGTGTGTGTGTGTGTGTGTGTGTGTGACAACAATCAAATCTTCAGTCGTGTAATCCTTCCAGACTTCATGATGTTCTATCAGGGTTCTCTTCCATAGCATTGACAATCATTTCCATAGAGTACCATGTTGTAATGACCCTTAAAGGTCCCTTTGACCCTCTGACCTATAGGCTGACATAGAGATGTGTTTAGGGAAAAGGAGACACTTTGACACCTTCAGTGTTGAACTCACGGGGTTCTGGGTGGCCAAGGCATTGTCCAATATCAAAAGAATTTAAAAGGCAGTCAGTAACCGGCAAGGTACTTCCTGAATTCAGGGATGAAACACTGATGACACCAATCCCCCCAAAAGTTCCTGCTGTCATTGTACAACCAAAAGACTGACAGATGGTGTTTATCGTTTCCCTTGAAGGCTCAGGGTTAGCAGCTCTATAGGTAAAAGGAGTCCTGATCATTTGCACAAAAACCTCATGGCATTTGCACAAAATCATAGAATTAGCCTATGTCATTCTGTCTCAAATCCTGGAGTTCACTTCCTTTCCTTACCAATGCATATACTTTGTGGCATTTCCCCCAGAATAGGGCACTTTCATCTGCATTAAAACCTGTCCAGATAGATCTGTTTTCTCAGTGATTTTCTTTTTTAAAATTTTCTTGGTATACAGTTGATTTACAATGTTGTGTTCGTTGTAGGTGTACTGCAAAGTGATTCAGTGATATATATATATGTATATCCATTCTTTTAAACAATCTCTTGTCATATAAATTATCACAGAATATTGAGTTTCCTGTTCTATATGGTAGGTCCTTGTTAGTTATCTACCTTATATACAGTAGTGTATATATGTTCATCCCAAGCTCCTGATTTATCCCTCCCTACCATGTTTCCTCTTTGGTAACCATAAGTTAATTTTTGAGATCTGCTCAGTCTGTTTCTATTTTGTAAATAAGTTCCTTTGTATCAGTTTTTTAAAAAATTATCTTTCCATATATGGAAAGTGATATGATATTTGTCTTTGTCTGACTTCACTTAATATGAGACTCTCAAGGATGTGCATTGTCTCCACTTTTATTCAACATGATTTCAGAAGTCCTAGCTGTGGTAATCAGAGAAGAGAAGAAATAAAAGAAATCCAAGTTGGAAAATCACTAAAACTGGCACTGCTTGCAGATGGCATGATACTAGACATAGAAAAGCCTAAAGATGCTACCAGAAAACTACTAGAGCTCATCAATGAATTGGTAAGTTTGCAGGATACAAGATTAATACCCAGTGATTTTCTTAATGGCATCTGTGAATGCATCTGTTGCCTCTTGATTTCTCAAAAGCTACTTCTACTATTATTTTGATATTTTAAGTCAAACCTCTTTCTAAAATTATCAGACCATCCTTTACTGGGATAAGATTCTCCAGCTTTAGATCTTTTACCACCCTTTTGCTTTAGGTTGTCATAACGACTTTGATTTTTCTTCAATCATATTAGAGTCTATAGATATGCCTTGCTTATAGCAATCCTGCACCCACATACAAGCTATATTTTCAATACTGCTGCTGCTAAGTCCAAGATAAAAATGTATTTCACAAAAAGCACAAGGTTTTCACACCTGCTGGTGTAGCTGCAGTGATGGCTTCTTAAATTTCCTGTTCTTTTTCTTACAGTGGTCGTTATGCTGGATTCATTCATCTTGAAATGGTGTCAACCACAGCTGAAGACCCAAACTGTGGTACATAACAAGCAATTCAACTTTTTGTATAAAGTCATGACTTCTCTCTGTTTCTTGTGAGCACTTCCAGCTCGACTAAGGGCACTTCATTTGAGTCCTATGGTGTTATTCAAGGCTTATAGTATTGTACTAAACACAAAGAGAAATACCCACGGACCATCAGTGATCACTTTGAAATCACAGTTTACATAGAAATTGCTCATCAAGGATGAATAGTGCTATTCATGTTCCATAAGTGTGTGTGCGCATAACTTTTGATAAATTTGATCCTTTTATATTTGTATACATTTTATGGTAATGTGATAAAATAGACTAGTATCTACATAATTTTTATGCATTCATGACACCTTTTCCTTAACTTTTTATATTTCTAGGCTATGTGAGTCCCCTGTGAGTTTTTTCAAGTCATCTCAAATCTCAGAATAGTTTTCCCATGTATCTATTGAAAAAAATTCATCTATAAGTGGCCATGCCCGTTCAGTCTTGTGTTGTTCAAGGGTCGACTGCATACAAGGAAGTGGTGATGCTGCGTCACACGATAGCTGCAGTTGTGATTTTCTGAGGAGCCTCCACACTGTTTTCCATAGTGGCTGTGCCAATTTATATTCCCAGCAACTGTGGGCAAAGGTTCCCCTTTCTCAACACCCTTGCCAACACTTCTTAGCACTTGGCTTTTTGATAATAGCTCTCCCAACAGGTATGAGGTGATCCGCTATTGTGGTCTGGATTACCATCTCACGATGACTAGTGATGCTGAGCCCCTTTTCACATAGCCGTTGGCCATTTCTATGTCTTCCTTAGGAAATACTTAGGTTCTTTGCTCATTTTTAAAGTTATTTTTAATTAATTATTCTGTTATTGAGTTGTATGACTTCATGATTTAGATATTAATTTATCAGATATATGGCTTGAAAATATTCTCTCCTATTTCACCTTTTCATTTTGTTGATCATATCCATTGCTATACAGAATCTTTTAATTTGATGTAGTCCAACTTATTTTTGTTTTCCTTGCTTGGGTTTCTGCTGTCAAATTAAAAACAAATGAACAACAACAAAAAAACCACCCAGAACTTTGCCAAGACCAATGACAAGGAGCTTTCCCCTATGTTTTCTTCTAAGAGTTTTATGGTTTCTGGTCTCATTTTTAAGTCTTGAATGCACTTTGCATTTTTTGAAAAATATGATGTAAGATAAGACTCCAGTTTTACTCTTTTCATGCAGATATCCAATTTTCCCAACACTATTTGTTGATTGAGGATGTATGTTTTTTCCATTGTGTATTCTTAGTGCCTTTGTCAAGGATTACATGCCTATATATGCGTATGTTTATTTCTAGGCTCTATTCTGTTCCGTTGGTCTGTGTGTCTGCTTATGCTGGTATCACACTGTCTCGTACTATAGTTCAAGTCAAGAAGTACCATGCTTCCACCTTTGCTCCTCTTTGTCAAGATTTTTTTGTCTATTCAAGGTCTTCTGTAGTTTCATATGAATTTTAGCATTTCTATTTCTCTGGAAAACTCCACTGGAATTATGACACACATTACATTAAATCTGTAGATCACTTTGGGTAGTATGAATATTTTAACAGTGTGAATTCTTCTAGTCCATATACTTAGGACATCCTTTTATTTGTGTCTTTTCCACTTTCTTCCATCAATGTCTTGTTGCTTTTAGTGTATAGCTCTTTCACTTCCTTCGTTAAATTTATTTCTAAGTGTTTTACTCTTTTTAAAATTTATTTATTTTAATTAGAGGCTAATTACTTTACTATATTGTATTGGTTTTGCCATACATCGATATGAATCTGCCACAAGTGTACACGTGTTCCTAATCCTAAACCCCCATCCCACCTCCCTCTCCAGTATTTTACTCTTTTTGACGTTTTTGAAATAGAACTGTTTCCTTAATTTCTTTTTCAGATTTTTGACATTTTTGAAATAGAACTGTTTTCATAATTTCTTTTTCAGATAGTTTGTTGTTAGTGTTTACAAACACAACTATTTTTGTGTGTTACTTTGTGTCCTGCAGCTTTCTTGAATTCATTTCTTAGTTCTAACATTTTCCTGGACACTCAAAACATTCACCCCAGTCTCACTTTTCCCCACCTAGAAAGGTCACAATCTCTCGTTAGTAAGTTCTGCCAGCCTGAGACAGGGCCTGATGCCAATAAAGTAAAATTGCTGTTCTTATCGATTTCAAGTGCAGCTGATCTAAGTTATATGCTTACCTGTGGTACTGTAATTTCTTAATTGCATTCTGGACCTTCTATAAAGGTATTTTGTTACTTATACAATTTTAAAATCTGGGTTGCTGTAGGTAAAGGGGCTGGGAATTCCTGTTCCACTGTATTGCAGATGCCACTCAGTCAAGATCCTTTTATTTTCTGATACCGAACGTGGTCCACTGGAGAAGGGAATGGCAAGCCACTTCAGTATTCTTGCCTTGAGAACCCCATGAACAGTATGAAAAGGCAAAATGATAGGATATCAAGAGAGAATCTCCCCAGGTCGTTAGGTGCCCAACATGCTACTGGAGATCAGTGGAGAAATAACTCCAGAAAGAATGAAGGGATGGAGCCAAAGCAAAAACATTACCCAGTTGTGCACGTGACTGGTGATAGAAGAAAGATCCGATGCTGTAAAGAACAATATTGCATAGGAACCTGGAATGTCAGGTCCATGAATCAAGGCAAATTGGAAGTGGTCAAACAAGAGATGGCAAGGGTGAACGTCGACATTCTAGGAATCAGCGAACTAAAATGGACTGGAATGGGTGAATTTAACTCAGATGACCATTATATCTACTACTGCGGGCAGGAATCCCTCAGAAGAAATGGAGTAGCCATCATGGTCAACAAAAGAGTCCGAAATGCAGTACTTGGATGCAATCTCAAAAACGACAGAATGATCTCTGTTCGTTTCCAAGGCAAACCATTCAATATCACAGTTATCCAAGTCTATGCCCCAACCAGTAATGCTGAAGAAGCTGAAGTTGAACGGTTTTATGAAGACCTACAAGACCTTGTAGAACTAACACCCAAAAAAGATGTCCTTTTCATTATAGGGGACTGGAATGCTAAAGTAGGAAGTCAAGAAACACCTGGAGTAACAGGCAAATTTGGCCTTGGAATGCGGAATGAAGCAGGGCAAAGACTAATAGAGTTTTGCCAAGAAAATGCACTGGTCATAGCAAACACCCTCTTCCAGCAACACAAGAGAAGACTCTACACATGGACATCACCAGATGGTCAACACCGAAATCAGATTGATTATATTCTTTGCAGCCAAAGATGGAGAAGCTCTATACAGTCAACAAAAACAAGACCAGGAGCTGACTGTGGCTCAGATCATGAACTCCTTATTTCCAAATTCAGACTTAAATTGAAGAAAGTAGGGAAAACCGCTAGACCATTCAGGTATGACCTAAATCAAATCCCTTATGATTATACAGTGGAAGTGAGAAATAGATTTAAGGGCCTAGATCTGATAGACAGAGTTCCTGATGAACTATGGAATGAGGTTCGTGACATTGTACAGGAGACAGGGATCAAGACCATCCCCATGGAAAAGAAATGCAAAAAAGCAAAATGGCTGTCTGGAGAAGCCTTACAAATAGCACTGAAAAGAAGAGAGGCGAAAAGCAAAGGAGAAAAGAAAAGATATAAGCATCTGAATGCAGAGTTCCAAAGAATAGCAAGAAGAGATAAGAAAGCCTTCTTCAGCAATCAATGCAAAGAGATAGAGGAAAACAACAGAATGGGAAAGACTAGAGATCTCTTCAAGAGAATTGGAGATACCAAGGGAACATTTCATGCAAAGATGGGCTCGATAAAGGATAGAAATGGTATGGACCTAACAGAAGCAGAAGATATTAAGAAGAGGTGGCAAGAATACACAGAAGAACTGTACAGAAAAGATCTTCACGACCCAGATAATCATGAGGATGTGATCACTAATCTAGAGCCAGACATCTTGGAATGTGAAGTCAAGTGGGCCTTAGAAAGCATCACTAAGAACAAAGCTAGTGGAGGTGATGGAATTCCAGTTGAGCTGTTTCAAATCCTGGAAGATGATGCTGTGAAAGTGCTGCACTCAATATGCCAGCAAATTTGGAAAACTCAGCAGTGGCCACAGGACTGGAAAAGGTCAGTTTTCATTCCAATTCCAAAGAAAGGCAATGCCAAAGAATGCTCAAACTACCGCACAATTGCACTCATCTCACACGCTAGTAAAGTAATGCTCAAAATTCTCCAAGCCAGGCTTCAGCAATATGTGAACCGTGAACTCCCTGATGTTCAAGCTGGTTTTAGAACAGGCAGAGGAACCAGAGATCAAATTGCCAACATCCGCTGGATCATGGAAAAAGCAAGAGAGTTCCAGAAAAACATCTATTTCTGCTTTATTGACTATGCCAAAGCCTTTGACTGTGTGGATCACAATAAACTGTGGAAAATTCTGAAAGAGATGGGAATACCAGACCACCTAACCTGCCTCTTGAGAAATCTGTATGCAGGTCAGGAAGCAACAGTTAGAACTGGACATGGAACAACAGACTGGTTCCAAATAGGAAAAGGAGTACGTCAAGGCTGTATATTGTCTCCCTGCTTATTTAACTTATATGCAGAGTACATCATGAGAAACGCTGGACTGGAAGAAACACAAGCTGGAATCAAGATTGCCGGGAGAAATATCAATAACCTCAGATATGCTGATGACACCACCCTTATGGCAGAAAGTGAGGAGGAGCTAAAAAGCCTCTTGATGAAAGTGAAGGAGGAGAGCGAAAAAGTTGGCTTAAAGCTCAACATTCAGAAAACGAAGATCATGGCATCCGGTCCCATCACTTCATGGGAAATAGATGGGGAAACAGTGGAAACAGTGTCAGACTTTATTTTTTTGGGCTCCAAAATCACTGCAGATGGTGACTGCAGCCATGAAATTAGAAGACGCTTACTCCTTGGAAGAAAAGTTATGACCAACCTGGATAGTATATTCAAAAGCGGAGACATTACTTTGCCGACTAAGGTCAGCCTAGTCAAGGCTGTGGTTTTTCCTGTGGTCATGTATGGATGTGAAAGTTGGACTGTGAAGAAAGCTGAGTGCCGAAGAATTGATGCTTTTGAACTGTTGTGTTGGAGAAGACTCTTGAGAATCCCTTGGACTGCAAGGAGATCCAACCAGTCCATTCTGAAGGAGATCAACCCTGGGATTTCTTTGGAAGGAATGATGTTAAAGCTGAAACTCCAGTACTTTGGCCACCTCATGCGAAGAGTTGACTCATTGGAAAAGACTCTGATGCTGGGAGGGGTTGGGGGCGGGAGGAGAGGGGGACGACCGAGGATGAGATGGCTGGATGGCATCATGGACTCGATGGACGTGAGTCTGGGTGAACTCCGGGAGATGGTGATAGACAGGGAGGCCTGGCCTGCTGCGATTCATGGGGTCGCAAAGAGTCGGACATGACTGAGCGACTGAACTGAACTGAACTGAACTATTTTACTCAGTGTTCTTTCACATTGGCAAGAAAATCCCCTCTCTTGACTCGTCTTGTTCTAACCACAAAAGGAGATCCAAGGATTTCTGATTCATTATACAAAATACCAAAACCTTTATACCTATACTGAAATACAGCAATAAATGGGATATACTTTGTTCATAAACACAGATATGGATGTCAAATAAACCTTTAATTATAAGGAATAGTATTTTAAGAGTATCAGAAAGAAAGCCCTAAACAGAAAAAGATACATCTCCGAGTTACTGAGGTCAAGCAAGAACAAAAAAAGACATAAAATGTGTTCCCTTCAGCTCCACCTTGGCACTCAGCTACTTGGAATACTTCTCTTTTCAATCACAAGATCAAGGATCTTCCCTGGATGTCACTATGTGGGAGGAGCTGGAAGACTTGGTTCTGGAACGCGCCCTGCCCATGGCAGTAGCGCTCTGTCTCTCTCAGCTCTCAAGGCCTCTCTCTTCCTCATCTTATGATGGAATTCAGGACCTCCCAGGGCTGATATCAGGAACTGGATGCTACAGAACCCCAGTGGTTCTGGGTGGCTATTTCTTTCACTTCCTTTCAAGGGGCTTCACATATATATCTCACAATTCCTTCTGTGACCTGAGATTGCCCTCCTTAGACCTAAGGTCTCAAACCCTGACAACTATACTGTGACAACACAGCAAGATGCTCAGCTTGAGAGCCCTGCCTGGAGCCTTCTTACACCGCAGATTCTGGGCTGTTGCATTCCTCAGTCCAGGTGCACGGTGTCCTCCTATAGGCCCTTGCCCCTTAGATTAGAGGCTTCTTGGGAAATGCCTCATCCCTGAAAAGCCCTGATCAGCTTCCTTACTCCAAACTTTGCAGAGGAGTCCCTGTCCTAGGAGTGATGAGATCTGGGAAAATCCAAAGCATAAGTAAGGGGGTCCAGGTAGAGACCTGTGAGAGAAACAAAACGTGGTAACCTGTCCCTTCTCTCTTTCAGCCAGACTTCTCAGGCAACCTCTGTTCTAATCAATAAACTTTATATTTTAGATCTAAGAGATATGTCTTTATACAAAGAAATGGCTGTGAGATGATTTATTTTTTGAGTCCTGATCTTGTGAGCTTATCTGAATCTTAGCTTTCAGATCTTTTAAGCTTATCTGAGACCTAATATGTATGGATAGATGATTAGCGAATATCTTTTTTTTTCCTCTCTTCATATGTCACATATATTTTGCTTTTATTATTATTATTGCTCTGGCTATTACAATAGTTGTACATGAGAGTCCCTCTTCTTACTGCTTCAGATATATTTTGCAGTAATGAGAATAAAAAGGGAATTAAGGGTATAAAGTCAGCTCAGGCTTGCAGGAGTGAGAGGGTGAGCTTTAGACTAACTCAGATCAAGGGCCTACGACCATCACTGTCACTTACCAGCCATGGGAAATTTGTCACGTTATTAAACTGAGAGTGCCTCAGCTTTTTAACTGTGAGTTGAATGCCCTAAGCCTGGTCTGGAAGGACTGGTGGCCTTGGTGCTAACTGTAAAGCATCTGCCACAGTGCCTAGCAGGCACCATATCCCTCCCTTTTCATGACTGGTGGCTGCACTTTCCAACAAAGTTATGACCTTCCTTATGCCTAATACAGGGCTTCCCTAGTGGCTCAACAGTAGAGTATCCACCTGTGGTACAGGAACCACAGGAGACATAGATTTGATCCCTGGGTTGGGAAGATCCCCTGGCGGAGGAAATGACAACCCACTTCAGAATTCTTCCCTGGAAAATCTCATGGACAGAGGGGTTTCATGGGCTACAGTCCATGGTGTCACAAAAGTGTCAGACATGACTTAGCAATTCAATAATAACAAAAAGGCGTGATATAAAGAAGTTAGGGAGAGTGCTGACAGCCATGCCCTGATCTTCTAGAACTGACATCAAAGGATAGGGCATGACTCTCTTTTGTTCCCTCTATTCAAGGATGCGGGGAAGGCAATGGCACCCCACCCCAGTACTCTTGCCTGGAGAATCCAATGGACGGAGTAGCCTGGTGGGCTGCAGTCCATGGGGTCGCTAACAGTCGGACAGACTGAGCGACTTCACTTTCACTTTTCTCTTTCATGCATTGGAGAAGGAAATGGCAACCCACTCCAGTGTTCTTGCCTGGAGAATCCCAGGGATGGGGGAGCCTGGTGGGCTGCCGTCTATGGGGTCACACAGAGTCGGACACGACTGAAGTGACTAAGCAGCAGCAGCATTCAAGGATGAGTAGACCCCTGTCTCCACTCGGGCTCCACAATTTGAATTTTGGTGGGGCCTGGGAAATCCCCTCCTTCTTGAAATCCTCACAGTAAGACCGATACCTCCCTGTGAGCCTGGAGGAAGAAATAAGGGTGGCTTTAACTAGCCATGCCTGCCAATAGTCTCATAAGGATGAAAGCTCTGGAAGCTGGTTGAGGATGACAGATGGTTCCTCTCAGGGTCCCAAATCAAGGTCTCAAATTTGACTCTCAGCCAAGCCCAAGATTCCCCCTTGTTAACATGGGACCCAAAACCCTAACTTTCCTGCTACTCCTCGGTCAGAACTGAAGGGCCCCTTGGCCTGACAACTCCGCCTGGGGCCTTGTAGCCTGACAGTAGGGAGGATTCTGTGTGGACATCCTGGTATATGTGTTCTCACATTCTTTACCATCTTCAATCTGACTTGGAAATAACCTGGAAATATTCCCTGAATTGCCTTAACACTTCTCCAATCAGGCCCCCAATTCACTGAGACTCTCAAGGTAGAAGCGGAATTTGTCTTATGGGCCACCCAGCCTGTGGTCTTCCAAGGCTAACAGTAGTGGAAGGAATATGATCTGCCCCCACTGTTTTGAGGCAGATGGTCTTTTCAGTCTTCAGGGTCCTTACCTTAACTTCTGGCACAACCTGGAAATCGTCCTGCTGAGCTTCGGCTGCTCCCTTTGATCAGGATGAGGTTCCTTACCTCCATGTGATCCTCTGGGAGGAAGTGAGTAGGACTCACCATGCTACCAGGCCTAGTGGCACAATCTCAGGCCTGACAACAGGGACAGCACCCTCTGTAGCCTCCTTCTTTCTGGGAGGGATCCTTCGCTGTCGGTCTGTATCATCAGTTCACTCCTGTTAGGAAGTAGGTACCCTTCCTCAGCTGATACAGGCTCCCTCCATTAGCCCAAGGACTTTAATGCNTAGCCCCCTTCTTTCTAGGAAGGATCCTCTGCTGTCAGTCAGTATCTTCAGTTGCCTCCTGTTAGGAACTAGGTACCCTTCCTCACCTGATAGAGGCTTCCTCCATTAGTCCAAGGACTTTAATGCCCTGAAGCCATTCTCCTTCCGGAAATAAGGGATAGACTTACTCTGAAGGCCCTGCCTGTTCCCTCCCAGGGCCCATTACATTTGCAGAACTTTCTAAGAATTTATCTGTAATGGGGTAGTTGGCTGCCACACTCCTCATACAGGACTGTGCAAATATCATGCCTGGGATTTCCACTCTCTGATGAAGAGCCAGCCTATAAACCAAGGTCCACATCTCCTTGACAGCCTCCAGTCAGAAGTCAGGGGGCCCTTGAGCTGGCCAGCACTTGCCTATGCTTCCCAGGGCTAACTGGAGAGGAGGGACTAAGTGTAGCCCTGTCGGCTGGGGTTGAGGGGCTTCCATATCCACACCCTGGGTCTTCAATTTGACTCTGCACCCTTCCTGGGGCTCTATTCTCTGCTGATCTGAGGCTGAGGACTCTGCTGATTCCCAATGGCCCCACCTTCCCGGGACCTGAGTTGAAAATGTTAGCCACAGCAGCCTGGATTGTTCTCGACTTCATGGGATTGCCAACGAGGACGGGTCTTTACGGGTTGCTATTGTTGTGGCTGGGTCTTTCTATCACCCTCATTCAGGTTTATCACCATCATTTCTGANTCCCCACCTTCCCGGGACTTGAGCTGAAAGCATTAACCACAGCAGCCTGGATTTTTCTGGACTTTATGGGTTTGCCAATGAGGACAGGTCTTTACGGGTTGCTACTGTTGTGGCTGGGTCTTTTTATCACCCTCATTCACGTTAATTACTGTCAATTCTGAGAGATTGATCCTCACTCCCATCCAATCTCAGAACTCTGCCCCAACACCAAGTTTCTTAGGTCTCTGAGAAGCCTGAAGAATAAGCGAGGCTATGTTTTGCCTAACAGTTCTGAGATCCTCTGTGTCTGAGAGCAGTCAGGAATGCTGTTCCAGTGACCACTCCCTCCTTTTCTGGTGTGTTGCTCTCCTTAATCCTCCTACATGGGGTCCTCATCTTGCTTTCTGTGTCTTGGATTAAAGGCTTCTGGGGAAATTATACATCTCTGCAAACTCTTGAGCCGTATTTGCTCCGCAGTGCTACAGAGAATGGGTCCCTGTCCTAGGAGTGATGGGAGATGGAGAAGCTATAGCCCAAGGCAGGAGTCCCAGGACAGGTGGTCACCCATCAGGGAAAAAAAGTACATCAATCTATCTCCTCATCAGCCAGGTGAAGATTCTCATGTTTTTTCTGATAGATATACTTTCTACTGGCAAGAGACTGTAAGCATGATATGGAGAGCCCTTGGTCTTCAGAGGTTATCTAATATGGTCAATGCACACGCTTATACTGGCACCAAATATTGTCTCATTAATCTGTGAGTAATGAATAAGGGATATGTATTTTTTGTTACATATATTTCGTATTCTTACTGCTCTGGCTACACATTCTGATCCAGGAGCTTGAGCACAAGGGCATTCTTTTTTATCACCTAGAACAAATTTTGAAGTATTGAGAAAAACCCTGAAATAAAAGATACAGGGTGGGGACTTTCCTGGTGGTCCAGGGACTAGGACTCCAGGCTCCCAACGCAGGGGGCCCAGGTTTGACCCCTGGTCAGGGAAGCAGACCCCACATGCTGCAACTAAGAGCCAGCACAGCCAAATAAATAAGAAAAAGGAAATGAAATATCAAATGTTGAAAGTACTTGTTAAAAAAAAAAGACAACGGTGTGTCTTGGGGTGGGAGGTGGAAATAGTATGAGTGCTACAGTAGTTTATAGAGCAGGAGTCTAGTCCCAACTCTGTCATTTACCAGCCTAAAGTATTTCAGCAAAAATCAAACACTATCTCTGTGAGCCTTGGGCTCTCCATCATGAGCTGTGTTTGATAGGCCCTGTCTTGTTGGACTGGTGGAATATATGTATTTACAGAAAGCATCTGTCATGGTGCTTGACTCTACTGAGACATTAGGGGCAATGGCAGTTATTACTATGATTATCTTGACCTCAGATAATTAGCTGGGATTACATCAGCTGGTTTTTTGTTTTTGTTTTTTTTTTTCATCTAAGAGATATCAGGTACTATGCAGCATTCTAACTGAAGGGAAAAAAAATACCCAACCTCCTGAATCTAGCAAAAATTCTTCCTAGCAATGAAAACAAAGTAATATGCTGTTTCCAACCCCTTTACCCTTTTTTCTTTTTCTTCTTGAGGCAGAGAGCATCTCAGCCTCTTCCATAGAATGACAGCTTCTCTGAGAGACTATAATTGAATGGGAAGAGGCTGGGACATTTTTGACTAAATATCACCAGTATAAGCATGAAGACTTCTTAAGAACAGATGCTCAATTAATGTCTGTGTAAAAGAAGAACCACGAATAAATCATTTGCAATAATTTATATTCTCAAACATTCTTGAAAAACATAAGCAGATCCAGGTATATAACTTTTACCTTTACAAAAAGGGAGACTAAACAGAGAGGAAAGTAAACCAAAAACTGACTAGCTTTCAGCTATATCTCTATTTATGTATCAATGTTCTGAGCCTCTCTTAGCATGGTGTTTTTCACATTTCTAAGAATATTCTTATCCTAAAGTGATGTTATTCTCATCCTGGATCACAAGTGATTTAAGGATTTCCAATATGTATTTCAAAAAACAAAACTCTTACTCCTGAGTCTAACGAACAGCAAACAATGTGTACCCATATAAATAATATACTTCTATCATTAAACTAAATAAAGTTTTTGTTGAAAAAAGTAATACTGAAAATTTTGGGGGGAAGTCAACAAGTTATTGATGCATATAAGGAACACAGGTTGACAGGCTTTGCCAACCACAAAGTGAAGAGTGGGCTTCAGACCTCACTAGGGCGAGATGAGCGGCTGGATGTGGCCCTGGAGTGGTCACTGGCAGAAGTATTAGCACTGGCCAAGGCAGTAGAACCAGGCCTGGCTGAGGCAGAAGGGCCAGCACTGGCAGAGGCGGAAGGGCCAGGCCTGGGCACAGCAGAAAGGCCAGGCCTGCCTGAGGCAGAAATGCCACGCCTGGCCACGGGAGACATCTCAGCCCTGGCTGAGGATGAAGTGCCAGCACTGGATGCAGGAGAAGTACCCGGTCTGGCCAAGGCAGAAGGGCCAGCACTGGCTGAGGCGGAAGGGCCAGGCCTGGGCACAGCAGAAAGGCCAGGCCTGCCTGAGGCAGAAATGCCAGGCCTGGCCACGGGAGACATCTCAGCCCTGGCTGCAGCAGAAGTGCCAGGTCTGGCTGAGGCAGAAGGGCTACCACTGGCTGAGGCAGAAGGGCCAGGCCTGGCCCTGGCAGACATGTCAGCCCTGGCTGAGGCAGAAGGGCCAGCACTGGCTGAGGCAGAATGGCCAGGCCTTGCCCTGGCAGACATGTCAGCACTGGCTGGAGCAGAAGTGCCAGGTCTGGCTGAGGCAGGATGGCCAGCACTGGCCGAAGCAAAAGGGCCGGGCCTGACTGTGGCAGACATGTCAGCCCTGGCTGCAGCAGAAATGCCAAGTCTGGCCAAAGCAGAAGGGCCAGCACTCGCTGAGGCAGAATGGCCAGTCCTGGCCCTGGCAAACATGTCAGCTCTGGCCGAGGCCAATGTGCCAGGCCTGGCTGAGGCAGGATGGCCAGCACTGGCCAAAGCAGAAGGACCAGCACTGGCCGATACAGAAGGGCCGGGCCTGGCTGTGGCAGACATGTCAGCCCAGGCTGCAGCAGAAGTGCAAGATTAGGCCGAGGCAGAAGGGCCAGCCCTGGCCCTGGCAGACAAGTCAGCCCTGGCCGAGGCCGATGTGCCATGTCTGGCCGAGGCAGGATGGCTGGAACTGGCCAAGGCAGAAGGGCCGGGCCTTGCCATGGCAGACATGTCAGCCCTGGTAGCAAGAGAAGTGCCAGGTCTGGCCGAGGCAGAAGGGCCAGCACTGGCCGAGCAGAAGGCCCAGCACTGGCTGAGGCTGAATGGCCAGCACTGGCCAAGGCAGAAGGGCCGGTCCTGGCTGCAGCTCTGGTTCTGGAGCTTTCTACCTCCTCTCTCCAGGCCTCCTCATAATGTGGCAGTAAGGCATCAGGGACCGAAACCTTGACCTTGGTCAAAATCTGCAGGACTTTCATCTTGCTGGTTTCTGTGAGTGCTTTAGGACCCCACAGGAACTCAAAGCAAGGGGGATTGCTGCCGGGCACCTGGCGGTACTCCAGGTACCCTTCCCGCACCAGATTTTCGGTGATGAGCTTTCTTTCTGGTGTCTCCAAAGATGAAGTGCCTTCTTCCATCATAGATGCCCAGAATATTCAGGAACTTCCAGATCTCCTCCTCAGAGGCATAGTGGCCATTTAGGTAGATGACACCCAGCAGAGGCATCAGAAGACCATTCTTCAGCAGCCCCAGTCACCTCTCATAGACTCACTGTTGCTGAGATCTAGGTTGCTCACCAGGGTATAGCAGTGACTGATAGGCCTGACTTCCTTCAGCACCAGGCCAAACACCAGCTCCATGCATTCAGAGGTCCTGCTAAGGATCTCAGGGAATTGCTCCCTGTACCTTCTAGTGATTGCCTTCAGCATTTCTGACCTCTTAATGAGCTCCCTCATCTTATACTTAAACAGCATGTACTGCACCAACATCTCTGCCTTCCAGGTCAGAAGATCTGTGTGAGAGCTCTCAGCAGCAGCTGAGGCCTGGGAAGAATTTTCACCTTCCTGAACTTGGCCCTCGGCACCTACACCAGATCTCGAGAGTGCTGCGGCACCTACACCAGATCCCGAGCGTGCTGCGGCACCAACACCAGATCTCGAGTGTGCTGAGCGCCCGACACCAGATCTTTTGCGTATAGCACCTGCAGCAGCACTGGTGGTGCCTTGGGCTCCCTGAGGCCCCTCAGAGTTGCCAGCAGCAGACGAGCTTGAGGGACCGCTCTCTGAATCAGGAGGGGAGGAGGAGGTGGTCTCCTCTTCCCCAGATATGGTAGCCTGATCATGAAGACCCTGGGTCTCAGCCTGGGCCTGGGGACGTTTCTCACGAGCACGGTGCTTACTCTTCTGTCCACGGGGCATGATGGCTGTGGTCAGGGCAGGCAGGCAGGAGTCTGGGCCAATAGACAGGAGGTTGGGGTGCCTGGAGGATGGAGAATGAGGTGACATGAGCACCTTAAAACCGGGAGATTCCACCTTGGCTTAATCAAAGGCCGCCTCTGCTGGTGTCCTTGAGGACACTGCCCTAGGAACACACAAGGCTCCTGTTTCCCGGTCAGCCTGTCCCCCGAGAATCCCAGAGGAAGAACAGAGGCCTTACTTTTCCTCTGGGTCCTCTCAGCCCTGCTTTGGATTTACTGAGGTGACAGCAGGTGCTGGCAGCGGGGTCCCCTCAGCTCATCTTCAGTATTTTACGTCAAGTCCTGGCGGAGCCTGGGTACCGTCCCCTCTGCTACTCTGATGCAGACATTTTAGAACTCCACATGATCCAGAAACAAGTGAAGGGCTGCCTCAGTCCACCTCCCTCCCAGGGGATACCCAGTGCTGAGAGCTCAGTAGGGTCTTTTCTATCCTGAGTCCACTCGGATCATCATTCATGGTCCTTACCTTGGCTCCTTAAAACGTTGGGTACTATTCTCCATTTGCTGACTGGTAGCTGCACCTTCAGACTAGACATTTCCCCTCCCCTAGACTTGGTATAAAACGGTAAAGCAGGTGTTCAAACTCACAGCCCATCTCTGAGATTTCCTGGGTTGAAATCCAAGGGTTGGGATGGATGCTCTGAGTCCTCACTCAGGTTCCTCAACTGAGCTCTTGGTAGAGAACCTCCTCTTTCTCCTGAACTAATACCTGTCTGATAGTAAAAGCCAATCACCCTGTGTCCCAACAGGAGGAAGTGAAGATGACCTCATCTTACCAAACACGGTCTCCTAAGAATGGAAGCTGTTGCAGGCAGGTTGATGTCCCTGTGGTCCCACACAAGATCCCAATTCAAAGTTAATTTTTTTTTGTTCCTCTTTTCTTTTATGTGTCTTTTCAAAAAAATTATTTATCTTTAATGAAAGGATAATATCTTTACAATATTGTATTTTCTTCTGTCCCACATCAATATGAACCAGCCATAGGTATACTGTATGTCCCCTCACTCTTTAAACTCTCTCCCACCTCCCATCCCATCCCACCCCTCTGAAGCTGTCAGAGCACTGGCTTTGAGCTCCCTGAGTCATAAAACTAATTCCCACTGGTTATCTATTTTCCATATGGTAATGTGTACGTTTTCAATGTTACTCTCTCAATCTGCCCCTCCCCCTCCTTCCCCCACTGTGTCCACGAGTGTGTTCTCTAGTTCTGCATCTCCAGGCTGCCCTGCAAATAGGTTCATCAGTACCATATATATGCATTCTGGATTCCATATATATGCATTAATATATGATATTGGCTTTCTTCTTCCTGACTTAATTCACTTTGCATAAAAAAACTAGGAATAAAACTACCACATGAGCCAACAATCCCACTACTGGTCATATACCCTGAGGAAACGATAACTGAAAAAGACACTTGGACTCAAATGTTCACTGCATCACTATTTACAATAGCCAGGACATAGAAGTAACCAAGGTCTACATTTGACTCACGACAGGATGTAAGAGTTCTCCCTCTGCTGACCACTCCTTAGCTTACAGTGGGGACCGACATGTATTCTTGAGGTCTGCCAGGGATGACGACAGGGAGGATTTGGTCTGAATGATGTGGTGTGGAACATCCCCACAGCCCCCGATGTTCTCACCATGACCCTTCACAAATCTGAAACCCTCCCTTGCCAACCTGAGGGTGCGCCCTTTGACCTGGTCACTCACTTCCCTGAGATATCCCGGGAAGTGTCATCTCAAAACGCCCGATTCTCCCAGGCCTGAAAACAGGGCTGGCACTTTACGTGGCCCCGTTTCTTAAGGAAGCGGCCCCCATCCTCACTCAGCGTCATGACCATGAATCATGTTGGGGACTAGCTCCCATTGTTGAACTGGTTTTATTCTGTTAGAGCAAGGCTCTCACTCCCCCAAACCAGCTCCAGTGGACACCAGGGGGCACCACAGTTGGCCAGCTCTACCCGGGGCCTCCTGGCGCCCAGTATAGGGGAGTCGCTCAGTCCCACACTGAGGGGAGTCACTCAGTGTGGCCCCCTTGTGATGTCGACGTCAGCTCATCAGTCCTCAGGACTGTATTCTAGGTCCTAGACCTCCCCACAATGGCAACCCACTCCAGTACTCTTGCCTGGAAAAGCCCATGGATGGAGGAGCCTGGTGGGCTGCAGTCCATGGGATCGCTAAGAGTGGGACACGACTGAGTGACTGCACTTTCACTTTTCACGCATTGGAGAAGGAAATGACAACCCACTCCAGCATTCTTGCCTGGAAAATACCAGGGACGGTGGAGCCTGGTGGGCTGCCATCTATGGGGTCGCACAGAGTCAGACACGACTGAGGCGACTTAGCAGCAGCAGCTGCAGAACTCCCCACAGACCAACGCCTTAGCCTGAGACACTCTAGACCACATTCAGCCGATAGCACTGAGGGGCCCACAGGAACCATATCACAAGGGTGGGATGTGGATGGGTCACTTTTATTACTGGGAGGGTTGGGAAGTCTCCTCAGCTACATTCAGGTCCTCACCTTGGGTCCGGACGAGTCCTAGACACTGAGTCTCTGCCAGTCACTCCGGCTACCAGTTGAGCTTCTCGCCTTTGAAGTGGAAGTGGAGGGGGGCTGCATCCGGTCCAACGTGAGGTTGCCCAGGGACGACGGCAGGGCAGCGTGCTACGGGAACCTCGGTAGCTCAATATTCATCCATCCCTGGATTCTCTCTCAGGGTCCTCCGTGTGCAGTTTATCAGAGCCCCAAAGGCCTCCATTTATGAACTGAAGTCCTACAACCCCCCAAAAAGCCCTCACCTTCCCAAATCCCTAGTGGAGGTAATCAGGGCAATGCTTTGAGAATCTCTGCTTGTCAGGAGCAGCACGACTCTATAAGCCTCCCACTTTGGGGAGAGATCCTCTCATTAGCACTGATCGTCCTCACCTTAAGTCCAGTTATGGTCAAGATAACACCCCTCTGCAGATCTGGGGCCCTATCCTGCTAGAGAAGGCTGTGCCCTCCCTGAGATAACACAGGTGGAATGAGGGGACTTCTCAGAAGTACCTTCTTTGGGTCTCTCAGAGCTAAGAATTTACAGAACATTGTTTGGCTCCCTCTCCAGGGGTCCCCTCTAACACTCAGCATTGTCATCTGAGGTCCTGCTTGGGCTCAGGTTCGTCCACCCACGAAACTAGGCTGATCCTATTAGACAGAGGCCTCACCTCACTGAGAATTTCCAGACTAAAATCAACCTGACATCTGTGCCCTGAGCTTCCTGGGAAGCACAGCAACAGAGATTTTCCAGGGCCTCCTTTGATGTAGTATGTGCTACTGTGAGTACACGTTCATGTCCTTACATTGACATGTGACGAACCCTGTAACTCCACTCTCTGCTTTATGAAGCTGCTTGTCTTACATCCAGGTCCTAGTCTGCTTGAGAATTCCAAGTTGGAAGTCAGGGTGACCCTCATGAGATCGTAGTCCATAAGGGCCTCCAAAAACAGGCAGTGGGGATGCAACTCCAGTCCTTCTGGATTCCTCTTGCTCAGCATCCTCACTACATCTACCACAGCCTGGGACTGCTCCTTCTACTGATGTAAGATACCTCTTTGGGTGACCACTATAATCAGGAGTCACTGTCTCCACAGTCCTCTTTCAGGGAGTTCCAATATCAGCTTCTGTCACTTGATTAAAGGTTTCCGGGGAAATGCATATTCCTACGAACACTTGAGCAGTTACCCTCTAGCAAATCTTGGAGAAAATGGGTCTCAGTCCCAAAAGTGATGTAAGGTTAGGAAAATGCAGCAGAAATCAAGGAACTCAGGTCTGATGTTATGCTGTCCGAGAGAAAGAGCTCATATATTCCTTCTCTTCAGCTAGATTTTGGGTGTGTGCTGAGTTGCTCAGTCATGTCTTACTCTTTGCCACTCCATGGACTGTAGCCTGACAGGCTCCTCTGTCCATGGGAATTCTCCAGGCAAGAATCCTGGAGTGAGTTGCTCTCCTCAAGGTAATGTACCAAACCCAGAATCAAACCCAGGACTCCCACATTGCAGATGGATTCTTTACTTTCTGAGCCACCAGATTTAGGGTAGTTCTAAAATCTTTACTTTCAGGACCCTCCTGTTGGTCAAGTGGTTAAGACTTTGTACTCCCAATGCAGAGGGCCCAGGTTTGATCCCTGGTCAGGTAATTGGATCCTACATACCAGAACTAAAAGTTCACATGCCAGAGCTAACACTTTCACACACCACAACTAAAGAGCCTGCATGTGGCAACAAAGATCCTGAGTGTCACAGCTAAGACTCAGAGCAGCCAAAAAGAAATAAAAATCATATTTTTAAGTAAAAAAGTAAGTATTTACTTTCTACATAGAAGGATAGCACCTGATAATCTTGTAAGCCCTTGATGACTTGAGGGTGTCTGAATTTGCACCTACAGATGACCATAGGTTTATTGAGCATTATCTCTTTCTCCCCTTTCTCTCTCTTAATTATTTTGGTTATGTGCTATGTGGCAATATTGATGGTAAGAGAGTTTTGTGGGACAGTGGATACATGTATATGTGTGGGTGAATCCCTTCCCTGTTCATCTGAAACTGTCACAATATTGTTAAACAGCTATCCCCAAGCAAAAAATAAATGCTCAAATTATAAAAAACAAAACTGTGCTTCTATTGCAAGCGATATGAGTTCAAACCCTGGTTGTGGACTTAAGAGCCCATGTTTCAAGGGGTGGTCCTAAGATGATGGAGAAATAGGATGGGGAGACCACTTTCTCCCCCACAAATTCATCGAAAGAACATTTGAATGCTGAGAAAATTCCACAAAACAACTTCTGAATTTTGGCAGAGGACATCAGGCACCTAGAAAGGCAGCCTATTGTCTCCGAAAAGAGGTAGGACGAAATATAAAAGATAAAAAGACGCAAAAGAGGTAGGGACAGAGATCTGTCTTGGGAAGGGAGTCTTAAAAAAGAGAGAAGTGTTCGAACATCAGGAAACCTCTCACTGGCGGGTCTGTGGCAAGCCTTGGAATCTCAGAGGGCAACATAACTGGGAGGAAAAATGAATAAATGAATAAATAAATAAATACATAAATAATTAAACCCCACAGATTACATGCCTAACGGCAACTCCCAGTGGAGCAGCAGCTCAGACACTTGCAGCTGCCATTACCAAGCGCGGGCTGGACAGGGAGGCACAGGCTGCATTGCTTAGGGTAAGGACCCTGGGCCTGAATGCCCCGAGGACCATCTGAGGGAAATAACTTGAGATAGCAACCCAGACTGTGGGATAGCTATCCCGCGAAAAGCCCTAACCTAAGACACTGCCAGGCCTGCTCACAGAGCAAAGGACTGAGCAGTGCTAGCCGGCTGTGGACCGACCCAACCCCCTCCCCTCCCCGGAGACAGGCAGGCGAGGGCAGCCAGAGCCAGAAGAGGGCAACTGAAGCACCAGAGAAGCATCCTTTACCAAACTGCAAGCAGGCTTCATTGCTAACCAAGATTTCTGCGGATTCTGGATGGCTGACATCCGCTGGGAGGGTCGCAGCCAGAGATCAGCTTCCCAGAAGAGACACATGGCACACCTGAGAAGAGCACCCGTCCTACACCCAGAAAACCAAGCGGCTGGGACAGGGGAGGCGGTAAGAGGCAGCCTCCAACTGGGGGCGACTGCGCTCGCCAAGCACCTGGTCACCTGAGCTGCTTGGACCTGGGACAGGCACAAAACGCAGGCCCAACCAAGTCTGCGCCTTTGTGGAGGACCCAAGAACCTGAACCTGAGAGGCTTAGACCTGGGAAGTGCTCGCAACCCAGGCCCCGCCTCAGACAGTTCCCAGCAGAGCAACCTAGAGCCTGAGCAGTGTAGACTGGGAAACCACACACGCGGTGAGCGGGGGGCAAACCCAGTGTGGCCGAGACACTGCGGGCACTCCCCGCAAACATTTGCTTGCAGTGTTCCTCCTTCCCACAGCACGAGTGAACAAGTGAGCCTAAAATAAGTGACCACCACCGCCCCCTTGTGTCAGGGTGGAAATTAGACACTCAAGAGACCAGCAAACAGAAGAAGCTAAAATAAACAGAGGGCACTGCTTTGGAAGTGACAAGTGCAACAGATTAAAACCCTGTCGTTAGCACTGACTACATAGGAAGGGGCCTTTAGATCTTGAGAAGTGTAAGCTGGATCAAGGAACTATCTGAAAATGAACTGACCCCACACTGTCCACAACAGTGCCACAGAAAGTCTTAGATATAGTTTTATTATTATAACTTTTCAATTAATTAAAAAAAATTTAATCCTCTATTTCTCCTTTAAATTTCATTTCTATAACCTACTATTACCTTGCAAAAAAAGACCTTCTTTTTAAAGCAAACTTCATATATATATATATATATATATTTTATAATTTTTGTGACTTTGTTTTTGAATATTTTATTTTTGAGACTCTACCTTCTACTCTAGATTTTTAATCTTTGCTTTTTGGTATTTGTTATCAATTTTGTACCTTTAAGAACCCAATCTTCAGTACCCATTTTTACTTGGGAGCGAGATTACTGGCTTGACTGCTCTCTCCCCCTTTGGACTCTCCTTTTTCCCTACCAGGTCACCTCTATCTCCCCCTTCCCTCTTTTCTTCTCTACCCAACTAGGTCAATCTCTTTGTGTGTTCCGGGCTGTGGAGAACACTTAGAGAGCTGATTACTGGCTGGATGGGTCTCTCTCA
>SJYX01009299.1:26188-40627 GCA_006410675.1 Oreotragus oreotragus | reverse complement strand
CTCTCCAGTTCTGACAGCATGGATATAACTAGAGGACTTTATGCCACAGTGAAATAAGCCAGACACAGAAGGACAAGTACTACATGACATTTTTATGAGCAGTCTATAATGGTCAAAGTCAAAGAAGCAGAGAATAGAGTGGTGGTTGCTGGAGGCTATGGGAGGGTGGATGGGAAGGAACTGTAGACTTAAAAAACATTCACAATCTAAAAGTTGACAGTGATGTTCGATTTGGTAGAAATGTTTAGGACTTCTACCCAGGAGGCAGCATCTCCAGTAACCCTGAGAGTTCGAACTGCTCTGGGGAAGGGAGGGGAGGAGCCAGGTCATATAGAAGTTTTGCAACAAAGGGCAGGCAGTCTCAATGTCAAAAGATTACCATAAATGAAGGAAAACCAGATAACCCAAGTTAAGGAGTTTAGCGCTTTTGCTTGTAGGGGAAGATGCAAGAATCTGGGCCACTGAAATCATTCCTTTGATAGGCACCTCACCTATCTGTATCCTGTAGTTTTACATCTTGTGTTCCTCAAGGCTCATCATCTGGGGGTTGCAACTGTTGAAAACCGACAATGTTTATCCACTGATATGGCAGGCAGTATTCCAATTCTCAGTATTAATCAAAAGTTACAAAGTTTATTATACAAAAGGAATAAGTTCTAGGAAACTACTATATAATATGAGCTTATACTTAAGAATACTATACGGTACACTCTCTTAAGAGGGCAAATACTATGGCAAGTGTTCTTATCACACACAGAACACGTAAAAGGTGAGAAGGCAACTGTTAGAATGGCCATGATCAAAAAATCTACAAATAATAAATGCTGGAGAAGGTGTACAAAAAAGGGAACATTCTTGCATGGTTGGTGGGAATGTAAACTGATAGAGCCACTATGGAGAACAGTATAGAAATTCCTTAAAAATTAGGAATAAAACTACCACATGATCTAACAATCCTACTATTGGGCATATACCCTTACGAAGCCATAACTGAATAAGACACATGTATTCCAATGTTAATTGCAGCACTATTTACAATAGCTAGGACATGGAAGCCACTTAGATGTCCATTGATAGATGAATGGATAAAGAAGCTGTGGTACATGTATATATATATAACAGAAAACTACTAAGCAATAAAAAGGAACATATTTGAGTCAGTTCTAATGTGCTGGATGAACCTAGCGCCAATTATACAGAGTGAAGTCAGTCAGAAGGAGAAATGTAAATATCGTATACCGACGCATACATATGGAATCCTGAGAGACGGTACTGATGAATGTATTTGCAGGTCAGGAATGGAGACGCAGATGTAGAGCTCAAACCACTGCTCTGTGATAACCAAGGGGGTGGGAAGGAGTGGGAGGTGGGAGGGAGGTTCAAGTGGAAGGGGAAGTATGTATACCTATGCTTGATCCTGTAGATGTATGGCAGAAACCAACCCAATATTGTAAAGCAACTATACTCCAGTGAAAAATAAACTTTAAAAAGGGTGAGAGGGAAATTTTGGAGGTAATGGATATGTTTATGGCATAAACTGCAGTGGTAGTTTCACAGTAGACTTAACTCCAAACTCATCCATTTGTATACATTAAACATGTACAGGTTATTGTATGTCAGTCATACCTTAATAAATTGCTTTAAAAAAAAAAAAAAACTAAACAAATTCTTGGGCTTCCAAGGTGGCTCAATGGTAAAGAATCCATCTGGATTGCAGGAGACATGGGTTCAATCCCTGAGTTGGGAAGATTCCCTGGAAAAGGAAATGGTAACCCACTCCAGTGTTCATGCCTGGGAAATCCCACGGATAGAGGAGCCTGGTGGGCTATAGTCCATGAGGCTGCAGAGTTGGACATGACTGAGCGACTAAACAACAAACATACTCTTACCCTGTGATCTAGTGGTCATGCTCCTTGGTGTTTAGCCAGACAAGCTGGAAACTTACATCCACACAAAACCTGCATGCACTTCTTTATAGCAGCTTAACTCATATTTTCCAAAACTTAAAAAAGCAACAATGGTGTCCTTTAGCAGGTAACAGGATAAGTAATGGAATACTGTTCAGTGCTAAACATGAGAAATTTTCCAAACGCTGAAGAGACATGGAGGAAGGTTAGATGTATATTACTAAGTGAAAGAAACTCATGTGCAAAGGCTACACACTACATGATTCCAACTACATGACTCCTGGAAAAAAGCAAAGCTATAGAAACAGTAAAAAGACCAGTGGTTGCCTGGGACTGGGTGGGGATGGGCAGAGGGAGGGATGAACAGAGCACAGAGAGGTTTTGCTGTTGTGAAACTGCTTTGTATGACCCTACAGGGGTAGGTGCTCTTGTTTAGTCGCTCAGTCATGTCCAATTCTTTGCGACCTCACAGATTGTAGCCTGCCAGACTCCTCTGTTTATGGGATTTCTCAGGCAAGAACAGTGGGGTGAGTTCCCTCTATCTTCTCCAGTGGATTTTCCCATCCAGGGATTGAACTCATGTCTCCTGCATGGGCAAATGGATTCTCTACCACTGACTCACCAGGGAAGCCCATAAGGCTGGATACAAGTCATCATCCATTTGTATATATTCACAGTGGGGACAATACCAAGAATGAAGGTAACACAAGTAAGCAAGTAAGTGTGCTAGGTCAGGACTTTGTTTCCTAAAGTAGCTTCCTAGATTGTAGTGAACAGTCCACTCTACTGGGGAACACTGACAGTGGGGCAGGCTGTACACGTGTCCAGGAAGAACACGTATGGGAACTCTCTGTACTTTCTGCTCCATTGTGCTGTGAATCTAAAACTGCTTCAATCAAGTAAACTTAAAAATCTTTTGGGCTTGGGGTGGTGGATCAGCCCCATACCCTTCCTCAGGATCTCAGTCTTGAGTGCTGTGCCAGGCCGTCTTGCCCCTCTATCAAAAAGTGGGTGGGCCCCTCAATCCTCATTCAGTTTGCTTGATTTGGATGCTGGCAGGGCCTGAGGGCTCCCCTCTTTTAGGGTCTGAGAACATTTCCTGAGATCCAAAAGCATGTGAGGGTGGCATCGCCTGACCACACCTGCCATGCCATGAGTGACAACTGCATCAGGCAGGTTGAGAACGCATATGATGGTGATCTCACTGAGGGTGCTGACTCCATACCATAAATTTGACTCAGGCAAAGGCCTAAGAGTTCGCCCTCTGCTGACCTGAGACCTCCACCTCAAATCAAGCTCATCACTTTTCTGTTACCCCTGAGAAGGATATGAGGCCCCTCTTTCTGACTTTACAAGGATCTGCCATGGCAACATGGAGGATTCCGTGAAGTCTCTGCTGATATGGGCTCAGCAGAGTGCTCTCCTTCTGCCTGGCTCACCTTAGAAATATTTCTCTCTACTGACCTGAGCAGGCCAACCTCAGATAAAGGTCTGCTGATCTGGGCACCCTCCTAGACGAGAGTCACAAGTCCTCGAGAACCCTGAACGTTAAGTGAGCGATTGCTCAGGCTGATAACATTGCCTGGGGCATGTTGCCCTCCCCAGCCCACCTGTAAGGGCCTCTTCCTCCTGGCTCGTTTCTTTTTTTCTTTAATTTAAATTTATTTATTTTATTTTGAGGCTAATTACTATACAATATTGTATTGCTTCTGCCACACATTAAAAGTCTTCCTGGGCAAGGCCACATCCTGGCAACCTCTTGACCCATTTCCCTATTGAAAACCTTTCAGAGACTGGGTTCCCGAACCATGGGTGGGGTAAATAGGGAAGTTGTAAGGCAAGGCAGGATGGATGTGTTGACAAAGGATAAAACACCTTCATCTACCCCTTCTCTTTACTAGCCACACTTCACCTTTTATGTAACTTCTCTTTGAACCGTCTTAACTTCCAAATGCAAGGGGCTGTCCAGCATGATTTTCTGGGCCCCTGATCATTTGGGTTCTCTGACTTTGGATATGTAGATGATTCTATTGTCACTAAATAGTACCTTTCTCTGCTTTATTCAGACTTCTCAATTATTTTGATATGTTTATTGCTGTGGATACATATTTCCATCCAGTGTTTTGGGCACAGAGTTCTCCTTTTTATCACTTGACATACATATGGGACCAGTCGATCAGACATAAGGCAAATGAAGGAACAGAAAGTTGGCCTCAGGGTAGGAGGAATGGCAAAGTGTGGGCATCAGACTTATTTAGGCCAGGAGTCTACTTCCAACCCTGTTATTTAAGAACTGTGTGAAACTGTATACCTTACCAAACTCTGCGAGCCTCAGTTTCTTTATCTGTGAAATGGGTTTCAGAAGGTCTGTCTTTGGGACTGAGAATAATGCCTGGAAAATGCCTGGCCTGTTATGTGGCCTGTCCCGAGACTGTCAAGGATGCCAGTCCATACTGCGATCAATTGTCCCTGGAGATTCAACCCACTACACTGTGATTCAATTTTCAACCCAGGAGATGTCAAAGAATAAGCAGGGGTCTGGAAAATCCCATGGATGGAGGAGCCTGGTGGGCTGCAGTCCATGGGGTCGCTAAGAGTCAGACACGACTGAGCGACTTCACTTTCACGCATTGGAAAAGGAAATGGCAACCCACTCCACTGTTCTTGCCTGCAGAATCCCAGGGATGGCGGAGCCTGGTGGGCTGCCGTCTATGGGGTCGCACAGAGTCAGACATGACTGAAACGACAGCAGCAGCAGCAGCAGGGCAAAGAACCCTCTACCAGAAAAATCCTGGTTAGCAAGGAAAACTAGCATATCCCAGTTAAGAGTATGCCACTGAAGGTCACCATGAGGTAGACATCCTCAATGGTTATAACACAAAGCTCTAAAATGTTTCAAGGGCCCCAAACTTACCTATCTCTCACTTGCTCTTTTTTATAAACCATTCCCACTCTCATTCATTTAACCACCCACAAGTATCTATTCCTTCCCTATTGCTTGCTAAAATACAGTCAAGATAACTTGATTTGAATTTTTTTTTTTTTTTTTTTTTAGTGGCGTGGGCTCTGGCTTGCCCACTGAGGGCAGAGTGTGCCAGTCCAGTGGCTTCAAGGCATCATCCCACATCAGGGGAGTGCACCCTGATTTCTGGGAAACTCCATAGACAGAAGACAACATGAATTAAACATCTAATCTGCACAGTGTTTACCCGTACTGGAACATGGGCACAGGACACATTCCATGCCAGCATCACATGATTTCTCTCTGATTTACTCACAATCCCGAAGCACAGGCAGACTCAGAAAATACTGCAGGTTTGGGTCTCAAATCCCAAAGGAAAGTCCATATTACAATTGAGTCATACGAATTTTTTGGTTTCCCAGTGCTTTCATAAAATTTATGTTTACACTATACTATAGGCTAATAAGTGGGCAATAGCATTAAGCTTAAGGACAATATAGATATTTTAAATAAAAACACCTCTTTGCTAAAAGAAAAAAGATGCTAACCATTATCTGAGCCTTCACTGAGTCCATCACTTTTGCTGCTGAGGTTGTGAACACTGCAAGAGTTATCAAAATGTGACACAGACATGAAGTGAGCAAACGGTGTTGGAAACATGGAGCCGAAAGACTTGCTGGAAGCAAGGCTGACTAACACAAACTTTCAATTTGGTCAAGAAAAAGAACAAAGAAAAGAATAGCAGTACCTGTGAATTACAATAAAGCAAAGTGCAACAGAGTGAAGTGTGCCTATATCTGTTAAAGGCAGTTCCCCATCCCAGGCTTCGTCTTTAAACTGTAGGGTCCTCCACGTGAGAACCTGGTCCCTGGTCATGATTACCACAGCCTCATCCAGCCTGCCATGCAATAGCAGTACCTGTGAATTACAATAAAGCAAAGTGCAACAGAGTGAAGTGTGCCTATATCTGTTAAAGGCAGTTCCCCATCCCAGGCTTCGTCTTTAAACTGTAGGGTCCTCCACGTGAGAACCTGGTCCCTGGTCATGATTACCACAGCCTCATCCAGCCTGCCATGCACGCAACTTATAATTCCTTCCCACTGAGGGACTTATATTTGCCCAAGGCCCACCACTACCTTGCATCAGGGAATTCACATTTGACTGCTGTTACGTCATCATTTCTTTTACATGACAGCAGCCTCTTGACTCTATAATTTTATGGTCAGTGGCTAGATTTTTTTCTCAGCTCTCCAAGTACTAGCATGGAGTCTTCTATGAGCCCAGGCTCAATTAATGTTTAGGGAATAAATGAGCCTGTGAACATGAGGATGAATTTCTTAGAAATTAATTTTACATTTTTGAATTAATGAAGCATACACTGTCATTTATATTTTTGTAAAAAACAGCCTACAAAAGAGGAGGAAACCAAATACTGTCCATCTCACTTTCCCTCTATTTCTTGATCCCACATATTTCACTGCTTAGTTTTTTCATATTTTCAAAGAAATAACATATTGTAATGCCATGTTATCTTGCACCAGCTTACTAAATAAGATGGAAGCTTTCACATTTGTTTTACACAACAGAAAAACTCTTATCCTTAAGACCAATAAACAACAGTAAGTATGACTGATGTCATTCGTAAACTTAGATTATAAGAAAAATCCTGGTTAGCAAGGAAAACTAGCATATCCCAGTTAAGAGTATGCCACTGAAGGTCACCATGAGGCAGACATCCTCAGTGGATCTAACACAAAGCTCCAAAATGTTTCAAGAGCCCCATCCTTACCTATCTCTCACTAGCCCTTTTTTTATAAACCACTCCAACTTTCATTCATTAACCACACGTGTCTATTCCTTCCCTATTGTTTGCCAAATTACAGTCAAGATAACTTGATTTGAATTATTACTATTATTATTTTTGGTGGCATGGGCTCTGGCTCCCCCACCGAGGGCAGAGTGCGCCAGTCCAGTGACTTCAAGGCATCATCCCAACTCAGGGGAGTGCCACCCTTATTTCTGGGAAACTCCATAGATGGAAAAGGACATGAAAAAACCATCTAATCTTCACAGTGTTCACCCGTACTGGAACATGGGCACAGGACACATTCTATGACAGCTTCACATGATTTCTCTCTGATTTACCCGCAATCCCGAAGCACAGGCAGACTCAGAAAATACTGCAAGTTAGGTTTCCAACCCGCAAAGGAAAGTCAATATGACAACTGAGTCAAGAAATTTTTGGCTTCCCAGTTTTTTCATAAAATTTATGTTTACACTATACTGTAGGCTATTAAGTGGGCATAGCATTATGTCTCAGAACAATATAGATATCTTAGTTAAAAACACCTCTTTGCTAAGAAAAAAATGCTAATCATTATCTGAGCCTTCAGTGAGTCCATCTTTTTTGCTGCTGAGGGTGTGAACACTTCAAGACGTATCAAAATGTGACACACAGACATGAAGTGAGCAAACGGTGTTGGAAACATGGAGCCGAAAGACTTGCTGGAAGCAAGGTTGACTAACACAAACTTTCAATTTGGTCAAGAAAAAGAACAAAGAAAAGAAAGGCAGTACCTGTGAAATAATTTATAGCAGCTTAACTCATATTTTCCAAAACTTAAAAAAAGCAACAATGGTGTCCTTTAGCAGGTAACCAGATAAGTAATGGAATACTGTCCAGTGCTAAACATGAATAAGTTTCCAAACCCTGAAGAGACATGTTGGAACCTTAGATGTGTATTACTAAGTGAAAGAAACTAATGTGCAAAGGCTACACATTGTATGATTCCAACTACATGACTCCTGGAAAAAAGCAAAACTATAGAAACAGTAAAAAGACCAATGGTTGCCTGGGACTGGGTGGGGATGGGCAGAGGGAGGGATGAACAGAGCACAGAGAGGTTTTGCTGTTGTGAAACTGCTTTGTGACCCTACAGGGGTGGGTGCTGTTGTTTAGTCATTCAGTCATGTCCGATTCTTTGCGACCTCACAGATTGTAGCCTGCCAGACTCCTCTGTTTATGGGATTACTTAGGCAAGAACACTGGGGTGAGTTCCCTCTGTCTTCTCCAGGGGATCTTCCCATCAGGGACTGAACTCGTGTCTTCTGCATGGGAAGATGGATTCTCTTCCGCTGACTCACCAGGGAAGCCCATAAGGCTGGATACAAGTCAACATCCATTTGTCTATACTCACAGAGGGTACAATACCAAAAGCTGTTGTGAAACTGCTTTGTGACCCTACAGGGGTGGGTGCTGTTGTTTAGTCATTCAGTCATGTCCGATTCTTTGCGACCTCACAGATTGTAGCCTGCCAGACTCCTCTGTTTATGGGATTACTTAGGCAAGAACACTGGGGTGAGTTCCCTCTGTCTTCTCCAGGGGATCTTCCCATCAGGGACTGAACTCGTGTCTTCTGCATGGGAAGATGGATTCTCTTCCGCTGACTCACCAGGGAAGCCCATAAGGCTGGATACAAGTCAACATCCATTTGTCTATACTCACAGAGGGTACAATACCAAATAAAGAAGCTAATGTAAGTAAGTGTGCTAATGATATATCAATGGAGCAAATGTCCTGCTCTGCTGGGGGACATTGACAGTAGGAGAGAAGGTGCATGTGTCCAGGAAGAAGATTAGATGGGAACTCTCCATACTTTCTGCTCCATTTTGCTGTCAATCTAAGATTGCTTAAAAAAGTAAACTTAAAAAACTAATGGGGCTGGGGTGGTTGCTCAGCCCCATAACCTTCGCTGGGGATTGCAGTCTTGAGTGCAGGGTCAGGCCCTCTTATTCCTTTATCCAAAAGTGGGTGGGCCCCTCAATCCTCATTCAGTTTGCTTGATTTGGATGCTGGCAAGGCCTGAGGGCTCCCCTCTTTTTGGATTTGAGAACATTTCCTGAGATTCAAAAGCATGTTATGGTGGCATCGCTTGACCACACCTGCCATGCCATGCATGACAACTGCATCAAGGCAGGTTGAGAACGCATATGATGGTGATCCCACTAGGGGTGCTGACTCTGTACCCTAAATCTGACTTGGGTGAAGGCCTAAGAGCTCCCCTTCTGCTGACCTGAGACCTCTGCCTCAAATCAAGTTCATCACTTTTCTGTTACCCCTGAGAAGGACATGAGGCCATCTCTTTCTGACATTTACAAGGATCTGCCATGGCAAGGAGGAGGATTCCCTGAGGTCTCTGCTGATATGGGCTCGGCAGGGCTGCTCTCCTTCCTACGGGCACACCTTAGAAATATTTCTCTCTACTGACCTGGACCGGCCAACCTCACATAAGGGTCTGCTGAGCTGGGCACCCCCCAAGGCGGGAGTCACCGGTCCCCGAGAACCCTGAACGTTAAGTGAGTGATTGCTCAGGCTGAGAACTTTGCCTGGGGCATGTTGCCCTCCCCAGCCCACCTGTAAGGGCCTCTTCTTCCTAGCTCCTGTTTCTTTAGTAAAAGTCTTCCTGGGCAAGGCCACATCCTGGCAATCTCTTGACCCGTTTCCCTATTGAAAGCCTTTCAGAGACCAGGTTCCTGTCCCAGGAGTGATGTGAAATAGGGAAGTTGTAAGGCAAGGCAGCATGGATGTGTTGACAAAGGATAAAACATCTTCATCTACCCCTTCTCTTTAGTAGCCACACTTCAAATTTTATGTGACTTCTCTTTGAACAGTTTTAACTTCCAAATGCAAGGGGCTGTCCAGCATGATTTTCTGGGCCCCTGATCATTTGGGTTCCCTGACTTTAGATATGTAGATGACTATATTGTCACTAAATATTACGTAAGAGACGAAATAAGTCTGAAGAGTATTATTTTGATATGCTTATTTCTGTGGTTACATTGGGCACAGCGATCTTCTTTTTATCACCTGACATACATGTGGAACCAGTTGATAAGAAGTAAGGCAAATGAAGGAACACAAAGTTGGCTTCAGGCTAGGAGGAAAAGCAAAGTGTGGGCTTCAGACTTACTTAGGCCAGGAGTCTACTTCCAACCCTGTCATTTAAGATCTGTGTGAAACTGAATACCTGACCAAACTCTGTGAGCCTCAATTGCTTCATCTGTGAAATGGGTTTCAGAAGGTCTGTCTTGGGGACTGACAATAATGCCTGTAAATTGCCTGGCCCGTTACCTGGCCTGTCCTGAGACTGTCAAGGATGCCAGTTCTTATTGTGATCACTTTTTCCCTAGAACACAAAGTTGGCCTCAGGCTAGGAGGAATGGCAAAGTGTGGGCATCAGACTTATTTAGGCCAGGAGTCTACATTCAACCGTGTCATTTAAGATCTATGTGAACCGAATACCTTACCAAACTCTGCCAGCCTCAATTTCTTCATCTGTGAAATGGGTTTGAGAAGGTCTATCTTGGGACTGAGAATAATGCCTGGAAAATGCCTAGCCCGTTGCCTGGCCTGTCCTGAGACTGTCAAGGATGCCAGTCCTTACTGTGATCAATCTGTGACAGGGTATTCAACCCACTACACTGTGATTCAATTTTCAACCCAGGAGATGTCAAAGAATAAGCAGGGGTCTAGGGCAAAGAACCCTCTATCAGAAAAATCCTGGTTAGCAAGGAAAACTAGCATATCCCAGTTAAGAGTATGCCACTGAAGGTCACCCTAGGCAGACATCCTCAGTGGATCTAACACAAAGCTCCAAAATGTTTCAAGGGCCCCAAACGTACCTATCTCTCACTTGCCCTTTTTCACAAACCACTCCCACTTTCATTCATTTTACCACCCACAAGTGTCTATTCCTTCCCTATTGTTTGCTAAAATACAGTCAAAATAACTTGATTTATAATTTTTTTTTTAGTGGCTTGGGCTCTGGTTCCCCCACCGAGGGCAGAGTGCGCCAGTCCAGTGGCTTCAAGGCATCATCCCACATCAGGGGAGTGCACCCTGATTTCTGGGAAACTCCATAGACAGAAGACAACATGAATTAAACATCTAATCTGCACAGTGTTCACCCGTACTGGAACATGGGCACAGGACACATTCCATGCCAGATTCACATGATTTCTCTCTGATTTACTCACAATCCCAAAGCACAGGCAGACTCAGAAAATACTGCAAGTTAGGTTTCCAACCCCAAAGGAAAGTCAATATCACAACTGACTCACAAGTAATTTTTGGTTTCCCAGTGTTTTCATTAAATTTATGTTTACACTATACCATAGACTATTAAGTGGGCATAGCATTATGCCTCAGAACAATATAGATATCTTAAATAAAAACATATCTTTGCTAAAAAAAAANTTTTTCATATTTTCAAGGAAATAACATATTGTAATGCCATGTTATCTTGCACCAGCTTACTAAATAAGATGGAAGCTTTCCCATTTGTTTTACACAACAGAAACACTCTTATCCTTAAGATCGATAAACAACAGTAGGTGTGTGTAATGTCATTTGTACACTTAAGATTATAAGCTTTCTAAGATTATAAGCTTTCATTAGGAGCAACCTTTGAAACGTAGCACGAACATAAAAACAGATTTATCTCTAAATTCCTCATACAGAACACAAACCCCAAGGAATTATATACACTGTGCACCCTCTGGGATGTCCAGTTCTATACCACTTAGAGAACACTGAATGCTATCTTCAGCACAAGTACAGAATTTGGCTCAGCTTCATTGGGTGGGGGGAGAATTGCTGGAGGAACACTGGGACAGCCGCTGGCTTGGGCCCTCTCTTCCTCACCTCTCAAAGCTGAGATACCCAGGATCTCTGACAGCTGACAGAAAGGGTGGTTGGGGGGNATCTCACTAGGTGTGAACCACTCACTTCCTCTACCGCTCAGAGCAAAACCGGCTAAGTCTGGTTTAAACCAGTTTCAGTCAGCCTTTGCCCACCTCCTGGCCCCTGGGTGAGCCTGGTATCTGTTCTGAGATGCTTGTGTCTATGCCTCTGGGGTTGAAGCCTCTCCTGGGGCTGGGCGCTGATGTCACCCCAAGGCATGGGAGGGGCCCTGGGGATTCCAGTCCCGGGCCAGAGGACATAGGGAGTGTGGGAGCAAGGACACAGCCTGTCTCTTATACACATCTAGATGTGTATAAGAGACAGTCACTGCCCCATGCATCGTTAGCACCCGGCGCTCTCCCAGTGACTGGAGTTAGAGCCTAGGTTTCCTTCATTTACAAAATCAAGTAACCACTTATCTTACAGAATGTCTTAGATCAAGATATACCGAAGAAATCGGCCTAAGAGAGTTGTAGGAACCGACCCTTGCCGATCACAGGGATGAGACACTTGGCGTTATCTTTGTTGCACGACAGGGAAATGGCCCCTTAAGTCCATATTCAGGTCCTCACCTTACCTTCAGATCAGTCCTGGGAATCCACTCTTAGCCACACGAATGCACTGAACATCGGTGCGAGCTCTTCGCCACCAGCACGGAAGTGTTGCAGAGACACTTCCGGCTATGGCTGCCCTGGGCACGATCTCTGAGGGATGATGGAAGGGGCGGGGCTCTGGGGGCGGGGCTCTGGGGGACCCCGTCGTTCAGTGTTCAGCGGTCCCTGGGTCATCCCTTCGGGTCCTCACCATGCTGGCTGTCAGAGCCCAGGACACTTCGCACTACGGACTTGAGTCCCCCTGTCCCCAAACCAAGCCCTCACCTCTCCGAGTCCCTAGTGGGGAGTCAGGGCGCTTCTCTGAGCACCTCTCCTTGACAGGGGGAGCGCCACTCTGTGAGCCTTCCTCCTTGGTGGGAGAGACCCTCTCATTAGCACTGATGGTCCTCATCTTCCCGGTGGTGATGGCCAAGATGCCATCCTCCTAAGAACTGGGGTTCCATCCATTCCCTCGCTGAGACCAGACAGAAATGAAGAGGCTTCTCATCCCTATCACTCTGCCTGGAGCCTCTGGGGTTAGGAATAGGGGCAGGGGTCTGTAAAGCCTCCTCATTTGTGGGTCTAGTGATACTTCTTTCTTCACTCAGGGACTTCACCATGGACCTGGCCAGTCCTGGGACCTGACCCTCCAACCTGAGATTCTCCCTCTGCTGAACTGAGGCCATTATTAGACTGAGACTTTGACCTCACAGAGAACTACAAGGCTATTAAGTGGGAATGTCCTGTCTGGGCATTCTAGGCCCTAGAGCAAGTTTGGGCAGGTCTCTGAATGACCTGTATTTTATGGTAGTTGTCTCTCCAGTCCTCACTTACAGGGGCCCAAATTTTGTCTATCTCTTGGATTAAAAGACTCCTGGGGAACACCACATCGTGGCAAACTCTTGAGCAGTGTCCCTAATGCAAACCTTACAGTTTCATGTCCCAGACTTGACCTGAGATGGAGAAAATAACACAGAAGGCAGGGGGCAGAATGGGGTGCGCTCCCAGAGAAAAATGCTGCTCCATCCTTTTCAACAGCCAGAGTCAGTCTCTTTTCAGGACTTGTTTTAATTGATTGACAGGCGTACGTTTAAAACATTGTACTGCATGTAATCATGGTTCACAAATACTGTGTTTCGTTACAAACTGAACGTTTATGGTAACCATGCATTGAACATGTCTATGGCACCATTTTCCTAACATCATGTATTCACTTGGGGTCCCTGTACTACATATTATTAATTCTTTAAATATCTTAAATTATTTCCTTATTTGATTTCTTATGGTTCTCTGATCAGCTATCTTTGTTACTAATGTAACTGTCTTACATTTTTAAATTAAGCTATGTGCATTTTTTAAACATCTTGTAGTAAGTGTACAATAGGATTAATACGTTTTAAAGCACTGGGAATCTCCCAAATTCCTAATGATTTACTTTATGGCAATTTTCACTTTATTGCAGTGATCTAGAACCCTAGTCACCATATCTGAGATATGAGTACAATTCTAAAGGAAAAAAGCCATCCAAGATGGTTTTGTGCTATTCTGATTAAGGTTATCTGACACTGCACAGAAGGCAATCTTACTGTCCCTATCATCTGTTTCTCTTTAGTCCTGTCATTTACTCATGTTGCCTTCAAGGCTTTGTGCCTAAAGAAGTAAATAATACATCCAGAGTCCTTACTTTTATCCCAAGATACCTTTGAGTGTTAAGGGACACAAGCTCTGCTTACGGTCAAGAGGAGTATAACAGCGTCAGATCTAGAGGAATTCTGAGAGGAATGTAACTCCAGGCCCATCAGTCACTAGTGTTCCCCAGCAAGGGCTCAATGCCTGATGCACATAGAAGCCAATACTATGGAATGGGCTTTTGAGAGAGAACTTAATCCAAGGCGGAGTAGCAAGAAGACAGGAAGTAGGGCTCTGAAATCTGTCTCCTCAATCCAGAGTTTGAGGTAAAATTAAAGGGTTTAGGGGAACTGCAACTTTGGAAGCTAATTCGTTAGTCTTGAATTAGTTCATGTAAGCTATTCATGCGGCTAGAAGCCAGATTTTCCATATTGAAGGACTTCATACAGTTCTCCCATGACAACATTCCTACTCTGAGAGTCCCACAGACTGAACCCTCTTGGTTCTGCAGTCATCCTGGAAACATAGGCTCCTTTTTGGCACATGCATAGTGCTGCCTCTAAAAATAACTCAAGGTTGGATTAATCAACAACCTGTTTTAAGGAG
>SJYX01009299.1:0-24437 GCA_006410675.1 Oreotragus oreotragus | reverse complement strand
AGGGGAGTCAGGTCACGTCTCTGAGCATCTCTCCCTGACAGGAGGGGCACCACTCTGTGAGCCTTCCCCCTTGATGGGAGAGACCCTCTCATTAGCACCGATGGTCCTCACCTTCACTGTGGTGATGGCCAAGACGCCCACCTCTGCAGAATTGGAGTTTGATCCTGATAGGGAAGCCCTTCCCTCCCTGAGACCAGACAGAAATGAAGAGGCTTCCCATCCCTATAACTCTGCCTGGAGCGTCTGGGGTTAGGAGTAGGGGCAGAGGTGTGTAAAGCCTCCTCATTTGTGGGTCTAGTGATACTTCTTTCTTCACTCAGGGACCTCACCATGGTCCTGGCCAGTCCTGGGACCTGACCGTCCAACCTGAGATTCTCCCTCTGCTGAACCGAGGCCATTCTTCTTAGACTGAGACTTTGACCTCACAGAGAACTACAAGGCTTATAAGAGGGAATGTCCTGTCTGGGCATTCTAGGCCCTAGAGCAAGTTTGGGCAGGTCTCTGAATGACCTGTATTTTAGGGTTGTTATCTCTCAAGTCCTCACTCATGGGGGCCCTCATTTTGTCTACCTCTTGGATTAAAAGATTCCTGGGGAACACCACATCCTGGCAAACTCTTGAGCAGTGTCCCTAATGCAGTCCTTAGAGTTACATGTCCCTGACTGGACCTGAGATGGGGAAAATAACACAGAAGGCAGGGGCAGGATGGGGTGTGCTCCCAGCGAAAAATGCTGATTCATCTTTTTCAAAAGCCAGAGTCAGTCTCTTTTGAGACTTGTTTTAATTGACTTACAGGCATACTTTTAAAACATTGTACTTCATTTAATATGCTTCGCGGTATTGTGTTTCATTACAAACTTAAAGTTTGCATAACCCTGCATTGAACATATCTATGGCACCATTTTTCCAAAATCGAGTGTTCACTTGGAGTCCCTGTTCCACATATTGTTAATTCTTTAACTATTTTAAACTCTTTCCTTATTTTATTTCTTATGGTACTCTGATCAGTTGTCTTTCTTACTAAGTAACTCTCTTATATATGTAAATTAAGCTATATACTTTTTTAGAGATTTTCCAGTAAGTGTATACAATAGGATTAACAATGTTTATATGCATGGGAATCCCCCAAATTCCTGTGATTTACTTCATGGTAATATTCACTTTATTGCATTGATCTATAACCCAACCTACCATATCTGAGATATGCGCACACTTCTAAAGCAAAGGAGCCCACCAAGATGGCTTGGGCTATTCTAATTAAGCTTATCTGACACTGCATAGAGTGACAATCTTATTGCCACTATCATCTGTTTCTCTTCCTCGTTGCCGTCATTTACTGAGGTAGCCTTCAAGGCTTTCTGCCTAAAGAGGTGTATTGGAATATATCCAGAGTCCTTACTTTTATCCCAAGATACATGTGAGTGTTAAAGAACACAAGCTCTGCTTAGGGTCAAGAGAGTGTAACAGTGTGGGATCTAGAGGAATTCAGAGAGGATCTAATTCCAGGCCTATCAGTCACTAGTGTTCCCAAGCAAGTGCTCACTGCCTGATGCACATAGAAGCCAATACTATGGAACAGGCTTTTGAGAGAAAGACTTTATTCCAAGATGGAATGGCAAGAAGACACAAGGCAGGGCTCTCAAATCTGTCTCCTCAATCCAGAGTTCGAGGTAAAATTAAAGGGTTTAGGGGAACTGCAAACTTGGAAGCTAATTGGCTAGTCTTGAATTAGTTCATGTAAGCTATTCATGCTGCTAGAAGTCAGGTTTTCTGTACTGAAGGACTTCATACAATTCTCCCATGACAGCATTCCTACTCTCAGAGTTTCACAGACTGAACCCTCTTGGTTCGGGGGTCATCCTGGAAACAGGGGCTCCTTTTTGCACATGCCTGGTGCTGTCTCGAAAAATAACTCAAGGTTTCATTAACCAGCAATCTGTTTTAAGGAAGCAAAACAAGTTTAAGTTGGTCGATGTTTTATGTTTCAATCCCCTCCCCACCATCTCTCTTTGTACATTCTTCTATCTTGCGGGAAATCACTCTCACTCTGGTTAATGATTCTCAAATATTGTACGAAATGATAATCCCAAGTCTCAAATCTTTGTACCAACCAGACTGGAGTATTATATAAGCACTGACAAGGTTGGATTAATGGGTATTTTAGAAAGGTAATTATCAGAGATTTAACTTCCTTCACATGTCTCTTTATATGCTATATAGTTTGGAGTTTTGGTGCCTGGATGCACTTTTATTACTGTTGGGTTAGCTGTCCTGGCTTTTTTGGCCACTCATCAGCCCAAACTGAGCTCTGCAGTTGAATGACCAATTTCTCCCACTGTTCAGTTCGGTTCAGTTCAGTCACTCAGTCATGTTCGATTCTTTAGAACCCCATACTGCACTTCCACTGTAGTGCTCAAAATAGTTTACATTTTGGCCAGCAAACAGAGCCTGGACCAACTGTCTTACCAATGCTTGATGCCTCTTCCCAGCCTTTATGGATTGCGGTCAACATCAACCAGCACTCTTATCAGGAGCTTGAGGTCTCTGGATGAGGCAGAAATGTTGGCTTCCCCTGGAAAACCCCTGCATTCATGGGAGCTGTAGGAAAGTCTTCAGGGCTTGTCTATCTGTGGCTCAGAATGCTTTGTTCCTTTCTAGGAAGAAAATGGGCAAACTAGAAGCATCGCCCCTTAATTTAGGACCCAATTCCATCTCCTAGTTTGGTTTCTGGGAAGAGTTGGCTGTATGAATTCCCTGGAGAAACCGCTGAGAAGAATGGACAGTCTCAAGGTGACCAGCTTGGATCTGAGGGTTCACTTAGAGAACCTTGAAAAGTTTTCCATTATATGTTGTTGTCAATCTGTAGCTGAAGAGCCACGTGTGCTGCCCAGCTTCCAAGGAATCTGTCCCACCAGTTCCAAGACTGGAGCCCATTTGGTCAGAGGCTCCTAATATTTCCACCCTGCCATGTGCTGAGGGCATGCTTGTCTACTGAAGAAGGGCATATGGACGCTTAGACTCTGTCTCAGTCTCTACCTTGAAAAACTTACCTAGTGAGGCAGAGGGTGAAAGAGTTATTGCATCATGCTGAAGAAAGAGAAAGAGGAAGCTGTCTTAAACTCAGCCAGAGCTTAGTTTGAGAGAAGAATTCAGGAGCACACGTGTTTAAACACTGATTTCCTCACTTCCTTTCTGATCATGCTGGGGTTTAATCTTTCACTCCAGCAGAGATCACACACAGACAAGCAAATCTACATGTCTGGGCAATTTCCAGGGGAAATACATTCAAACCAAGGCCTCTATGTAGCCCATTACCTTTAAGACCAGAACCAATGGTTATTTGTCCTGGTAAAATTTCATTTTTAACATCACGCACACACATTTATAAGCAGTTCAATGCTACCTCCCCGCTATTCTGGCTCATACAGAAGAGGACTAGACTTTTTAGTGAGGAAATACCAGAATGTGTCCAATTGTATGAAATTCCTTTAACCAGGGCTCAGGGTACGTTCTTATGGCAGGGGGGACCAGATTTTCCTGCTTCACACTCCCTCATTTTACCTCTATGCTCTCACCCACCAAGGTAATCAGGGCTGATTTCATTAAGAATGCACTCATGTGAAATGCAAAGCATCATAAGAGACTACTACAGACAAGTATATGCAAATAAAATGGATAACCAAGAAGAAATAGACAGATTCTTAGAGAGGTACAACCTTCCAAGACTGAACAAGGAAGAAATAGAGAATGTAAGCAGACCAATCACAAGTTCTGAAATTGAAACAGTGATTTAACAATTTCCAATATCCACAAGTCCAGGACCAGATGGTTTCACAGGTGAATTCTATCAAACAGAGAAGAGTTATTACCTATCAATCTCAAAGTCTTCCAAAAAACTGCAGAGGAAGGAACACTCCCAAACTTGTTCTGTGAGGCCACCATCACTCTGATAGCAAAATCAGACAAAGATTCACCAAAAAAGGAAATTACAGGCCAATGTCACTGAAGAACATAGATCCAAATCCTGAACAGAATACTTGCAAACCAAAAATGACAGTCTCTTCAGTAAGTGGTGCTGTGAAAATTGGACAGCTACATGGAAAAGAGTGAAGGGTAGTTCATTCAGGATAGTTTTCCATTCCAGGCTTAAGTCTCTCAACTTTGAGACCCACCATCTGAGGGTCTGACCCCCATTCAGTGTTTCCATAGCCTCCCTGGTGGGCTCGCCATGTAGCCTAACTTAAAACTACCTTCCACTGCCAGGCTTTTATTGTCCTAAAGTCTCCAAGTGCCTTGCCTCAGTGTATTTACACTAGACTCCTCAATCCCCTCACCTCGTTACACCTCATTTTTATTGGGCCCCTAGATCTCAGGTCACCACCAGCTACTTTATATGAATGCTGCTCTTAGACTCTAGAATTCTATAAGAAGGGGTTGAGTTTATTTTTCTTAGAATCCCCAAAACCACCTAGAAACCTCCTAAAGAGCAGATGCTAAGTTGATATTTGAACAACTATAGTGCAAGTGTGCAAGAAAGCAATTTTAATGGGATTTCGCTTCTCTGACATTCTTAAATAAGCTAAGCCAATCCAGGTAAATAAACTTCAATTTTACAAAGAAAGACTAAAACGAAACAAACCAAGAAGTGAATACCTCTTAAGATTTTCTTCCATATCTGATAATCACACAGACTTCACTGGGGAAAATTTTCCATTTTCTCAAAAAAAAATCCATATTCCAGTATCATGTTGTCTTATTCTGAATGACAAGGAATGATTCATGGATTTCATTCTGTGCTATGCAATACAAAAATTCTTATTTTTCAACTTGATAAACTGCAGTACATGTGGGAGCTGTCCTATTAGTATACTTGGACTCAGAAGCTAAACACATCTTTAATTAAAAGGAACACCATTTAAAATCAGAAAAAAGAAAAGTCTCCAATTTGTGCAAATTGTATAGGAAGACAAATACGTTATATGCTGAATTTCCATGAGCCCCACCGTGGCCCTCCGCTAGTTGGAAGATTGCCTGCTTTCTTGAGATGCAATGTGAAGTATCTGCTCAGACTTCACGAGGGGTGGGAGGAGCTTTGGACATGCTCCGGAAAGTGCACTGGCCCTGGCACCATAGGAGCCCTGCCTGCAGCTCTCGCTCTGGCTCTCTCTTCTTCAGCTCTCAAAGCCTCTTCATAACGGAACGGGAAGGCACTGGACTTGGTATCACTGACATTAGCCCCAAACTCCCACATTCTTTTATATATCTATATCTATCACAGAAGCATCCCTTATTAGTTTATAGAATTGTACTCATTCCTTTTTATAGCTTCGTAGTACTCCACTCTGTGGATATATCATGTTGCCTCAATTAACATGTGCATGGACATTTACGTATTTTCATATGGTTGTCGATGTCTCTTCAGAGTTCATTTCTGGAAACACTGAATTACTGGCTCAAATGTAAAAGCACATTTAATTTTCTGACATGACCAAACTGTATTTATGCTCTAATCTCATTCTTTGCCATGTAGCTCTCAAAGAATGAGATCACTATATTCTCTAACACTATATACAAAAGTAAACGGAAAATGGATTAAAGACCAAGCTATCAGAGTGGAAATCGTAAAACTCTTAGAAGATAATATGAGCAGAACAAACTTTGACATAAATCATAACAATATTTTTTGGATCAGTCTCCTAAAACTAGGGAAATAAAAGCAAAAATAAATAAATGGGCTGTAATGAAAGTTAAAAGCTTTGGCACAGCAAAGGAAACCATCAACAAAATGAAAAGCCAACCTACTATATGGGAGAAAATATTTGCCAATGATATCACCAATAAGGGGTTAATATCCAAAATATATAAACAGTTGATACAACAGTTTAAAAACAACAATCAAAAAAAAGATGGGCAGAAGACTTAAATACACATTTTTCCAAAGAAGACATACAAATGGCCAAGAGGCACATGAAAAGGTGTTCAACAATGTTAATCATCATATGAATGCAAATTAAACCCACAATGAGGTATTATCTTACACCGATCAGAAGGGCTATCACCCTAAAGGAACAGAAGTGACAAATGGTGGTGAGCATGTGGACAAAATCTGTACACTGTTGGTGGGAATGTCAACTGGTGCAGCCACCATGGATAACAGTAAGGAGGGTCCTCAAAATCTAAAAAGAGAACAAACAAATAAGACAGCAATCCCACTCCTGGGTGTATATCTGAAAAAAATAAATAACCCATGAATTTGGATGGTCCCCGTCAGGTACTCGATGCTTGTCTGAGTCTAAAGGTTTCCACTGCTCGTGTCCCCTTCCCCTCCAGCCTCGTCTACTCTCTGCCAGTGAGCCCTCCCCAGTCCAACCTCCCTGGTTGTTAAGAAGGCACCTCTGTCTGGCAGAGCCAGTGTGAGACGAAGAGACAGTCCTTCCCAGCCACCAGATAATGAGGAGTTTTGGCCGGACCTTTGAGCACACACTGAGACAGCGAGGAGTCAGACAAAAAGCACAGACTGTGGCGCTGAAATGGATTAATAAGGAACTCAGTGATGTGGCCAGTGACCCTGCAGCACAATATTCTGCAGGTCCAGCTGGGGATGATACATTTCATTGGCAAATCACAATTACGAATAAGAACGGCAGCCCATATCGAGGCAGTGTATTCTCTCTGACTATTCATTTCCATAAAGACTACCCGTTCACACTACCTAAGGGTGCATTTGCAACAGAATTTATCATCCAGACATGAACACTAATGGCGGCACTCGGTTCGCTACTCTAAGATCACTGTGGTCTCTTGCTTTCATGATTTCTAGAGTTCTGGTGTCCATTTGTTCCCTGCTATGCAATCAGAACCCAGATGATAGCCTCCCTAGTGCCAGAGGTTGCATAGATCTATAAAACAGAAATAAGTAAAAATAATTTTTCAGGAATGTACTCAGAAGTATGCCATGTGATGCTACCTTAAAGTCAGAATAACATGCATTAAAGCTTGAATAAACTTTAAATTACTGCTAAAACTGAAAAAAAAATCCCACCAATTCAAAAAGATCCAGACAATGGAATATTACTCAGTCATAAAAAAGAATGAAGTTTTGCCATTTTCAAGTACATGGATTGATTGGAAGGTATTATGTTAACTGAAATATGTGAGATAGAGGAAGACAAATGCTGTAGAATACCATTTATATGGAGAATTAAAAAATAAAACAGACTAAGGAGATGAAGCAGACTCACAGATACAGAGAACAAGCTAGTAGTTGTTACCAGTGGAGAGCAGAAAGAGGGAGGGTAAGGGCAGGGGTAGAAGATTAAGAGGTGCAAACTAACATGTATAAAATAGATAAGCTACAAGGATATATTGCAAAAAGGGGATATACCCAATATTTTATAATAACTATAAATGGAACATAACCTTTATAAACTGCGAATCACTTTGTCATGTACCTGAAACATAAAATATTGTACATCAATGATGAAAACTAAGTGAAAGTGTTAGTTGCTCAGTCTTGTTCAACTTGTTCAACTCTTTTTGACCCTAAGGACGGTGGTCTGCCAGGCTCCTCTACTGATGGAATTCTCCAAGTACGAATTACCCACTGGAGTGGGTAACCATTCCCTTCTCCAGGTGATCTTCCTGACAAAGTGATCAAACCCAGGTCTCCTACATTGCAGGCAGATTCTGTGCCATCTGAGCCACCAGGGAAGCCCACAACAACTATACTTTGCTTTAAAAATATACATCCTGGGGTGGTCCTAAGATGGCAGAAGAATACGACAGGGAGACCACTTTCTCCCCCTCAAATTCATCAAAGAACATTTAAACGCTGAGTAAATTCCACAAAACAACTTCTGTATGCTGGCAGAGGACATCAGGCATCCAGAAAAGCAGCCCATTGTCTTTGAAAGGAGGTAGGAAAAAATATAAAAGACAAAAAAAGAGACAAAATCTTTTCCCTTGTAGCCTCCTGGGCTTTTTACATGGCACATCACTGTTCCCAAGAGGCAGAAGAAAGAAAATACTGCTTGTATTAAAGGCTTGATCTAGAGCTTAAAATGTTATTTCCATTAGTCAAAATAGATTCTATTAGTTAAAGCATTGACAAGCTAGCCTAGATTCAAGGGAGTGGACAAATAGATACCATTTCTCAGTGAGGGAGTAGGATGCATATACAGGACAAAGAAGACTTGATCTCAGCTATTTTTGAAGATAAGCTATCACACCAACTGAAAATATTTGAATAGAGGAAAGGATAATCAACTATGGCAAATACTAGTAAGTGGTCATTAAAAGTGAAGATGAGATGTATTTAGCAATGTAACCTTGAGAAAATATTCCCCGTAATGGGATAGGCAAAAGTGACTGAAGAGGTTTGAAGAGTATAGAAGGAGAAATATTGGCACTAGGTAGTATGGACATATTTTTTTAAAGAGTTCTTTGTAAATGAAATGAGAAGAATGAGACAGCTGCAGAAACAGGATGAAGGATCAAGAAAGGGTTATTTTAACCTGTGAGAAATAGTGTCATGTATACGGTCATGGTGATGGTCCAGCTTGGGGGAGGGGAATTGATGATAAAAAAGAAAAAGGAAATATTGTTAAAAATTTCCTTAAGCAAGCCAAAGAGGTTTGAACTAATGTATAAGAGGAGGATTTGGCCTTAGGTGTAAGGACAGCCTATGTGCACAGATGCAGGTAGTTGAGTAGATACCATTGGAGAACTAGGGCATTTCTCTTCTGATGATGTTTCATTTCTCAGTGAAATAGGAAGCAAGGTGATCACTGTGAATAGGGATGAGAGAATACTTGACATTTTGAGGAACCAGGAAAGGCATGAAAGGCATCCAGAGAGTGGAGGAAGGAATGGATTAGGAGTAGAATGATTGCCGTACAATCTTAGGAAGCCTCTGAAGTTTATGAACTTACAGGGTGACCAGTCAACATAGATCTATATTTTACTCATGCATCTTCATCAGAACATAGACTAGTCGTGGACTAGTGGGAGAGATGGATTTAAGTCTGGTTGTGGTTTAGCCAAGGGAATATCACAATGCTAGAGAGAGATCCCCGGGTTCCCAGGTGGCACTAGTGGTAAAGAACCCACTTGCCAATGCAAGAGACATAAGAGATGAGGGTTCGATCCCTGGATCAGGAAGATCACCTGGATGGCGTGGCAACCCACTCCAGTATTCTTGCCTGGAGAATCTCATGGACAGAGGAGTCTGGCTAGCTGCACTCCAGTGGGTTGCAGAGTCAGACGCAAACTGAAGAGACTTAGCATGTAAAGAGAGCTATGTAGACACATGCAAAGGGGTGATTATAATAACTGATCATGGAGTTTAAGATGTTGACTTTGGTCACGAGCATACTGTCCCTCTCAAAATGCTATACTTTTGTGTTTGTGGCTTTTAAACTTTTCCCAGTATTTTGTATTCCTCTTTTGTTCAGTGTACTAACATATCCCAACATTCGAGTAAGCTTGCCCAGAAAGCATTGACTTACCTAGCCTTTGAAGTGTTGGACCAGGACATTTTTAAGGGTTTCCTGGGGTTCTGCTCTGATACTCTATGATTCTCTTAAGGATTAATTGTATACCTGTTATGTGCAGTTCTCTATAGGAGGTGTTTTTGGATTTACAAAGAAACATTTGTTGTACTCTCTGACCCTAGAACTATTATGATTCAGTAGCTTTTAAAATAAGTTTAAAATGTAGATGTACTAAAACTTAAGTATTTAGTAATTGGTGAAAAGTTGATATTTATTCATCTATTATTTCTGGTCATATGCAACTATTTGGGTGGGCTAACCCCATATTTGTCCTGACCCTATCACGTCATCAGTAAACTCAAGAGTCCCAACAGTTTTGCCTCTCAGAAACCTAGTCAGATAGGAGAAAATTGGCTGGTTTTACTTTAATAACACATCTAAAAAATAGTGGATTCAAAGAACTTGTTCATGTAGGTTGACTGGGAAATGTGGGAAGCCTTGGGCACCTTGATAACTCCAAGAAGGAAAGAATACTCTCCTTTTGCTGTCCTGTAAACGTAATAATAGTCTTTTTTTGTGTGGAAGAAAATATGAGTAGTATATAGGCCATTTCTATATTCAGCCCCTGCACTAAACTGGGACACAGCTGATGTACTTACTCATTGCAGGCAGTACCAACTGCTGCAGATGGATTTTGCTTTTATCAGCTGGCATATTCATTAACTTGACAGAGATGATTGGTTTCATTGTGCCACATTCTGGTTGTCTGATGTTTAAAGTCCTGGTGTTACTTTAGCTACTTTGAGCCTTCAGGCAGAAAACATCATCACCACAGAAGTTTATTACTCTTGACATTTGTATCATGCAGAAGACACCAATTCCGGGTTAAAGCCCTGCGTATGCTGGCACAGCTGGGAGGCTGTGGAGAGGGCTTTTTCTACTATCTCTAGGTTTTATAGTGGCAAGTGCCATAGTAATGTCCAGGTGGGTTGGAGTTATCCTCCTTCCCTAGACAAGAAGGAGTGTAAAGGACAGAAGTTATTCTCATGTTGCTGGAATGCTACACTTTAAGATCTCATCTAAATGTTTGAAAAATGTACTTTGCGGGAAAGAATTCATGGCATAAATGAATCCTTCATAATATGTAAATGTTTGCCTCAAAATCCTTTAAATATTCAACTACAGCTGCATTTTAAAATTGCCCAGTTTACCAAAAATAGTTTTTATATTTATTGTATAATGAGTTGTAGGAGAACATTTATTTCACACTTGCTACTTATAACTAAAACTTAAAAAAAAAAAAAGGGAAGAAAGGTTACGGGTCAAATTTGCTATGCTCAAATTGCAAATAAAACATAACCAAAAAAATGCCCTGCAGAGTTTATTCTATACCAAAAAAAACCCGGCAACAACAGCAAAAAAAAAAAAATCACATGTCTGAATCAGAGCAAATAAAGCTAGATCCATAGCTCAGGCAAGCAGGTGGGCAGGCAGGCAGGTGGGTGGGCCCAAGAGAAGAGACGTGGGTGCGCAAGCTGGCAGGCTGCTCCATCCATATGCAGGGAGGATTTCTAGGCAGGTCCAGATAGTAACAAGACAGATCGGGAAGAGAAGCATCAGAAAATATGGCTGGAGGACTTCGCTGTTAAGCAGAGGCTATTTGTTTTCTCTATTTGGGCAAATCACCTGCTACATGTGAGTGGTGCTGACCCACAGGGTTACAAAGAGCCAGAAAAAGTCAGGAGTTCAAGTGAATTCTACCTATGATGAGAGATGATAAAGTTACCCCTAGCCCTGCCTTGTGAATCTGAAGGAAAGGATCACTAACACATCTTTGCTTTATCTCTAGGAGTTGATGAAAGCAGAAATAACCTGCAGTTTCTGCCAGAGACTTTAACCATGCAACAAATGTCACTGGAGATTGAGGCAAGTACATGCTCAAGGGTCTAGGTGACCGTNGAAAGCAGAAATAACCTGCAGTTTCTGCCAGAGACTTTAACCATGCAACAAATGTCACTGGAGATTGAGGCAAGTACATGCTCAAGGGTCTAGGTGACCGTTCTTAAGGTCATAGAAGACCGTCATGTATCGGAAGGTCAATTGCTCCTGAGATTCCTACATGAATGTCAATCAGTTAAACACTGGTAACTAAATCCTATGGTTAATATTTTTGAATTTATGAGAAAAGGGTTGATTAATTGAAAACAGTGGAAAAAAGTAATGGATATCAGGAAGAGTGCTGGGCTCTTCAAGAAGAGGGCAGTGAGGAGGTAAGGGGGTGGTTTCTTTCCTTTTTGGGACTAAAGTGCCACCCTGAGGATGCAGAGGCAGCTCACCGCTAGCCCAAGCATAGAAGAAACAGAACCCACAGGGCCAGATGAGATTTCAGGTGGTCCACTCGTTAAAGATCGTTTGCATGTTGATGATCTGGAGTGATCTGGATGAGTGTTATGCTCCTTGTAGGAGATGAGTCCATTCTCCTAAGAAATCTAAATTCCTTAGCTCTTATGTCAGATTTGGCGTCCTAATTTTCAGCTGAGAGAAACAGAAAGCAAATGGAGTTTTTCAGCCCCAGATGGTGGTCTCTGCTTCCAAAGAACATTTATTCATTATCTGAGTGAATTTTCTTAGTGCTGGCTGTGGCAAATTCTGAAGGGCTGCAAAGACCTAGAAGAGGTTGGGTGAGTGGAATAAACCCTTCACCGACTTTCTTCATACTCCTCTGCTCATCTGCTCACCCTCAGTCCTCCACTGGTCATTTCAGTTTTGAAGCTCATCACAGCTCCACTTTGGGCCTCCTTACAGCCTCTTTCCCAAGTAATCTCACCCAGTCTTAAGGCTTCATATACTGTTCATATACCAATGATGTCCAAACATGAAGCTCTACCTCAAGTGAAAGTGAAGTTGCTCAGTCCTATCCGACTCTTTGCGACCCTGTGGACTACAGCCCACCAGGCTCCTCCATCCATGGGATTTCCCAGGCAAGAGTACTGGAGTGGGTTGCCATTGCCTTCTCCAGGAGACCTTCCCAACCCAGGACTGAACCCGGGTCTTCCACACTGTAGGCAGACGCTTTACTGTCTGAGCCACCAGGGAAGCACCATCTGAGCTCTGCCTCAGTGGTTCTCAAAACGAACCAGTATCAACAGCATCCATGGCATCAACTAGACTTCCCTGGTGGCTCAGACGGTTAAGCGTCTGCCTCCAGTGCAGGAGACCTGGGTTCGATTCCTGGGGCAGGAAGATCCCCTGGAGAAGGAAATGGCAACCCACTCCAGGACTACTGCCTGGAAAACCCCATGGACCGAGGAGCCTGGCAGGCTACATGTAGTCCATGGAGTCGCAAAGTCAGACGCGACTGAGCGACTTCCCTTCACATACTCATTAGAAGTTTACATTCCCGCCCCTTCTCTCCAGAAACCTGTGAGATTAGCAAGTCCGACAGTGACAGCCTATGGCTTAACCAGCTCCGTAGGCGTCTCTGACGCGCACTAAGGTTTGAGAACCACTGCTTTAGTTTGTCCTATTTTTGTGAGCTCCATGCTGGTGTTGCTGACCAACTACAATTTCATAGAAGTCTAACAGACGTGTACAGGATGGAAACCATGATCTTCCTCCACCTCCCAAACTGTTCCATGTTTGGTATATCAGATGTTAGCAAGTGATATTATTATTCAGTTTGTTAAGCCAGAAACCTGAGGGTCCCCCCGACACTCACTTGTTTCTTCCTCATCTTCCATATTCAATTAATCACCACACTTTTACCTCTAGAATACTTTTGCACATACCTGTTTATTTCCATCATGATTATTTCCACCCTGTCCTAAGTTACCATTGTCTCCTACCTGAACTACTGAAATAATTTCCATTTGGGATCTGTGTAGCCTTTTGGTTCTCAGTAATCTACTCTCTATAAACTCTTGCCACAGTTCTGATCATCTCAGCCCTTAACTTGGACTCTTTCAAGGACTATCATTCATACTTAGAATTAGGAACCAAATCTTTTATAAAATCAGTGCTTCTCAAAGGGTAAGGGGGATAAACTACTGAATTAGGATCTTTTGAAGGTAGGACTTGGGCATTTGTATATATAATACTGTACAATGTATTCCAACTATAGTCAATTCTCAAAATTTCATATTATAAAGTATTTCATATAATAATGTAATTGGTTTTTTATCAGTAAATACAGTTCCCTTTCACTAAAAGCCTAAGAAAAGTTTGATTCATCTCATTTAAAGAATGATAAATTCATTATTTTCAATTAACATTTTAATTTTTATGTCTAATTCATTAACATTTTTAATATGTGTGTAGTTTTGATCAAGAGCATGTTACTAACAGTTTTAATAGCTAAATCCAGAAAAAATTCTTAACATTTAAAGTCTCATGGTTAGAGAACATTAATGATTAAAATTTAAATCTATATACATATTTTGTTACAGATAAGCATGGTATGATCAATGAAATATTTTTCAAGTGAAAAATTGTATTATTCAAGGATAAATATCTTTGGGAATGTAGTAGAATAGAAATATGAGTTAACAAGGAAAAAGGAATAATGGAAAATTTCTAAATGTTAAGGGAGAGTATATTAATATATTTTAAATGAGTTATGATAGTTATGAAAATATAGCATTTGAGTCATTCAGAAGAATGTTGTAATAATTTCATTTTAAGATGTCAATCCTTGCAATGAACCAGAAATTAAATACTCTACAACTATTATTGTGACGATTTCTTTTCCTAAAAACAAAAATCTTTGAGGCAGTGATTTTTCAAAATTATTGGAAACGGTACATGGGCAAAAATAAAGACCATTGGTAGTAGTGTTTGGGGCAAACTTCTCTATTCCAGCTAGTTTGATCTCTTAACTAAAATAGAAGTATTTGACAAGTTAATCTAATTTGTAACTAAGAGTTTAAATGGCATACGCCTGTGTATTATTGGCGNGCCCCCCCCCCCCACTAATGCTGCTGCTAAGTCGCTTCAGTTGTGTCCGACTCTGTGCGACCCTGTGGACTGCAGCCTACTGGGCTCCTCCATTCGTGGGATTTTCTAGGCAAGAGTACTGGAGTGGGTTGCCATTGCCTTCTCCTGTAATTGCATAGTGATATGTATCCTTAAAACCAGGGTTTCCCACTTTTTGCACTACAGACATGTGGGGAGGATGATTCTTTGCTGTGCGGGGATGCCCTGAGTCTGGGGTGCTGTTAACAACATCTCTGGCCCTCAACCCCACCTCTGGGATGCCAGGAGTGATCCCCTTAATACTCCCCACTCCTGATGGAACACAAAATGATTCTAACTGCCTGAAGGCATTCCAAGTTTCAAGGTAGGGATTGTTGACTGAATTTTACCTTTCATTCTTTCCCCTCTGGGAGTCTAGTTGACACAGGGAATTGAGCCAAAATGGAATCAAAGTCATCAGCTTTATTAACTGAGGCATCCAGACCCCACATGAGCCTGCACTAGTTTCTTCATCCAAATCAACCTGAGATGCTGGGACTGGAAGAAGGAGCCTGACTTGGTCTCTGAGGCAGGAAACAAGGCTGCCAACCACGTGGGAACAGGTCCGAGAGGGGAAGAAAGGGGGAGGCTCTGTGTCAGGGTTTTGAGGCAGAATGGCCCCATCACCCTCTGTGCCACTGGCTTCTGTGACATAAGCCAGTCTCTCCAGGGTGGAGGGTTAGTGCCAAGGCTGGATGCGGCCTCTTCAGAGCTGTTGAGGAAGCCACAGAGTTGGAGGGCCCTCCTGTTTTATGAGTCAAGGCAGAAATGTGGGGGGCAGGCAGAGAAGGGCTCTGATACATAGAGTTTTCTTTCTGTGAAGATACAGATACACCTATACAATGTTTTTAGTCAATTCACTTTTCACCGTTGACTTTTGTTGTTTTTTACTTCCTCTATTATGAACATACTTGAGCATCTAAGAGGTTAAGGCTGCACAATAATTATTAGATTAGAAGCACAAGCATTGGTTCAAATGGTATGTATTGCAATGCCCTCCTGGAAGGGAACCCCAAATTGTATATCTCTTAAGGAGCTAAGATAGCCGGGGCATAAATGAAGAAAGGTCAGATATGAACATACTTGAGCATCTAAGAGGTTAAGGCTGCACAATAATTATTAGATTAGAAGCACAAGCATTGGTTCAAATGGTATGTATTGCAATGCCCTCCTGGAAGGGAACCCCAAATTGTATATCTCTTAAGGAGCTAAGATAGCCGGGGCATAAATGAAGAAAGGTCAGCTTAACAGATGACTGCATATTTTTCTAGCTTCTCTGACGTTCATATGACTGCTGAAGTCTGGGACCCCCAGTTTCAAAGGCTTGAGACCCAGAAGTGGGTTTTGCTCCCCTCCCCCATCAGCCATCAGCTCTGGCACCCCTGGGAAGACTCTCCCTTCCCTTTCCCAACTGCACTTAACTCCTGGCACACTATGTGCCTCGTTGCTGGCATGGTGCTATGCACAGAACTCTGTTGTCTTTTGGATTTGGCGTCCCTCATGAGGTTAGGTGTATTTTCATTGACTGTGGTCTCAACTGGAGAAGACTATTGTGTATTATGTGCATGTGTGCATGCTACATTGCTCAGTTGTGTCAACTCTTTGTGACTTCATAGACTGTAGCCCACCAGGCTCCTGTGTCCATGGGGTTGCCATTTCTCCATACTGGAGTGGGTTGCCATTTCTTCCTACAGGGCATCTTTCTGAGCCAGGGATTGAACCCATGTCTGCTGCACCACTGGCAGATGGATCCTTTACCACTGAGCCACCCGGGAAGCCCATTGTGTACTATAAATATTCATAATTTTCTGTATACTATGATGTTTCCCCATCTTAGAAAAATCTTTTGACTGCCCCTCCCTGGGCTAGCCAGTTATTAGAAGTAGCAAAAGAATGAGGCAGGAATGTGTCCATGATATGTAAACTAACCAATCCAGAGCTATACCTGGCCCATGCACCCTAGAAGGGTATCTGATCATTCCAGGGCCAGGGCTAGGTGCCAGGCAATGAAAATCCAGAGCCCACTGAAAATATTTAGATGAGCCAGTCCTAAACAGTTGACCCTGCCTTGCCTTGCCTGTGGAATCCCAATAAAGGCCATGACCTGAACATCCCCCTCATTCTGAAGGTCTCCTGCCTCCTGACCACCTTGGTATCTTTCCCACGTGGCCCTGTGTAGACACCATGCTTCCTCCTTCCAGGACCCATGAGTATAGTAAACGTTGGCTTTTCCTGAGCCTCACCTCTAGCTCCCCAACCAGTAAGGCTGAAGAAGCTGAAGTTGAATGGCTCTATGAAGACCTAAAGACCTTCTAGAACTAACACCCAAAAAAGATGTCCTTTTCATTATAGGGGACTAGAGTGCAAAAGAAATGGCAACCCACTCCAGTATTCTTGCCTAGAGAATCCATGGACAGAGGAGCCTGGTGGGCTGCTATCCATAGGGTCACATAAAGTCAGGCACGACTGAAGTGACTTAGCAGCAGCAGAATGCAAAAGTATGAAGTCAAGAGATACCTGGAGTAACAGGCAAATTTGGCCTTGGAGTACAAAATTAAGCAGGGCAGAGGCTAACAGAGTTTTGCCAAAAGAATGCACCGGTCATAGCAAACACCCTCTTCTAACAACATATGAGAAGATTCTACACATGGACGTCACCAGATGGTCAATACTGAAACCAGATTGATTATATTCTTTGCAGCCAAAGATGGACAAGCTCTATACCGTCAGCAAAAACAAGACTGGGAGCTGACTGGAGCTCATATCATGAACTCCTTATTGCAAAATTCAGACTTACATTGAAGAAAGTAGGGAAAACCACCAGACCATTCAGGTATGACCTAAATCAAATCCCTTACAATTATACAGTGGAAGTGACAAATAGATTCAAAGGATTAGACCTGCTAGAATGCCTGAAGAACTATGGATGGCGGTTTGTGACATTGTTCAGGAGGCAGTGATCAAGACCATCCAAGAAAAAGGAAGGCAAAATGACTGTCTGAGGTGGCCTTACAAATAGCTGAGAAAAGAAGAGAAGTGAAAGGCAAAGGAGAAAAGGAAAGATATACCCATTTGAATGCAGAGTTCCAAAGAACAGCAAAGAGAGATAAGAAAGCTTTTCTCAGTGATCAGTGCAAAGAAATAGAGGAAAACAACAGAATGGGAAAGACTAGAGATCTCTTCAAGAATACTAGAGATACCAAGGGAACATTTCATGCAAAGATGGGCACAATAAAGGACATAACTGGTGTGGACCTAACAGAAGCAGAAGATATTAAGAAGAGGTGGCAAGAATACACAGAAGAACCATACAAAAAAGATCTTCATGACCCAGATAACCATGATAGTGTGATCACTCACCTAGAGCCAGATATCCTGGAATGTGAAGTAAAGTGGGCATTAGGAAGCATCACTATGAACAAAGCTAGTGGAGATGATGGAATTCCAGTAGAGCTATTTCAAATCCTAAAAAAATGATGGTGTTAAAATGCTCTCAATATGCCAGCAAATTTGGAAACCTCAGCAGTGGCCACAGGACTGGAAAAGGTCAGTTTTCATTCCAATCCCAAAGAAAGGCAATGCCTAACAAACTTCAAACTACCTCACAATTTCACTCGTCTCACACACTAGCAAAGTAATGCTCAAAATTCTCCTAGCCAGACTTCAACAGTACATGAACCATGAACTTTCAGATGTTCAAGCTGGATTTAGAAAAGACAGAAGAATCAGATATCAAATTGCCAATATCCACTATTGAAAAGGCAAGCGAGTTCCAGAAAAATATCTACTTCTGCTTTATTGACTTACCAAAGCCTTTGACTGTGTGCATCACAATAAACTGTGGAAAATTCTTCAAGAGATGGAAATACCAGACCACCTGACCTGCCTCCTGAGAAATCTGTATGCAGGTCAAGAAGAAACAGAACTGGACATGGAACAATAAACTGGTTCCAAATCAGGAAATGTATGTCAAGGCTGTATATTTTCACCCTGCTTATTTAAATTATATGCAGAGTACATCATGCTAAATGCTAGACTGGATGAAGCACAAGCTGGAATCAATATTTCTGGGAGAAATATCAATAACCTCAGATATGCAGATGACACCATCCTTATGGCAGAAAGTGAAGAAGAACTGAAGAGCCTCTTGATGTAAGTGAAAGAGGAGAGTGAAGAATTGGCTTAAAACTCAACACTCAGAAAACTAAGATCATGCTGTCTGGTCCCATCACTTCATGGCAAAGAGATGGGGAAAAAAGGGAAACAGTGACAGACTTTATTTTTGGGGATTCCAAAATTACTGCAGATGGTGAGTGCAGCCATGAAATTAAAAGACACTTGCTCCTTGGAAGAAAAGCTATGACCAACCTACATAGCATATTAAAAAGCAAAGATATTACTTTTTCAACAAAGGTCCATCTAGTCAAAGCTATGGTTTTTCCAGTAGTCATGTATGGATGTGAGAGTTGGACTATAAAGAAAGCTGAGTGCAGAAGAATTAATCTTTTTGAACTGTGGTGTTGGAGAAGACTCTGGAGAGTCCCTTGGACTGCAAGGAGATCAAACCAGTCAATCCCAAAGGAAATCAGTCCTGAATATTCATTGGAAGGACTAATGTTGAAGCTGAAACTGCAATACTTTGGTCATCTGATGCGAAGAACTGACTCATTGGGAAAGATTGGTGCAAAAGATTGAAGGCAGGAGGAAAAGGGGATGACAGAGGACTAGATAGTTGGGTGGCATCACTGACTCAATGGACATGAGTTTGAGTAAGCTCCAGGAGTTGGTGATGGACAGGGAAGCCTGACATGCTGCACTCCATGGGGTCGCAAAGAGTCACACATGACTAGCCACTGAACTGACTGAACTGAGCCTCCCCTCAGTCTCCTCCTGGGGCTGTACCTCTGGCTATCTCATAAAAGAATATAGGACACAATGTTGTTCAGTCACTCAAGTCATGACCGTCTTTCTGTGACCCCATGGATGCAGTACGCCAGGCTTCCCTGTCCTTTACCATCTCCCAGAGCTTGCTCAAACTCATGTCCATTGAGTCAGTGATGCCATGCAACCACCTCGTCCTCTGTACCACACAGTGGTGCAGGAAAAATCTTCATGAAGTGGATAGCCATAGCTTCTAGTCTTGAGTTGTGGGGATTACATGTCAATCTGCCAAGAATCCAGGCAGTGCCATTTTTATTTTCATGTTTCTGTCCTGAGAGCTCCATCAGGAAGAGCTGGGGGAGGGAGTGAACCCACACAATTCCTTCTGCTCCAAAAACTCTTAGAAAAAAAGCCTTTAACCAGGGTGGATTTTATACACTAGTACCAGTTTAATACTATCTAGAAATCAAAAGCTCACTTTGTTCCAGGAGGCTTAGTGTGTTTTTTCTTCATCTCTCTCTCTTCCCCAACTTCTACATGAACCCCCAAAGTGCCATCTTAAGTTGTGAAGCAGGAGACAACCGGACTGCCAAGTGTAATATTTGTCTTTGGAAGCGTGGCCCCTGTGGAACAGCAGTAGCCCTTGAGCTGCCTCCAAGGTTTCTCTTAGCCAGCGTGTTGGCCAAACAGTCCCACTCTTCATTCGTTTTTTTCAGGCTTGGGAGGGGGCCGTTTTCATGGGAAGAGACTGTCTAGGCACCGAGGAGGCTGTGGCAGTGGTGGGGGTCCATGCCCAGGGTTCTGCTCACACCAGGGCTCCCCTTCCAGTCTACCTCTGGCAGAGTCAGGGAAACCCGCTGGGTTTATGGAAACAGTGGAACGGATGAGGCTGGCGCACTAACAAAAGCTCAGTGTTCCACCCACTCTGAAGCTGGCGCCAAGATCCGTCCTCCAGAGACACTGACGGCTCTGTTCTGGGCAGGGCCAGCCTTGCGTCACCCACTGGGAGAAGGCGCGAGCTCCATCTCCCCCGGCCAGCCGCGGAGCCGCCAGGGAGCCTGCCGGACCCTGACCCCGGAGAGGCTGGGTGTTCACTTCCGGGAGGCCATTCGGCTTTCTCCTGGCGCGCTGTGGAGGCCGAGGGCGCCTCAGCGTCTCACAGGGAAGGAGGAGGGGGACGCGGTCCGCCCCAGGACGCTGCCTTGTGAGCGGCTCTTGACCCCACCCTGCCCTGGGTGGACTCCTGGGCCCAGAGGCCTCCCACATCACAAAGGGCAACGGAGGGGAGAAAAAGTGAGCCACCAGAATTTCCTACATTCTGACTACTGCTATTAAAAAAAAAGACAAACTCAGAAATGAACTTATTTACACAACAGACACATGGAGGTAGAAAACAAACTCATGGTTAGCAAAGGGGAGAGGGAGTGGGGAAGGGATAAATTAGGAGTTGTGGGATTAGCAGACACAAATTACTCCAGATAAAATAGATGAACAGCAAGGACCTATTGTATAGCACAGGGAGCTATGTTTGATATCCTGCAATAAACCAGAATGGAAAACAATATGAAAAAGAAAAACCTATCTGTGAACAAATAAGGACAAAACAGAAATAAAAGCAAAATTTTAAATGCAGTGTCTCTGTTTTCTGTAATGTGGTTATACTGTCTTTATAATTTAAAAAAGATGGAAAGGGTTCAAAAATCTTCGTCAGGTTTTCTTTCTTAAAAAAATTTTTTGTTGTTGTTGTTGAAATCTAGTTGATTTACAATGTTGTGTTAATTTCACCAGGTTTTCAAAGGTAGAATCAGGGCAGGTTCCAGGCGCCAGACTCGGGAATGTGTGAAGGTGTCCACCCCCCAAGAGCCTGGAGTTCAAGATCAAAGATACGTCCTAGCCTTCATAGGTCATGCTTCTCCCTCTCAGGGTGAGAGTCCTGCTAGTGTCACACAGCCAAAAGTTCCACTGGATACCCCAAAATAGGATATTCTATTTTTAAAAATTAAGTTTTATTGGAGTAAAGTTGCTATACAGTATTGTGTTATTTTCTGCTGTATAGAAAAGTGACTCAGTTATACATATACATATATCCCCTCTGTTTTAGATTTCCTTCCCTTTTAGGTTACCACAGAGCATTGAGTAGGGTTTCCTACTCAATGGGTTCTCATTAGTTAATCTGTTTTATACATATTAATGTATATCTGTAAACCCCAATCTCAGTTCAGTGCACCCTCCTTGCCCCTTTTGTATTCATAAGCTTGTTCTCTTCCTCTGTGTCTCTATTTCTGTTTTGCAAATAAGTTCATTTGTCCCATTTTTCTAGATTCCATGTACAAGCAATATTATATGATATTTGTTTTCCTAAAATGAGTGTAGTCTTTAAGCAAAAAACAAAATACAAGGAAAGATGGACTTGGTCTCGGTAGAGCAGTGGAAAAAAAGGTAGAGCAGGACATCCTCAAGAGGAAGGCCATTCCTAAGTGGCTGATGATGTGGAAATGTGCAAAACTCATGAGTGAGGTTAGCCCAGCTCTTGGGGTGGATCTTGGAGACAGGGCTACCCACTTAGGAATCCTCCCAGTTTCTGGATTCTGCAGGAATGGACCCTATTTTTTGGGGTCTGTAGAGCCTTTCTTTCTCCCAGCCAGCTGTGGCCATCTGCTGGAAGACCTGGGCACATGCTAAGCAAATGTAGTCCCAGGTGAAGGGCCAGGGTATGAATGGGAGGAAGGGGGTTGCAATTCACCGAGGCCTAGAAGGAAGCAAGAATGCAATATGGCGGTGCCGGGGGTTGCACATCTCAGGAAGGAGCTAGGCCATCCTTGGATCAAGAGGACCTTCTCATGAAGTAGGGCAGGAACCACACTTGCTTGGCCCAGATCCGCTGCCCTCAGGCCAGGGTCCTGGAGCCATCCGGGAGAAACGCATGGAAGGAAAGTGGATGGGCTTCTTTTGTTTGTACCCTGATCTGGGTATGATTTGTGGCACCTCCTTGGTTTTCCGATTTGGAAACTTTCCTGTGGGTGAGATCTGAACTTGGCATTGTCTCCAGAGCCAGGAAACAAGAACCTGGGGAATGCAGACCAGCAGGGCCATTTCCCAAGAGCCAGGCTGGGCCTCCTGCAAGTGCTGCTGAGCTCTGCCCTCTGGAGAGTGCTGGGTGAGGTGGCCATGGGTGGTGTTGGGGGAGGCTCTGGCTTCCCCAGGCAGCCTCCAGGCAGATGTGGTCCTGGCCTCCTGCCGGATCTCATTTAATACCTACGTGTGAACAGGGTTGAGTGATGGTGAAGTTTCTTATTTGCCCACTCATGCAGGGGTGCCGCCATGCAGGACTCTGCCTGAGGGAACAGAGGCCAGGAAGGGACATTTGGACAACCCCCCCAACCCCAGCCTCCCATGTCCCGGGACCCTCCATGACCTCGCAGCCTCTCAGCCGTGTTGCAATAGTTTCTCCCGAGAAGGCCCTGTTGTCAGAGGTTCTGCCAGCAAAGTGCATGAGCTCAACTTTCCCTCTTCTTGAGACATTCCTTCCTGCTTTTCTGCAGCCACAGCCTCGAGCTTTTCCTTGTCCAGGCCCCAGATGGAGGGAAGTGACCCAAGCTGAGTGAGCGCCCACGCCTGGTAAGCACACTCCATCAGGAGGACCCTGTAGGGAGCATGTGACCCTCTCATCCCCCTGCAAAAGGCCCCAGGGTGATTTCATCAAAGGGACATTCCAAGGCTCTCTGCCACCTTTTGTATGTCTTGTGCAATCTCCAACTTTAAAGCAGAGGAAGTGTGAGCCAGATATTATCATTGAGGGCCAGCCGGAGTTCCACGAATCCATCAGCCTGGGAGTGCTTCCAACCAGCTGGTGAGGTGAGCTCTCCCTGGTCCCCGGCAAGGCCGGGGAGCCCTGGTCAAGATTTTGATGTGGAAAACCCTGGCTGTGGGGCAACCCCACGTGCCTCAGAAGAAAACACCAACATCTTATTTGGAAAGGGCAGCCTCTGGTGCCCCAAGAGCCTGTCTCGGTCTCTGCTGCTTCTGCCCCAGGTTCCAGGACCTCTGACCACAAAGTAACACTCTGTCATAGCTCATCTTTAAAAAAAANCCTCAGAAGAAAACACCAACATCTTATTTGGAAAGGGCAGCCTCTGGTGCCCCAAGAGCCTGTCTCGGTCTCTGCTGCTTCTGCCCCAGGTTCCAGGACCTCTGACCACAAAGTAACACTCTGTCATAGCTCATCTTTAAAAAAAAATATTGATCTTTAATTAGAGGATAATTATTTTACAGTGCTGTTTTGGGTTCTGCCATACATCAGCATGAACCAGCCATAGGTATACAAGTGTCCTCTCCCCCTTGAACGTCCTTCCCACCTCCCACCCCACCCCAGGCCTCTCTGTTATCACAGAGCGCCCTGTATTATACAACAGGTTCTCATTAGCTTTACATATGGTAATATACATATTCCAGTGCTGCTCTCTCAATCTGGCCCACCCTCTCCTGCCCTCTTTGTGTACACAAGTCTGTTCTCTATGACTCTCTACCCCTGCCCTGAAAATAGGTTCACCATTTTTCTAGATTCCATACATATGCATTCATATACGATATTTGTTTTTCTCTTTCTGACTTAACTTCACTCTTTATAACAGGCTCTAGGTCTGTCTCTTATACACATCTAGATGTGTATAAGAGACAGGCTTTAGCATCATTCCTTCCAAAGAACGCCCAGGGCTGATCTCCTTCGGAATGGACTGGTTGGATCTCCTTGCAGTCCAAGGGACTCTCAAGAGTCTTCTCCAACACCACAGTTCAAAAGCATCAATTCTTTGGTGCTCAGGTTTTGTCACGGTCCGACTGTCACATCCATACATGACCACTGGAAAAACCATAGCCTTGACTAGACGGACCTTCATAGGCAATGTAATGTCTCTGCTTTTCAATAAGCTATATAGGTTGGTCATAACTTTTCTTCCAAAGAGTAAGCGTCTTTCAGTTTCATGGCTGCAGTCATCATCTGCAGTGATTTTGGAGCCCCCAAAAATAAAGTCTAACACTGTTTCCACTGTTTCCCCA
>SJYX01009298.1:100695-117069 GCA_006410675.1 Oreotragus oreotragus | reverse complement strand
TAGGCTCGCAAAGACTCGGACATGACTGAGGCAACTTAGCACGATGTACTAGTATGAATCCTTGACGCAAGGAAAACCTACCAGAGCGTGTTTGAAGAATATGATGTCACGAATATCATCCTGTAACTCCCTCTCAAGACCTGTCTCTTATACACATCTTTCTGATGCTGGGAGGGATTGGGGGCAGGAGGAGAAGGGGACGACCGAGGATGAGATGGCAGGATGGCATCACTGACTCGATGGACGTGAGTCTGAGTGAACTCCGAGAGACGGTGATGAACAGGGAGGCCTGGTGTGCTGCGATTCATGGGGTCGCAAAGAGTCAGACACAACTGAGCGACTGAACTGAACTGAACTGATATCCCAACAAAGAAGAAATTAATAGTTTAAATATTAAAACATGACTTATAGAGAATTATAGAATGTGTTAATATTGTTAATCTTAGTTATAAAAGATTAGTCCTTTTCTGCTTAGTGTAAGCAGTTTAATGAAATGTATTTAAATAACAATTTGCAAATATTATAATTCAGATCATGCAGTAATTCTAATTGATATCCGGCATCATTTAATCTATATTTTCTTCCTGTATTATGTTAAATATTGACCTGGTTATCTTAAAATTAACTGAAACATATGAATACCTCTTTATGATTTCTTGACTTTTCTTATAAAATGCTTATGGTAAATAAATATTTCATGTTATACTTCTCTCTGCATACATTCCTTTTTAATTACAGAAGCTATTCATAGGGAGAAATTTACATGTCAGAGAATAGTGCTTTCCCAAAAATAATAACTAAGGCAAAACTGTAAAAAGAAAGTTTAAAGAACTTATTTCCTAAAGAGCAATACATTAAAAAAAAAACTATCCTGACCCAGTATGCAAATATTTCTGAGAATGCAAGGGGTGTTCAGGATATCCTGAGCTCAGCTTTATCCTGGCTAATAAAGGGGTTTTGGTTACTAAAATATCTGAATGTTAATTTCAGATTCTTTAGAAGATTGAAAATATTTTGCATATTAGGTCAGTTAGTTATTTCAAACAGTACTTACTAAGAGACTGATGGACATAATTTCATTCCATTATGTTGTAGTCTCTGTATTTTGGAAATGTCTGCGATAAATTAGTGACTGTGGAGAAAATTCCATAATTTATGAAATCCATGGTGGTAATAGTATGTTTTTCACTGGTTTAAGAAATAAATTTACTTCTTAGTTTAAGCTATCTTGTAGTAGGGAGGCTAGAATAACAATTATAATTTTATGAATTTATTTTAAGGTATAGTATATGTATGTGTAAGATATACACTATATATATGCAACATATATGCATACACTCATATATACATAAGTTGTATATGCATACATATATATGTGTTCAATTTACTATTTATATTTTGGATAATATGTTAGACATTATAGGCATAAAATCTTATTTATCGGCAAGCTTAATTTTTTTTTACTTTAATCTTCTTACAAAAAGCAAAATTCTGTAAATTTGATGATTAATAAGATTGAAAACCCAGATCTCCACAAAGAGGGCTTTTTTTCCCCCCTTGTAAGCCTTTTAAATAAGACTTAAACTTTATTTTTGTGTATTACTCAACTTTCATGAGAATTCATCATATTAATAGCTTGTCTGCTTAAAATTAAATGAGCATGGAATCCAGGACTGTTTACTATGATAAAGGCAACACTCGCTCCAATGTTATTTCTCTGATTTTACAAATGCACAAATGCATAACAGATGGTAATATATTTTGATACTTGTATCTTCAAAAAAAAAAGAAAATTCAAATTCAAATGGTTTTTCGTCATCATGCATTTATAATTATACATATAATGATGGCTCCCAGGGATTGAACCCAGGTCTCCTGCACTGCAGGCAGATTCTTTACCATCTGAAGCACCAGGGAAGCTCAATGATGTATCCCAGGTTATCTGATTTAGCTGATCAACAATTTTATCTAGGACCCAGTTTCTTTCTTTCTTTCCATTTTGCTATCTAATGTTATTTCTCTGATTTTACAAATGCACAAATGCATAAAAGATGGTAATATATTTTGATACTTGTATCTACAAAAAAAAAAGAAAATCCAAATTCAAATGGTTTTTCGTCATCATACATTTATAATTATACATATAATGATGGCTCCCAGGGATTGAACCCAGGTCTCCTGCATTGCAGGCAGATTCTTTACCATCTGAAGCACCAGGGAAGCTCAATGATGTATCCCAGATTATCTGATTTAGCTGATCAACAATTTTATCTAGGACCCAGTTTCTTTCTTTCTTTCCATTTTGCTATCTTAAGTCCTAGCTTCATATCAAGATGGGTACAGTAGTTTCAGAAATGGCAACATGTTTGACACTATCCAGAGGAAGAATAGAAAACTTCTCTTTTTTGGAGACTCTTTTGCATTTCATTGGTCAGAACTTGACTATCTGCCCATCTCTGAACCAATTTCTGTCAAAGCAAATGAAAATATTATTGAGCAAATGAAACCCTGATGAAACTGGGTTAGAACTTCCCCTGAGGCACAAGGCTGAAGAGTAGAAGGTGAGATATCTGAACTAAATCATTTTCTAATGTGGGAAATAGAATCAGTGCTGTGTAGACAACCTCCAGTAACCACTACAGCACAATATTGAGAGGCAGTTTTGTTGTTCAGTTGCTATGTTGTGTCTGATTCTTTGCAACCCACGGACTGCAGCATGGCAGGCTTCCCTGTTGTTCACTGATTCCAAGAGTTTGCACAAATCAATGTCCATTGAGGGGCAATGCAGAGTAAATTAAAATGACTCAGTTGTTAACGGGTTTAGAAATTATGTATTTTAAGACAACCACAGATAATTTGAACAGATTGCTATCTACACCTAGTGACTTAAGTGGGCAGTATATTAAGCAGTCTATGAAAATCATAACTGAGTATCATAATTTAGAAAGGCCATCAAATAACTAAAAATCTGAAGGAGAGTTATTACAATGTTATAAAAGTTTAAGTAACAAATCACTTGATTTTTTATCACTGTGTGAAAGGATACCTGATCTTTTCTTTCAGTTAGCACACATCCCCAAGGGCAAACATATAATCTTAATGCCTGGCAGACACTTAAAAGTTGAATCTGTCTTTAAAACAAATAACAAAATAGTAAAATGTTATATTATCCTAAGAAAAGTGAGGCCTCTGAAGGAGGAAGAAATATGGAGTCAGAAAAAAGTTGACCACAGGTATGTAATTTTTTTTTAGGAAATAAATTAATAACCTAAATTTTCAACAATTATATTCACTATCTTGTATTCCTTCCCCATGTACATAGTTCATGTTTACTATGGATTCAGAATTACTGGATCTTGTAAGTCAACTGTCCTGATTTTGTTTTCTACTGAATGACCTCTAAAAGTGCCATGTAATGTCCTCAATATTAAATCCTATGATTTCTGTGTGTTGATTTTATATCCTGCAACTTTACTTTACTTTACTTTACTTTCATTTATTAACTCTAGTAATTTTCTGATGGAGTCTTTAGGGTTTTCTATGTAGTGGATCATGTCACGTGCAAACAGTGAGAGTTTTACTTCTTCTTTTCCAATTTGGATTCCTTTTATTTATTTTTCTGCTCTGATTGCTGTGGCCAAAACTCCCAAAACTATGTTGAATAGTAGTGGTGAGAGAGGAAACCCTTGTCTTATTCCTGACTTTAGGGAAATGCTTTCAATTTTTCACCATTGAGGATAATATTTGCTGTGGTTTTTTCAACACACAGAAATTCCTTGCATTCCTATATACTAATAATGAGAAAATAAAAAGAGAAATTAAAGAAACCATTCCATTCACCATTGCAATGAAAAGAATAAAATACTTAGGAATATATCTACCTAAAGAAACTAAAGACCTATATATAGAAAACTATAAAACACTGGTGAAAGAAATCAAAGAGGACACTAATAGATGGAGAAATATACCATGTTCATGGATTGGAAGAATCAATATAGTGAAAATGAATATATTACCCAAAGCAATCTACAGATTCAATGCAATCCCTATCAAGCTACCAGCGGTATTTTTCACAGAACTAGAACAAATAATTTCAAGATTTGTATGGAAATACAAAAAACCTCGAATAGCCAAAGCAATTTTGAGAAAGAAGAATGGAACTGGAGGAATCAACTTACCTGACTTCAGGCTCTACTACAAAGCCACAGTCATCAAGACAGTGTGGTACTGGCACAAAGACAGAAATATAGATCAATGGAACAAAATAGAAAGCCCAGAGATAAATCCACACACATATGGACACCTTATCTTTGACAAAGGAGGCAAGAATATACAATGGAGTAAAGACAATCTCTTTAACAAGTGGTGCTGGGAAAACTGGTCAACCACTTGTAAAAGAATGAAACTAGATCACTTTCTAACACCACACACAAAAATAAACTCAAAATGGATTAAAGATCTAAATGTAAGACCAGAAACTATAAAACTCCTAGAGGAGAACATAGGCAAAACACTCTCCGACATAAATCACAGCAGGATCCTCAATGATCCGCCTCCCAGAATACTGGAAATAAAAGCAAATATAAACAAATGGGATCTAATTAAAATTAAAAGCTTCTGCACAACAAAGGAAACTATAAGCAAGGTGAAAAGACAACCCTCTGAATGGGAGAAAATAATAGCAAATGAAGCAACTGACAAACAACTAATCTCAAAAATATACAAGCAACTTATACAGCTCAATTCCAGAAAAATAAACGACCCAATCAAAAAATGGGCCAAAGAACTAAATAGACATTTCTCCAAAGAAGACATACGGATGGCTAACAAACACATGAAAAGATGCTCAACGTCACTCATTATCAGAGAAATGCAAATCAAGACCACAATGAGATACCACTTCACACCAGTCAGAATGGCTGCGATCCAAAAGTCTGCAAGCAATAAATGCTGGAGAGGGTGTGGAGAAAAGGGAACCCTTTTACACTGTTGGTGGGAATGCAAACTAGTACAGCCACTATGGAGAACAGTGTGGAGATTCCTTAAGAAATTGCAAATAGAACTGCCTTATGACCCAGCAATCCCACTGCTGGGCATACACACCGAGGAAACCAGAATAGAAAGAGACACATGTACCCCAATGTTCATCGCAGCACTGTTTATAATAGCCAGGACATGGAAACAACCTAGATGTCCATCAGCAGATGAATGGATAAGAAAGCTGTGGTACATATACACAATGGAGTATTACTCAGCCATTAAAAAGAATACATTTGAATCAGTTCTAATGAGGTGGATGAAACTGGAGCCTATTATACAGAGTGAAGTAAGCCAGAAAGAAAAACACCAATGTAGTATACTAACACATATATATGGAATTTAGAAAGATGGTAATGATAACCCTATATGCGAGATAGTAAAAGAGACACAGATATATAGAACAATCTTTTGGACTCTGTGGGAGAGGGAGAGGGTGGGATGATTTGGGAGAATGGTACTGAAACATGTATGTTACCATATGTGAAATGAATCGCCAGTCCAGGTTTGATGCATGATACAGGATGTTCGGGGCTTGTGCACTGGGATAACCCAGAGGAATGGTAGGAGGAGGGAAGTGGGAGGGGGGTTCAGGATGGGGAATACATGTACAACTTTGGCAGATGCATGTTGATGTATGGCAAAACCAATACAATATTGTAAAGCCTCCAATTAAAATAAATACATTTATATTAAAAAAAATAAATCCGATGATTTGTGTAAATCTTCCACTATGTGCCTAGATCTCTGTATGGTTTTAATGTTTCCTTTTGGTGTCTGTGTTGAATTTTCTGATCACATTACAATTAAGTCACGGTGAGACAACTGACATGTAAAAGATTATTTAATGTCCTATCACTTACTACCATTAGATGTCAGGACAGTAACTCATCTGTTGATACCTTGTTGTTCCTGGTTGTATCTAGAACTGATAAAATGATGCAAGGTATTCTTGTAAAAAATATAATTTCTACAGTAATTGGTTGCAGTATTTCTCTGGATAGTCTTAGTCTTGAAAATTTTAAAACTATACACTCTTCCTCACCTAGATTCTCATTTTAAAATTGAAATATAAAATAATGAACATTTGCAACTTCCTGTGTGTTTGTGCCCAAAAATTTAAAATCATGTAATAAGAAGTAATTATTAAAGTAGAAGGTAGTTCACTTTCTTAAGATTTGATAGCGATATACTACTTTTCTTCACTGACCAAAAATTGAGATTTACCTAAATTCTCTACAAATCATTACCAAAAATAAGATTTCAGAAAGATATATTTTCAGAAAGCAGTCAAAGAAAAATCACATAAAACTTCATAATAAGGTGGAAATTTAACTCCAAACACTAATACAAAATTCCATTAAGTTATATTGGGCCTCAGAGTAGAAATTTATCTTCCCACCACAAAATGAGCTGAAACATCAAGGGAGAATGTAAACTGTCAGATTATACTCTGTTACCTAAAATGCTTAAATGTGTCCATTTTAATCAGACCCAAGAGCATACTTATTGAGCTCCAAATAGAAAAAAAAAAAAGCAGATATATTTATTTAAAGCACTTGCGGGAAGAAAGAATCAGGCAAGGTAAATTTAAACCCTGCTACTTGAGTTAGCAAGAAAGGAGAAGGTAAGACAATCTTTAGTTCTTTCCTGTGAAAAGTAAACATTTAGGTCATTTACAGACATAACTGAGTTTCACTGGTGGCTGAGTGGGTAAAGAATCCACCTGCAATGCAGGAGACCTGGGTTCAATCACTGGGTTGGGAAAATCCCCTGGAGGAGGGCATGGCAAACCAACTCCAGTATTCTGGCCTGGAGAATTCCATGGACTGTATAGTCCATGAAGCCTCGAAGAATCAGACATGACTAAGCGACCTTCCCTCACTCACTCTGACAGCTGCTAGATCACAGGCATTGTTCTTCCTTTTGGACACCCTCTGAACTCAGCAGTTTACATTTAATAATAGCCCAAATTGCTGGGCTATTACATCCATCTTTGCTAATACAGCAGGAAATACTCCATTTCACACACACATATATGTACATACATGTGTGTGTATATATATATATATACACACGTATATGTACACACACATATATGTGTGCTAAGTTGCTCAGTCATGTCCAGTTCTTTGCAACCTTATGGAGCCCTCCAGGCTCCCTGTCCATGGGGATTCTCCAGGCAAGAATACTGAAGTGGGTTGCCATACCCTGCCTCCAGAGGATCTTCTGGACTCAGAGACTGAACTAATCAACACATCTCCTGCAACTCCTGCATTGAAGGTGGATTCTTTATCCCTGAGGCATAGGGGAAGCCCATACCCATACACAGACAAATGCATATACATATATACACACACACAAGCACATACATACATATAAGTGTATATTCTATTGGTTCTACTGATTTCTCTGGGGAACACTGACTTACATGTTGACAAATCAGATCAGTGAGTAAAGAGAGTAATGAAAGGAGATATAAGGAATTTCAGGGGTTGGTGAATGTAACTTTACTTTGAATGTGCCATTGATTTCACAAATGTATTCAACTGTCAAAACTCATTTGTACACTTTAAATAGTGCATTTATGTAAATTATTTCTCAATAAAGTTGATCAAGTAAATAATACAGTGAATACCATAATGGCTTCCTGAGAAACAGTGTTTCTATCATGCCAGCACTAGGACATAAGCCATGTACCTGTCTCTTATACACATCTAGATGTGTATAAGAGACAGGTTCTAGTGAGGTGGATGAAACTGGAGCCTATTATACAGAGTGAAGTAAGCCAGAAAGAAAAACACCAATGTAGTATACTAACACATATATATGGAATTTAGAAAGATGGTAATGATAACCCTATATGCGAGATAGTAAAAGAGACACAGATATATAGAACAATCTTTTGGACTCTGTGGGAGAGGGAGAGGGTGGGATGATTTGGGAGAATGGTACTGAAACATGTATGTTACCATATGTGAAATGAATCGCCAGTCCAGGTTTGATGCATGATACAGGATGTTCGGGGCTTGTGCACTGGGATAACCCAGAGGAATGGTAGGAGGAGGGAAGTGGGAGGGGGGTTCAGGATGGGGAATACATGTACAACTTTGGCAGATGCATGTTGATGTATGGCAAAACCAATACAATATTGTAAAGCCTCCAATTAAAATAAATACATTTATATTAAAAAAAATAAATCCGATGATTTGTGTAAATCTTCCACTATGTGCCTAGATCTCTGTATGGTTTTAATGCTTCCTTTTGGTGTCTGTGTTGAATTTTCTGATCACATTACAATTAAGTCACGGTGAGACAACTGACATGTAAAAGATTATTTAATGTCCTATCACTTACTACCATTAGATGTCAGGACAGTAACTCATCTGTTGATACCTTGTTGTTCCTGGTTGTATCTAGAACTGATAAAATGATGCAAGGTATTCTTGTAAAAAATATAATTTCTACAGTAATTGGTTGAAATATTTCTCTGGATAGTCTTAGTCTTGAAAATTTTAAAACTATACACTCTTCCTCACCTAGATTCTCATTTTAAAATTGAAATATAAAATAATGAACATTTGCAACTTCCTGTGTGTTTGTGCCCAAAAATTTAAAATCATGTAATAAGAAGTAATTATTAAAGTAGAAGGTAGTTCACTTTCTTAAGATTTGATAGCGATATACTACTTTTCTTCACTGACCAAAAATTGAGATTTACCTAAATTCTCTACAAATCATTACCAAAAATAAGATTTCAGAAAGATATATTTTCAGAAAGCAGTCAAAGAAAAATCACATAAAACTTCATAATAAGGTGGAAATTTAACTCCAAACACTAATACAAAATTCCATTAAGTTATATTGGGCCTCAGAGTAGAAATTTATCTTCCCACCACAAAATGAGCTGAAACATCAAGGGAGAATGTAAACTGTCAGATTATACTCTGTTACCTAAAATGCTTAAATGTGTCCATTTTAATCAGACCCAAGAGCATACTTATTGAGCTCCAAATAGAAAAAAAAAAAAGCAGATATATTTATTTAAAGCACTTGCGGGAAGAAAGAATCAGGCAAGGTAAATTTAAACCCTGCTACTTAAGTTAGCAAGAAAGGAGAAGGTAAGACAATCTTTAGTTCTTTCCTGTGAAAAGTAAACATTTAGGTCATTTACAGACATAACTGAGTTTCACTGGTGGCTGAGTGGGTAAAGAATCCACCTGCAATGCAGGAGACCTGGGTTCAATCACTGGGTTGGGAAAATCCCCTGGAGGAGGGCATGGCAAACCAACTCCAGTATTCTGGCCTGGAGAATTCCATGGACTGTATAGTCCATGAAGCCTCGAAGAATCAGACATGACTAAGCGACCTTCCCTCACTCACTCTGACAGCTGCTAGATCACAGGCATTGTTCTTCCTTTTGGACACCCTCTGAACTCAGCAGTTTACATTTAATAATAGCCCAAATTGCTGGGCTATTACATCCATCTTTGCTAATACAGCAGGAAATACTCCATTTCACACACACATATATGTACATATATGTGTGTGTATATATATATATATACACACGTATATGTACACACACATATATGTGTGCTAAGTTGCTCAGTCATGTCCAGTTCTTTGCAACCTTATGGAGCCCTCCAGGCTCCCTGTCCATGGGGATTCTCCAGGCAAGAATACTGAAGTGGGTTGCCATACCCTGCCTCCAGAGGATCTTCTGGACTCAGAGACTGAACTAATCAACACATCTCCTGCAACTCCTGCATTGAAGGTGGATTCTTTATCCCTGAGGCATAGGGGAAGCCCATACCCATACACAGACAAATGCATATACATATATACACACACACAAGCACATACATACATATAAGTGTATATTCTATTGGTTCTACTGATTTCTCTGGGGAACACTGACTTACATGTTGACAAATCAGATCAGTGAGTAAAGAGAGTAATGAAAGGAGATATAAGGAATTTCAGGGGTTGGTGAATGTAACTTTACTTTGAATGTGCCATTGATTTCACAAATGTATTCAACTGTCAAAACTCATTTGTACACTTTAAATAGTGCATTTATGTAAATTATTTCTCAATAAAGTTGATCAAGTAAATAATACAGTGAATACCATAATGGCTTCCTGAGAAACAGTGTTTCTATCATGCCAGCACTAGGACATAAGCCATGTACCAATCCTTACATTTTAATCAACCTTAGAAGCAAAAGTAGAGAAAGAGGAATTATCTCTTGCTTATTTTTGCAAACATTGAGATAAAAATTAACTTCTAGAATTTATACATGTCCTCTACTACAGTGGCACTGACATTGATAAATACAGAGGAAATGCTCTAATCAACAAATACTCTTTAAAAAATCAAAAGGAATTAAGGTCTCAGCAAATAATTCATCACAATTTACCACACAAATTGCCAATTCTTATTTGATTATTTGCCTGACTTTTAGAGATTCCCCCCCCGCCCCCTCCACCTCAGGAGATCCAATGATTTCCCCATTCCTTGAGTTTTTCATNCTAATCAACAAATACTCTTTAAAAAATCAAAAGGAATTAAGGTCTCAGCAAATAATTCATCACAATTTACCACACAAATTGCCAATTCTTATTTGATTATTTGCCTGACTTTTAGAGATTCCCCCCCTCCCCCCACCTCAGGAGATCCAATGATTTCCCCATTCCTTGAGTTTTTCATGTCTTGGTATCTCACAGCATGCTCCAAACAATAAGGGTAAAAGTTGGCTGATACTGCATCATTTATATTAGGATATCCCTCAATCACAGCGGTTGCATCATTCATGATCATTCAGAATCCACCTGTGAAATTTGCTAGATGAACTTTGGGACTGAAAGGGAATTTATTCATTGTTGATGTTTTCATAAATTTTTGTGGGCTTTTGGTTGTCAGAGACCATCACATGGAAAATTAAATTAAGTGTAGAAGCTGACGTTGAAGCTAATTATAGAGAAATAGGGGAGAGGAGCAGAGAGGAAGTGGAGAAAAAGACAGAGAGGGGGGATTTAGACGGTCTGACATTTTCATTTGACCTCATAGATCTTTCTGTGCCCCAAGCTCAGAGGACATGTTGGTTATGAGAGCCAAAATATTCTTTATTTTTTAGGCTGATCTTAATTAGCTTTCTATCATTTACAAACAAGTATATCCTAATACCTAAAACTTCACTAGGTAACCTAACATCATGTATTTTTTAAAAGCATATAGTTAATATAAAATAGAAACAGCATGTTCATTCTAATTTTTCATAATTGTTCCAAAAAAATTTTTAAAAGAATAGTTTAAATTTTGAATTTCCATATTCTAATCTCTTTTTGTCTCACAGGATTAAAGAATAATTTTAACACTTTACACAAATGTTTTATAAACAATTTGAGGACAGAAGTAAAATGTACGTATTTTAAAAGTATAGCTCAGCTATGAAAAATGAACATGTAAAATTGTCTTGTATACTGATTATCATAGAATAGATTATCAGAGACGAGCAAAATAAAGAGCAGACTTTTTATAAATACTAATATATCATAAATATGTCATATTTTAAAGCAATGATAATTTTAGTAACATCTAGAAATTACTAAATTTTAATTTGAATATTTTTAGATGTTTCCGTGAAATAAGCTTGTGTGTTTTTATCTGTAGCATCTAGAATAAAGCCTGATATATGGATTGCTATGGGAGCAATAAATGAATGCCCCAAATTGATTACTTACAATTAGAAAAATAAAACAGTGCTGTCATATTACCAGTATTTACACTTACTGGGTAATTCTTTCTTTACTGTTTTTATTTTTTGATAGCCACATGGATAGAGACTTGCTTAACACATTCTACTTCAACATATAATCACTTTCTCTTACTGTATTAAGAATAAATTAAAAATACAAGAGCATAGCAGTTTTATAGGCCACAATACTTGTAAGAAGCACAGAGATTTTCATAATTTTTCACTCTCAAGGGAATACATTCCAAGAAGTTCCCTTATATTTATAGGTCATATGAACTACATTTATAGACTCTATTTTATAGCAGCTAATAGATAAAGCAACAAACAAATCATATATATAAACCTCAAGTATAACTTAACTGTCTGTTAAATACAAAAATTAATTTTGGCTTTATATACTAGTCCATAAATATGCTTACTGGCATGATTACTAAAATAAAATAGAATGTGCCATAAAGGAATTACTATTCAAAATTCTATCAGCTTAATTCATTACAACATATGCTTGATATTCTCACTGGAATAACAAGTATATATTTATTAGACATTGGGTTTTCAAGTGAGGTGACTATATTAATAGTAATCAAGAAAATTTGGGTGTAACATCCATAAGTGTACCATCTAGAGACACTGAGTTTATATTGTTTTAGTTCAATTCAGTCGCTCAGTCATGTCTGACTCTTTGTGACCCCATGGACTGTAGCGCCAGGCTTCCCTGTCCATCACCAACTCCCAGAGCCTACTCAAACTCATGTCCATTAAGTCTGTGATGCCATCCAACCATCTTATCCTCTGTCATCCCCTTCTCCCCTTGCCTTCAATCTTTCCCAGCATCAGGGTCTTTTCTAGTGAGTCAGTTCTTCACATCAGGTGACCAAAGTATTGGAGTTTCAGCTTCAGCATCAGTTCTTCCCATGAATATTCAGGACTGATTTCCTTTAGGATGGACTGGTTGGATCTCCTTGCAGTCCAAGGGACTCTCAAGAGTCTTCTCCAACACCACAGTTCAAAAGCATCAAATCTTCAGCGCTCAGCTTTCTTTACAGTCCTACTCTCACATCCATACACGACTACTGGAGAAAGCATAGCTTTGACTAGACAGACCTTTGTTAACAAAGTAATGTGTCTGCTTTTTAATATGCTGTCTAGGTTGTTAAAGTTTCATTAATTAAAACATTCATTGGCTTTGAGAAGTTTTTGCTTATTGCATTATACATCTACTAAAATTTCAGTCCGGTTAACGGATTCTTAATCAATCAACTCATGGCTTAGGGTTTCTGCCTCTGGTATGTCAAAATCCACTACAGTCAAGCACATCCACTGATAACAGCTATATGCTAAAAATAAAACATAGAAAACAGTCATGTAAGAATTCAGAATAGTAAACAAATATAGGCACATTGTTGGAAGGAGTTGAAACTTGGAATTTTTCATCTTTTCATATTTTTTCTCTAATGATTATTCAGAGCCTCAAGTCAGCAAGTTACAAGTGACTAAAACTCTGAAAACTTGCCATCTCTCTGGCTAGAGGCATCAGGAGAAGGAATCTGTGCAAGTCCAATTACAGAGAGTAAAGAAGGCATTATGCAAGAGAGAGATGAGAGTATGCGTCTTCTTAATTCTGTGTTTGAACTTTTCTTAAATCTCTGGCAGACTGGTGAACTATGATTTGTGGGACAAACCTAAAGCTGTATATAGTTCCTAATAATGCTAACATTTCAGCCTGCACATACACAAGGTAAAAGAACTTACAATCTGAATCTAATCAGATTGCTTATTCAAAGTGAAAACACTGCCGTTTTTGTGAAAAATAAAACAGAACCTAGAATTTATACAATATAACAGTCAACATTCAAGAAATATCCCAACTTTACTCAGCATTCAAAGAACTAAGAAATATAAGCTGTTTTCATTGAAACAAGTCCATGCCAACACCAAAGTAACTTAGATGCTGATATTTTAAGAAAAAAAAAACTAAAACAACTATTAAAACTATGCTTCATGATGTAAATGACAACACATTTAAATTAAATAACAATAAATATTACCAAAAAACATGAAAGTATAAATATAAATCAAACTGAAATTTTAGGACTGATATATAATAAACTAAAAACAAACAGTGGCCGGGTTTAATCACAGATTGAATATGACAAAGCAAATATTCAGGAAACTTGAATATTTATTAGTATAAATTAACAAGTGAAAAGGAGGGGAAATGAAAAAAAGTAAACAGAATTTGAAGAACATCTTAGAAAACAAAATTTTAGTAAATGCAGTACAAAAATATATTGAAAGTAGTAATACCTCATGGAGTAGGTTTATTTCAGAAACAGAAAAACAAAAGAGTGAATTGGCAGTTGAAAATCAAGCAAGGTAACTTGCCATATTAACATGTTACAGGGGAATCCCAGAGCTACAAGAATCTCACAGCTAAGGACACAGTTCTCTACAAGACTTCACTCATTTCAAATAGCAGCTGCAAGTTGAGGTCCCAGGCTACCCTCACTTCTAACCAGCTACAAATTTGGTAGTAACCACCACCTTCCCTCGGTCTGGTAAAGCATTAGAATTACTTACAGAACTCAGGAGAGTGCCAGATCATGGCTTGTTTAGCAAAAGGATACAAACTGCTGCTGCTGCTAAGTCACTTCAGTCATGTCTGACTCTGTGCGACCCCATTGACTGCAGCCCATGAGGCTCTGCTGTCACTGGGACTCTCTAGGCAAGAACACTGGAGTGGGTTGCCATTTCCTTCTCCAACAATACAAACTAAAAGCAGCCAAATGGAGAAATGCATACATTGAGCTCTGGGGAGGTTCCAGGTCACTCTGGGAAATTCTAAGAATTTGGAAGTTAACTCCCAGAAACTAGGAGCAAAGGCTAGTAAAATTCATTATTATAGAAGAAAGAAAATAAAAAGTATTGACAAAATGCAGCACTAATCAATAATTCCTCACTCCCTCTGCTATCACCCCAGCAAAGTAGAAACTGAATGGAATATCTTCTGTCTGATATAGCTAAATCATAAATAATTGTGAAATATGTAACTTTCCTCATGAAGATGACCACTCTTACAACTGTTGTTCTACATTATACTCAAATTTTGGCCACTGCAACAAGACAAAAAATTAAAATTTGAAACTAAAATCTAAAACTATCCCTATTATCAGAGTATGTAATTAAGATAATTCAGTGGAATAAAGAAAGTCTTTTGGAAAACTGAATTTTCAGATAGAAAAAATAATTAAAGCATACCAACCTCTATCACATACCACACACAAAGCTGACTAAAAGTGTTCTTAGAAAAACACAAAGAAAGCATAGATTGTTTTTTTTTTAAAAGGTAAATTTGAATTTATAAAAATTAAATCTTTGTGTTTTGAAAAACAGTTCTGCAAAAACTAAGAAACTTTCCTAGGTTTGACTGCTATGAATCATGCTGCTATAAACATTTATGTACAAATTCTTTTGTGGGCACATACTTTCATTTCAGAATGTTTGTCTCTTTTAATAGTTCATGATGGAACAAATTAGCTGATAATGTATCATGCAGTCATTAAATCCCATTATGCTTCAATCTTGGGAGAGTTATAGTTACCATGGTTTGTAACTGAGCAGAATTACTTGACTTCTAGAGTCAGTGAGTTTGAGAGCGAAGGGTGAGGAAACAATATAGCATTATGAAACTAGCTCTTTCCACTGATACTCATTACTTGGGGGAAATTGTACATTGATTTAAATATCCACAAGCTATTCATTTAAAAATGTATATGTAGAGTACCCCCTATGAGTAGGGACTATCATAAGAGTTAGAGATTTAAAGATAAAAATTCATTATTCTTGTTCTCATCAAGTATGCATTCCTAAGAAAAAAAAATTTAAAATTAAAAATACAATAAAAGAATTAACAGATATTTCTAAAAAGTGTAGAGCCAGCATAAGAGAAAGAATAAATGAGTTTGTTTAAAGGAGTTACATTTTTCAGAGACTTAAGCAACAACTATGAATTTGCTAAGTTGGCAATCAACTGGGGACTTCTGATAAAGGCAATAAGGCCAAAAAAAAAAAAACAAACAAAAAGGAATAGTGTTCTTAAGATCAACAGCAGTTTCTTATTGTTGATCTACAAAAGATCTAAATCATGAAAGTTCTAGAAAATGATACCTGTATACATATATTTTATTTTGTAGGTGATGTGGAACATGCAGACAGTCACATACAGATATTTAAATTTTATTATGTATTTATAGACACTGACTAGAGTATCTACAAATATCATTTTGGCAACAATGTGTTGATCAGAGTATGGAGCTGGGATTAGGCCATGAAAATAAAAAGGTCATCACTTAGTTGAGGAAGCAGGTTTTAAAAAAGCAGCTGTGTGTGTGGATATGGTAGAAGGAATGAATATAAAATATATTCAAAATCTAAATTAAAATGAATTAAGAATCAGTTGTACCTTGGAAAAAAGGAATGAGTAGCATGTGCAATAATCTTTTGGTAGTACCTTTTATTGTTATAGAAAATAGAGAAAAGCAATTTTGCAAAATAAGGTGCTATATTTAAACATATTT
>SJYX01009298.1:53532-64134 GCA_006410675.1 Oreotragus oreotragus | reverse complement strand
GCTATGGTTTTTCCAGTAGTCATGTATGGATGTGAGAGTTGGAGTATAAAGCTGAGTGCTGAAGAATTGATGCTTTTGAATTGTGGTGTTGGACTACAAGGAGATGCAACCAGTCCATCTAAAAGAGATCAGTCCTGAGTGTTCATTGGAAGGACTGATGCTGAAGCTGAAGCTGAAGCTCCAATACTCCACCTGATGCGAAGAGCTGAATCATTTGAAAAGACCCGGATGCTGGGAAAGCTTGAGGGCAGGAGGAGAAGGGGACGACAGAGAATGAGATGGTTGGATGGCATCACTGACTCAATGGACATGGGTTTGGGTAGACTCTGGCAGTCGGTGATGGATAGGGAGGCCTGGCGTACTGCAGTTCATGGTGTCAAAGAGTTGGACGTGACTGAGCAACTGAACTGAACTGAGCAGCAATCACAGATGAATTTAAGAATATAAGGATTTGTTAAAGACTGAAATGTTAGTTCTAGAGGATAAAGTGAGAAATTTTAAGGCATGCTAACAAAAATCCATTTATGGGGTCTCACAGAGTCAGACACGACTGATGCGACTTAGGAGCAGCAACAGCAGCATCAACAAAAATAAATATTTAAAATGTGTAAGGATTGGAAACAATCTATGAACCCATCAACAGATGAAGATAAAATAATGTGATACACACACACACAATAGAATATCACTCTGTCATTTAAAGAAAAATGAAATCTTGTCATTTGCAGTAGCATGGGTAGATTTTGAAGGTATTATGCTAAGTGAAATATGTCTGAAAGAGGAAGACAATTACATTATTTCACTCATGTGCAATATGAAAAACTAATAAGCAAAACAAAATAAGTAATAAACATAAACAAATCAAACCATAATTAACACATTGATAGAATAGAGTTGTAGTTATCAAGGTGGGGGTGGAGGGACAAAATGGATAAAGGGGATCAACTGTACAGTGACAGATGGGGTTACTGAAAATAAATTTTTGGTAGTTATTATAGAAGTAGAAATGTAATGTTGCAAGAAAAACAAAAACGGATAAGGATTAAAGTTGGAGCCTTGAGAGTTCTGGAATTTTTCTTACAGTTTATGTGAAAGAAAATGTATAGCATTAACAGAAAAGAAGAAATGTATGTCATAGATTAAAACAGACTTACAAGACAGATTTAATAAGAGAAAGCCAATGACTATTGGTGTGAAAGAGGACTGGAGAATCTTGCCAGGAAAATCCAGTGTTGAGAGATTTCAACTTGACTCTCTCTATTGGAAGGAAGTCTTTTTTCATGAAAGTAATTAGTCCTACCCTTTATATCCCATTCTAGAGATATATTTTGCCTCACATGATGCTAGATGATGGGTCAGTTCAGTTCAGTTCAGTCACTCAGTCGTGTTCAACTCTTTGCAACCCCATGAATCCCTGCATGCCAGGCCTCCCTGTCCATCACCAACTCCCGGAGTTCACTCAAACTCATGTGATGGGTAGAGAGGGGTCAACAAATCATTTTTGTTATTTTTCCTTACAAATGGTGAAAGAAAATGAGAAAATGTATGAGGGCTGGGAAAAATTTAAAAATATATTTAAGAAAGATATCACTAAATTATTTTTCTTAATATTAGATTTTTAAAATCAATTCAAATTTGGGAGGTATTATTAAGATAAAGGAGGTCCCTGGTGGCTCTAACAGTAAAGAATTTGACTGTAATGCAGGAGAAGTAAAAGTGTTAGTCACTCAGTTGTGTCCAATTCTTTGTGATCCCATGAACTGTAGCCTGCCAGACTCCTATGTCCATGAAATTCTCCAGGCAAAAATACTGGAGTGGGTTACCGTTCCCTTTTCCAGGAGAACTTCCCAACCTAGGGATTAAACCCAGGTCTCCTGCATTGTGGACCGATTCTTTACTATCTGAGCCACCAGGGAAGCCATTTGTCCAACTCTTTGTGACCCCATGGACTATACAGCCCATGGAATTCTCCAGGCCAGAATTCTGGAGTGGTAGCCTTTCCCTTCTCCAGGGGATATTCCCAACCCAGGGATCAAATCCAAGTCTCCCACATTGCAAGCAGATTCTTTACAAGCTGAGCCACAAGCCAGATTCAGTCCCTGGGTTGGTAAGATTGCATACAGAAGGAAATAAAGAATATTTTTATCTTAAATGCTATGTGCAAAAATTCCAGCTTCGTCTTCTAGACAGTGTATAAGTTTTAAATTGGGAATCACATGACAAAAGCATCCCTTCAGAAACTTCAAACTAGCAGTGATATATAGACTGGCTTGAAGGGGAAGAGATCAATTGCAGGATAGAGGCTGTGGATAGCCTATGTATGAAATAAACTAAGTGTTTGCATTGGGAATGGAAGACAGAAATTACTAGAAATATATTATAAAGCAATGATAATACAGGGTGTGAAAATTTCATATGGACATAAAATTATGAGAGCTATGAAGTTGCAACGTTATACAATTTCCAGTCATTTGAGATATAATTGTTTAACAATAATGAGAAATTTTTATTTATATTCAGAAGAGACTAGTTTATTTTTAATTGACTAAAGATTTGCCTTTGATTTTTAAAACTTGGGGAACATTTATATTATTAAAAGTTGTGGTAAGGTTTGACGAGACATAAGGTGATTTTGTGAAGCAGCTATTGCTGCCATTTAGCAGTTTGTTAGATGATAATTCTCAAAATGAAACAGAACAAAATTCTGCTTTGGAATTCATTACTCAGTCCTTAAGGATGTTTTCCTGGGAAAAGTATGGTATTGTGCTGTCCAAATAGAACTTTCTAAAGAGCTCTTTTTATTTTACATTGGTTTTATAGTTACTAAAAGCACTAATTTTATGGGTGTTTCAAAAATTATTATCCCTGCTGCAACATTGTAAATAGAAAGTGCATTAGTCTGTCAGAGAGCTAACTTTGCTAAATTGGTTAATTGTGATCTAGTAAGCACAGTTTGAGTGTAGAAGTAATTATAACTTGTATATATATATTATACAAAAAATAAACACAATAACATAATAGCTGAAGGAAATGTATATATTATAGTACATGAACATAAATTCATTCTAAATAGAAATTAGTAATCCTATATATACAATATTTAGCCCATTTTTTCCCATAAACTATGAACATGGCAAATATATTTCTAAATCAATAATTTCCTAAGCAAAACATAAAAGGTTTAAGTCAACCTCGGGAAGATTATTGAAACATCTTTGAAATTAGGATTGTCTCAGCTCATCTCTGGCACTACTGTTAAAGAACCTGCCTGCTAGTGAATGAGATAAGAGATACAGGTTCAATCCCTGGATGGAGAAGAGCAACCCACTCCAGTATTCTTGCCTGGAGTATCCCATGGACAGAGGAGCCTTGTGGGCTATAGTCCACAGTGTTGCAAAGAGCTGGACATGGCTGAGCAACTAAGTGTGCATGTATACATCTCACAAGGTCATTCTGAATATTTGTAGTAACAGTTATGAAAGAGATCACAGAGCCTGGAAGATTGTAAGTGACTGATGATGATACTATTAATGACACAATTGATAATATTTATTGGAGAAGGCAATGGCACCCCACTCCAGTACTCTTGCCTGGAAAATCCCATGGATGGAGGAGCCTGGTGGGCTACAGACCATGGGGTCGTTAAGAGTCAGACACGACTGAGCTATTTCACTTTCACTTTTCACTTTCATGCATTGGAGAAGGAAATGGCAACCCACTCCAGTATTCTTGCCTGGAGAATCCCAGGGATGGGGGAGCCTGGTGGGCTTCCGTCTGTGGGGTCGCACAGAGTTGGACACGATTGAAGTGACTTAGCAGCAGCAGCACTGAGCGATTATGTGTCAGGAACAGCAAAAAGGTTTTATACACTTTGGTCAAAATTTCCTTGAAATAACTCTACATGGTAAGTATTTTATTTTAGTTTTCATGTTATATGTGATGAAATTAAGGCTTAAAAACTTGCATGACTAAATTTAAAGTTATACTAACTAGAAAAACAAAAAAGTGAAGCTAGCATCCAAAGTCATGCCTGAAGCAATCAAATAAAATTGATAGGTTGCTATGCCCATAAAATACATCTCCATCATCCATCTCTCTAAACTTCATATTCTAATTTTAGATAGGACGTATATTCCACTCAACATAGTTAGACATAAATATTCTGAAAGTCACATAGTAGGAAGTGGTAGAGTTTGGATCTTATCCAAGCAGTTTTAAATGCTAAGAACTAGTTTGAGTACCCATGGAATTATTAGTTTCATTCATTCATACTTTTAAGTTTATCCTTTTTATGAACTTGCTTATGCTCCAGTTTTCAGTATTTCAGCTTCTGCCTTTTGAAATATTTTCTATTTTTGCTTTCTATATTTCCTTTAATTAAAATCCATATTTTTTTTATAAAATGCAAATATCATTAATCTCCTTCTAGTGTCCACCTCAAAAGTCTATTGTCAAATATTGTAGCTACAATGGAGTCATTGTAATTTCTTTAATATATTTTTTGTTTTATGTTTTTATATGTTATTCACTTATTAGCTTGTTAAATATTTCTTGAATGAACTAAAAGAATGAAAATGAGAAGACTATCTAAAATTCTTGATACCATGCCTAGGACAAATTAACTGCTTATTATGTATTCCTATTTTAGCTTGAACAAAATTAAGGCCAAAATTTCAGTGTCATCTTTCCTTCCTTACTTTCTCTAATTTGAAAATATGCCCAGAATCTAGTCGTTAATCATCACATCTATTGTTAACACATTAGTCCAAGCCAAAATGTCATCACCTGGACTAAAGTAGTTGTCTCTAATCCCCTATATTCTATATTTACTGTCTTCATCTTTTTTCAAACACAGCAAGAATGATCCTGTTGAAAGTTGATAGATATGTAACTACCTTACACAAAACTCTAACATTCTCATGATTTCCCATGTCATATAGTATCATATTATCTCTCTCATTATGCTCCCGCTATACCTATTCCAACCTCCCTTATTGTTACTCGCATGCACCCCAGACATGATCCTAATTCAGGATGAGTGTACAGGCAGCTCTGTCTTCCTTAAACACTTTTCCCCTGATACCTGTATAGCTCACCTACCATGTCTCTTAAATCTTGTTTAAAAATTGTTTTTCAATGAAGTGTTTATTGTTACTGTGGTTTACCCTATATAAAATTAAAATGCTCATCATCCTTGTTTATATTTCATTTCTAATTTGCATTTCTCCATAAAGCTTATCATTTAACATACAACATACTCACTTACTCATTTTGTGTATTATATAACCTCCCTTAATATTTAAAACATGAAGGGCTGTAATTTTATTTTTATATCAACACCTAGAACAGAGCTGGGCACATAAAAGAAAAAGTACTCAATAATAGTTTCTCAATGAATATATTAACTATTTTCACTGAAAATTAAATCATGAACATTTCCCCAGATTACTGTAAATTCTTCCCAGACATAATATGTAATGACAGCAAGTGATATCCAAATTATGTTGATGGCAATTAACAGAAGTCCAATTTGTACTAAGGTAAAAAATAAAGGTATTTGCTTAAATAACTTGAAAAGCCAAGGGCTCTGTAATTAGGTCATCCATAGTGAGCGACTGTAGCACCAAAACTCTCTACTTTTCTTTGTAGATTAGTTACATTCTTTCCCATCATCAGTCTATTTCCAAAGAGGAGAAGCAGGGTCACTTCCATGGATATAAAAGCTGTTCACAGGACACTTTGCTCAGAATGGCTCTGTGTTTAGTTTAATACCCTCTGGCTTCTATCTTGAAATCTGAACAGTGACTCTTCCATTCTCATCTTACGCTAGGCCCTCATCATTATGTAGCTGGTCCTGGGTAGAGGCCATAGTCCAACAAACTTTGAACTCCTTATTTACACAATTTAAGTACTTCTCAGGCCAAAAACGCCTCTTCAGGCTGCCACCACCATGTAATCCCACAGCCACCTGATACAAAGAGCCAACTCATTACAAAAGACCCTGATGCTGGGAAAGACTGAGGGCAAGAGGAGATAGGGATGATGGAGGATGAGATGGTTGGACGGCATCAATGACTCAAAGGACATGAACTTGAGCAAGCTCAAGCTCAAGGAGATAGTGAAGGACAAGAAAGCTTAGGAATGCTGCAGTTCATGCAGTCACAGAGAGTAGGACGTGATTTAACGACTGAACAACAACAACGTACTCTCAAGAAAAGTGATTCCTCTACCTCTTTGCCTGTCGCTACTGTAGTTCAAAATACACTGCGGACTCCATTGGCCCACATGGAGCACTTCCCATTCCTCTGCACAATTCCGTGCTTAGAAAACGACATTTAATTAGATGAGAGTTTCTCTTTGACAAGGGGAAATCCCAGAGGAGAATAAGACTATGTTCACAATAAAAAAAAAATTGGGGAAGTGATACTAATCGATAAAAACAGTAAATATACATCACTTTGTATAATTAGAATTTGGGGATATGTCATAACTTTAATTTCTGTTTATATTGCTCTCATTTTCAACATTATCTATATATCACTATTAAGAAATCTTATTACATAAACATTTCCCCTGTTTCTGACCATTTTTTTTAATAAGAAATTCTAGAAATTAGATATAAAATATAAATAAATTTAGCCCTTTGATTTATATTTTCAAATTGATTCCAAGAAAGATTATGATAATTTATGTTCTTATCACTCAATAATGAAGGTACTAGACTCAGCATACTTAACAGAATTTAATATTACCTCAAATGGCCTAATAATTTAATATATTAAAAATAGAATATATGATTGAAATATATTGATTTGCCTTTTTGTGATTCCTAATTATGTGGAACATAATAGTTATGTATTTTTAACAGTAATTATTTTATATTTTAAATTATCCACTTATGTTTTTGCTCATTTCTCTTTTGTTTTTATCTGTTTTTATGAACAGTTTCAATCTTGTGTCTTTCATAATTGTGGCAAATAGTTTTTCACAGTGATTTATGCTTAATTTACAATGAATGTTTGATGTGTCACTTTGGGGGGAGAAGTGAAAATGTGATTGAATGTGTGATACTTTGACTTTTTTAATACTCTAAATGTATAACTTCAAATTTGAGAATATAAAATAATTTTAATAAATCAGGTTTATTAAAAACACTAACTATTGCCTCAAATGCTCACTACCAACTCCCAAAAAGTTGTATATCAATCTTATAAATTGGTAAAGCAACAGAATGAATATGTCACAATTTCTATGCACAAAGCACACAATAATAATTTCTTTTGTTCCAAGTAATGTTATTTAGGTGCATCTTCTTGCCACTCCATAAAAATTCATGGTATCTTTATCAAAGTATCACTATTAGAGATTTTTCCTCCATTAAAGTGTTTTCCAAAGCACTGAAAATATTGCTTAAATGTGACATCTTCATTTATTAAAACAAATACCTTTGCAAGTAGTTTTCTTTGGTTCAAGAGAAGACAGTCAGACTTGTGCTGAAAAAAAATATAAATGTGAAGATGGGAATTCTTTTATACTCACAATCTGTGAACTTTAATATAAATATAAATACCCTATCCATTATTTTCTACTGAGTGAAGGGCATAAACTATGTTTCTTTCATTTCAAAATTTTTATAATTCTCTCAATTGAGGGGTATTAGACCCTGGTGCTGGGAGAGATTGAAGACAGGAGGAGAAGGGGATGCCAGAGGATGATATGATTGGATGGAATCACTGACTCTACAGACAGGAGTTTGAGTAAGCTCCAGGAGTTAGTGATGGACAAGAAAGCCTGGTGTGCTGCAGTACATGGGGTTGAAAAGAGTTGGACATGACTGAGTGACTGAATTGAACTGCTGGTTAATCACAGCTTTTGTATGTACCTGGCAATATTCTAAGTACTTCATATTTATTTACAAATTTAATCCAAACTACAAATTTGTGAAGTAAATACTGTCATTAACACCATTTTTCAGATTTGAAATTTTCAGGTCCAAAAGGTTATGTAATGAAAGCAGATGCTGGAGTTTGATACAAAGTGACTTGACTTTGAGAGCACACCTCAGGAGAAGAAAAATTCACAAGTAGGTAAGTTCCAAGACTGTTTACTCACTGAGACTGCAAGAAATTTTTGCTTTTGATGCCCCAAAGATAGCAAGTCAGAAACAGAAATATAATTTACTATCACTATATTCAATATTTATTTATTTAACATCCTGGTTGATTCAAATAGGAGAGTAGTATAATAAAGAGAAATATTAATGGGTGGAGTAAGATTGAAGAAGAAAAATATTCATTATTTGCAGGTAATGATTGTATAGCTAGAAAATACCAAAGTTTTATAGATTATTAGAAATATGTTTATTTATCAAAGCTATTGGAAGAAAAATCCATTGTACACACCTATACTAGCAATAAACAAATGGGAAATTAATTTTAAAAGATCTTTAGAAAAATGCAAGTTAAAATCCCATAAGAAACAATTAAATCCTTACCAGAATGGCTAAAATTAAGAATTTCAAAGCCAAGTGTTGGTGATCATACACAGTGACTGGAATTCTCAGGTTTCTGATGGAAGTATAAAATGGTATAATTGCTTTGGAATACTGATTGACCTTACTAAAGCTAATTATATGTATATACAATGACTCAGCAGTTTTTAATCTGAATCAGAAATGAGTGTTTATGTCCACCAAAAATATTCAAGAATATTTGTAATGACTTTATTTGTAACAGTCACAGTTTAGAAACAACTACCCATAGATAATAGAAGGGATAAATATATTGTAGTATACTTTTACTCTTGACTATTACATAGAAATGGAGAATAATAAAATCCTGACATGTAGTTTGAGATTTCTCACAAACATAACTTTTAGGGAAAAATTCACAAGAGAGTTTGTAATATGTAACCATTTAAATTAAGTTCAGAAACTAAAGTAACCTGTGGTAGAAGTCTGAAAAATGATTACCCTTATGGGATTTACTGTTTGGTAGCTTTATGGTGCTGGAATGGCTATATCTTTATCTGAATGGCAGTTGCACACATACATAAATATGTACAAATTTTCCAGTTGCACTTAAGATTGGTAACATATATTAAATCTTATCACAATAAAAATTTGTATCCAAAAGAAAGGTTATGTAACATTTCTTTCCTTTATCATTAAGCAATATATTTGGTTACATTCTCATTTGGGAGAAACACCCAGGAAAGCATGAGAGCAGAATGCTGTTATGTCATTATAGTGCCACATTGGTTTATTCAAGGATGCGAAGGGAAAAATACAAACAAATAAATATACACACTTAATAAAATAATTATATTGGAATCCTTGAACTCCAGTCTGATCATAGGTCACTGAACTGATTCCCTGGACTTTTCAGCTTCACTCCTCAAGAAGATAGCTTTTTAACCCTTTCCTCCTCCAGATAATGGAAAAGCCAAGGGCTTTTCCCAAGATCTTCTCAAAAGGGGACAAGTGATTTATGTTGTAAATATCAAATTATGAATACAAACAGTTCATTTTGTTTACTTTCCTCTCTAAAAGTAATGAAGGAATATATCTACATAAATTTTCCTTTAATTCTAAAAAGGTCATTGTATTCTTGAGTTCCCCAAAGATTTTAACAGAAATAGTTAGGACTTTGCAACTAAATAAAATGTATGCACATAAAATAGGAAAGAAAAAAATGTAATTACTGTTCCAAATAGCTTTATATTAGCAAGAAATAGGCAAAGATTACTAGATATCAAAACAGGAAAATGATCAAAACTGATCAAAAAGACAAGAAACTATAAACAATCTAAATCGTGCATCAAGAATTTTCACTCTATACCTTTGCATTTGTTTTCCATTCACATTAGATTTTTATGGTAAATCTCTCTCTCTGCCACCCTACATAAAAAAAAATAAACTAAAACATTTATCCTGTCATTGTCTTAGCTGGTATTGGTGGTGATGTCTGTGCCTATAGCAGAAAGCATTTGAGTATGCCTCAAATTGTTCTTCACCAAACAACTCACAGCCAGAAACTTCAGCCAAAAAGTATTCACAATATAAGTTCTTACTAGAGAGAGAGAACTAGGAGAACTAGGAGAACTAGACCATCAGTTTTTATAGATGGAAAGTAATGCTGAAAATTCTCCAAGCCAGGCTTCAGCAATACATGAACCGTCAACTCCCTGATGTTCAAGCTGGTTTTAGAAAAGGCAGAGGAACCAGAGATCAAATTGCCAACATCCACTGGATCATGGAAAAAGCAAGAGAGTTCCAGAAAAACATCTATTTCTGCTTTATTGACTATGCCAAAGCCTTTGACTGTGTGGATCACAATAAGCTGTGGAAAATTCTGAAAGAGATGGGAATACCAGACCACCTAACCTGCCTCTGTATGCAGTTCAGGAAGCAACAGTTAGAACTGGACATGGAACAACAGGCTGGTTCCAAATAGGAAAAGGAGTACGTTAAGGCTGTATATTGTCACCCTGCTTATTTAACTTATATGCAGAGTACATCATGAGAAACACTGGAATGGAAGAAACACAAGCTGGAATCAAGATTGCTGGGAGAAATATCAATAACCTCAGATATGCAGATGA
>SJYX01009298.1:36153-49074 GCA_006410675.1 Oreotragus oreotragus | reverse complement strand
ATTAGAACTGATTCAAATGTATTCTTTTTAATGGCTGAGTAATACTCCATTGTGTATATGTACCACAGCTTTCTTATCCATTCATCTGCTGATGGACATCTAGGTTGTTTCCATGTCCTGGCTATTATAAACAGTGCTGTGATGAACACTGGGGTACGTGTGTCTCTTTCTGTTCTGGTTTATTTGAGGAAACCAGTTTTATACTAGGTAAAAATAATTGAAAATAGAACTATAAGGACCTGAAAAATATAAAAACTATATATGTTATTGATTATGAAGAAAATAAAGTGACAACAATTGACAAAGGTAATAGCACATCATAAAGAAGAGGAGATTACACAATTTAAATCTTGAGATCATGTTCCTTTACTTTACCCTCTTCAATGAGAAAAACAATCTATACATACAGAAATGATTAATAGGTTTGAAATACAAGCTATCTGAATAGTTTCTGGCTCTTGGAAATGAGGTGATAAATGATTCAAAGTTGGGGACAAGTAAGCTAAAGTAAAGTAAGAATGCTTATCAAAATTTCTGTATAGTGTCTTGAATTTAGCTTTAACATGGCTAATCTCATGAAGTAAGACAGTTTCAAAACCTCGCCTTAAATTTACTGTTAATGGCTAGAATAGCTTGACTTTTATTATTTTTTCCCCTCCAACATCAAAAAAGCAAAAGAGTTCCAGAAAAACATCTATTTCTGCTTTATTGACTATGCCAAAGCCTTTGACTGTATGGATCACAATAAACTGTGGAAAATTATGAAAGAGATGGAAATACCAGACAACCTGACCTGCCTCTTGAGAAATATAGATGCAGGTCAGAAAGCAACAGTTAGAACTGGACATGGAAAAACCGACTGATTCCAAATAGGAAAAGGAGTACATCAAGGCTGTATATTGTCACCCTGCTTATTTAACTTCTATGCAGAGTACATCATGAGAAACGTTGAGCTGGAAGAAGCACAAGCTGGAATCAAGATTGCCGGGAGAAATATCAAGAACCTCAGATATGCAGATGACACCACCCTTATGGCAGAAAGTGAAGAGGAATGAAAAAGCCTCTTGATGAAAGTGAAAGAGGAGAGTGAAAAAGTTGACTTAAAGCTCAACATTCACAAAATGAAGATCATGGCATCTGGTCCCATCACTTCATGGCAGATAGATGGGGAAATGGTGGAAACAATGGCAGACCTCATTTTGGGGGGCTCCAAAATCACTGCAGATGGCGATTGCAGCCATGAAATTAAAAGATGCTTTCTCCTTGGAAGGAAAGTTATGACCAACCTAGATAGCATATTGANNNNTGGACTCTGAGGGAGAAGGAGAGGGTGGGATGATTTGGGAGAATAGCATTGAAATATGTATACTATCATGTAAGAAACGAATCGCCAGCCTATGTTCAATGCAGGATGCAGGATGCTTGGGGCTGGTGCATGGGGATGATCCGGAGGGATGATGTGGGGTGGGAGGTGGGAGGGGGGTTCATGTTTGGGAGTTCATGTACACCCATGGTGGATTCATGTCATTGTATGTCAAAACCAATACAGTACTATAAAGTAAAATAAAGTAAAAAATAAAAATTAAAAAAAAAATTCAACATTGTTAAAAGAAAAACTGCATAGTCCATATCCCTAGTATAATCCAAAGTGGAATTTTAAGGTTCAGAGAAAGTTAAATAAATGTTTTTTATGTAATGTTAAAAAATAATGAACATGGTTTCCATGGTATGTAAGAATATATTGATTGATCTGATGTGCATGCTTGAAAATAAGAAGATGGGAAAAGGGGACAGGAGAAACATATAAACATATAATTGCTGAAAAATTCTCACTTTATGAAAAAAAATCAATATACAGATAACAGAAGCTCAGTAAATTCAAATAGGCCCAACATGGTGAAAATCAAAACAGACAATTCAAAAAGAGAAAAAAAAGAAAGGGAGGATGGATTGGTGGGTGGATGAGAGGAAGGAAGGAAGGAAGGAAGGGTTCTATATTTGGGAAACATTTCCTCCAAAAGTGAGAATGAAATAAAGCCATTTTCATATAAATAGAAAGTAAACACTAATAAAAATTACCGAGGCTGAACACTAATGTAAACATTTTCTGATAAAAATCTGACTCTAAAAGAAATAACAAAGAGTATTAGAAAATATAAATATTTGGGTAAATATATAAAATGGAATTTTCTCTTAACTTGCTAAAATGTCAGTATCTTATTAAAGAAAAATTATATAATTTACAAGTACAGATAAGTAAAATATATGCTAATAATACCAAATTATAGCAAAGACAATGAAATTACATTCTTGTAATATTCTTATGCTTGTGAGCTGTGACTTGTGAGGAATAGTGTAAACTAGTAACAAAGTCATTCTAATTTCTAAGAATGAGCATGTTAATGCCCATTTCAACCACACACAAAAAAATGCAATTAGAAGAATATTTAGCTAAAAAGCCAATTGTGAATATAAAATGGAATAAAAAGCCAATTTATAAAATGAAATGGAATAAAATAAAAATAATAAAAATAATGTGGAACAAGGAAATAAAACAATTTGAACAAATAAGAATAACAAGGTGGTACATTAAAATCTAAACACATCAAAGACTAAAATTACATAGAGCAAGTAACTCAATTAAAATGCAATTATAATAACTCAGTATAAAAGTCAGTACAATCATTTTTGTAAACCTTTAGGCAGTTTCTAAACACTTCAAACTCAGACCTATCACATCACCCAGAAATTTTACTCCTATGTGTATATTCAATATAATTGAATACGTGTCCACAGAATGATTTAAATAAGACTGTTCATAGCAGCTTTATTCATAATAGCCTAAGACAGGAAACAGTTTGAATGTTTTCCAATAAGCAAATTGGGTTATATTCATGTAATGAATTCGTACAGAGCAATAAATCAAAAGAACAAACTGCTGACATACATACTAACATGGGTGGATTTTAGAGCATTATACTGAATGAAAGAAGTGAGAAACAAAAGAGTACATGATTTATGATTCCACTTACATGAATTTCAGTAACAGACATGTAATCTATGGTGATAACATTAAGAAGAATAGTTATTTCTGGGAAGAATATATTCATTGATTAGGAAGTGGCATGGAACACTCTGGAGTTATCTAGATGGTAGCATATGTGTAATTTGTTTCGTGGAATTTTTCCTATCAAATTAAGATGATTTATATTTAATCATTAGCAGTTAGTGTCATTAAACTTTTCATGATCATGCTGCTGCTAAGTCACTTCAGTCGTGTCCGACTCTGTGCGACCCCATAGGCGGCAGCCCACCAGGCTCCCCCATCCCTGGGGTTCTCCAGGCAAGAACACTGGAGTGGATTGCCATTTCCTTCTCCAATGCATGAAAGTGAAAAGTGAAAGTGAAGTCGCTCAGTCGTGTCCGACTCCCAGCGACCCCATGGACTACAGGACTACAGCTCACCAGGCTCCTCCGTCCATGGGATTTTCCAGGCAAGAGTACTGGAGTGGTGTGCCATCGCCTTCTCCATTCATGATCATAGGTGTTGTTTATTTTTCCTAACACTTGTTTTCCTACTTTGTTAAAGTTTTTTTTTTTCTTTTGCAAATATAAATAGCATTGTTATTAAATCAGACTTGTTATTGCCTATTCTATTTCTACACTGCATACAATTTCTTAAACTTCTGTTGTACAAAGCATTCTAAACATCGTTTAGTTACATTTTTAATACATTTAAATTTTTTTAAATGTGTATAAGGTCACAATATGATGTTCATGATTTCTCTATTCACTAGGTTGATGGGTTACTTCTTAATCTGTCATGATGGCCTTATCTGGAGCAATAACATCAGAGCTATCACAAAAGCTCTAGATACTCAACATTACTCTGAATGAAAAGAAGGAACCAATGATTTATTAGGATTCAATATTTAATAATTTGATCAATGTCTTAGAGAAAAATCAGATTTGTCACACTTTCAAGCAACTCTGAACAAAATATGGAATAAAGGTGTCTTTATTTAAAAAATGAGTGCCTGTTTACCTGTGTGCGATAACTAGGTTGAGAAATGACAGGGATGAGGAACTGGTTTCCAATTAGATCTTTACCACCAAAATGAGTGGAATTATCTCAGAAAAATATTTCAGGGGAAAAACAACAACAGCAGGCCCTACCAATTTTCTTGTAAGGGAACAGTTGCTTTTAATGGTAGAAATTTCCTGCTGTGGCTATTTGACTACCTGCAGAGTTCCTGTGACAATTATGTGCTGCATTCACTATGAAGAAGATATGGAGATGAAGCTGGGGAGAAACCATTCCCAAATTAATCACTTCTCTTCAATAAAAACAACAGTTGGGCTCTTAAGAACTGTAATGTAGTTTTAGAAAAATTGAATTGTCTTGAAATAAATTTTTAAGAATTATGAAACATGCTCTTCTTTAAACACTAGCCCAAAACTACATTTTTAAAGATTCATGGCATTAAAGTTTAGAAACCAATATGAGGCAGTCACACATTCATGGTGTGATCCCTGTGGCAGTGAACTTTGAACATTTGTTGATTAAACTCCATTAGCATGCACTTAATGTACTGGCACTGATACTGGTTTCTGAACATAAATATATTATTAGGACTTAATTCTGAAACACATATGTATAAAACTTTGCAAATAGATATCATTTAGAGGATTATGTCTCTAATTTCAGAAATAAAATACTGAACTGCACTCCTACATTAAAGTGATAATAGGGAAATACACCTAAGCATATGATGCATAAAACTAGAAACATAGTGATTTGAATGTAGATAAAATATTGTTACTTTTATCTGTATATTTACTGTGAAATATTTTGTAAATACAAGAAAATTCTATGGAGTAGAACTAACAGGTTAGTTAGAAAAGACTCAAGTTAAATGTTTTATTATATTAACTTTATATAAAAATGAGTTATTTTTAAAATACAGTTGTAGAATGTTAGTCTTTTATGGCAGTTAAATGAAAGACTACTTGAGGTACCTTAGAATCTACATGGTATGCATATTTGCACAACCAGCTGTACCACCGCCCCCAAGCTTGAGCCAAATCATTTTCAGACAATGGCTATGACTCAAAAGTCATATGAAGAGATAAGAGTGGCACTTAGATTTTGATGTATCAGAGATTACCACTGGGCTTTGGTTAAGATATTAGGAAGACAATAAAAGGAAGAAGTAAAAAGCATATCAATCTTGTTAAAATTGGCTGTTGATATCGACTCTGAAATTATTTCTGGAAAGATGTAGATAAAAGGTGATTTTTAAAGCCCCATTCCAGACTCCAAACTTATATAAAACTAAACATCTTTCAATTCCAGAAAGATGTTTAGTTTTATGTAAGTTTGGACTCCAAAATCACTGCAGATGGTGATTGCAGCCATGAAATTAAAAGATGCTTACTTCTTGGAAGGAAAGTTATTACCAACCTAGATAGCACATTCAAAAGCAGAGACATTACTTTTCTGACTAAGGTCTGTCTAGTCAAGGCTATGGTTTTTCCAGTAGTCATGTATGAATGTGAGAGTTGGACTGTGAAGAAAGCTGAGCGCCAAAGAATCGATGCTTTTGAACTGTGGTGTTGGAGAAGACTCTTGAGAGTCCCTTGGACTGCAAGGAGATCCAACCAGTCCATTCTGAAGGAGATCAGCCCTGGGATTTCTTTGGAAGAAATGATGCCAAAGCTGAAACTCCAGTACTTCGTCCACCTCACGTGAAGAGTTGACTCATTGCAAAAGACTCTGATGCTGGGAGGGATTGGAGGCAGGAGGAGAAGGGGAAAACAGAGGATGAGATGGCTGGATGGCATCACTGACTCGATTGACATGAGTCTGAGCGAACTCTGGGAGTTGGTGATGGACAGGGAGGCCTGGCGTGCTGCGATTCATGGGGTCGCAAAGAGTCGGACACGACTCAGCGACTGAACTGAACTATGTGTATACATCCATTTGCGTGTCATCTAGAAAATTTTAGATCAAGAATTAATATAAGTGAATACTTATATTCTAAAGCCTATAAAAATTAATTAGTTCAAGCCAGAATCAAAATATGTAATGTATGATAAACAAGATAAAATGCTATGAAATGAACTTAACAAGAAATGTAAAAAAAGAAAAAATCTATTGGAGAGCACTTTGAATCAGACTTTAGAGGTACAAAGTGAAGTGAAGTGGAGTCGCTCAGTCGTGTCCAACTGTTTGTGACCCTATGGACTGTGGCCCATCAGGCTCCTCCTTCCATGAGATTCTCCAGGCAAGAGTACTGGAGTGCGGTGCCATTTTCCTTCTCCAGGGGATCTTCCCGACCCAGGGATCAAACTCTGGTCTCCTGCATTCCAGNAACATAGATGTGTATAAGAGACAGCTGTAGCCCATCAGGCTCCTCCTTCCATGAGATTCTCCAGGCAAGAGTACTGGAGTGCGGTGCCATTTTCCTTCTCCAGGGGATCTTCCCGACCCAGGGATCAAACTCTGGTCTCCTGCATTCCAGGCGGATGCTTTAAGAGACCAAAACACCCTTTATATACTTGTCACTTAAAAAAATGCACTATGTGAGTTGCGAGTTAAGTTTTCCTTGGGGCAATATGAAGACTGAAGCCCAGGGGACAGTACCTCAGTTTCTTTACTATCTGAGCTACCTGGGAAGTCCTGATAGCTCTGAGAGACTGCTTCAAAGAGATACAGGGAAAGAAAAGAATATACATATGTGATTTTGGTAAAGGGGGAATACATGCAATCCAGCACTTGTGGTTTTTTGTTGTTGTTGCTTTTAGAAAATTTCTGCTGGTCTCATGAAGCTTCCGAAGAAGGCAATGGCACCCCACTCCAGTACTCTTGCCTGGAAAATCCCATGGATGGAGGAGCTTGGTAGGCTGCAGTCCATGGGGTCATGAAGTCGAACACGACTGAGCAACTTCACTTTCACTTTTCACTTTCATGCATTGGAGAAGGAAATGGCAACCCACTCCAGTGTTCCTGCCTGGAGAATCCCAGGGATGGGGGGCCCTGGTAGGCTGCCGTCTATGGGGTCACACAGAGTCGGCACAACTGAAGCGACTTAGCAGCAGCATGAAGCTTCTGCTAGCTATGAGAAACAATCATCACCATGAAATAGTTTTAGTGCTTTTCTAGATATGAGGAAATACAAGAATTGGGCTTATAAAATCAGCTGTTGAGAATAACTTTCTAAAGACCTGTACTGCCAGTTTTCCTGGAGCACTGTTGCTGCTAAGTCACTTCAGTCATGTCCGACTCTGTGCGACCCCATAGACGGCAGCCCACCAGGCTCCCCTGTCCCTGGGATTCTTCAGGCAAGAACCCTGGAGTGGGTTGCCATTTCCTTCTCCAATGCATGAAAATGAAAATTGAAAGTGAAGTCACTCAGTTGTGTCCGACTCTTAGTGACCCCCTGGACTGCAGCCTACCAGGCTCCTCCATGGGATTTTCCAGGCAAGAATACAGGAGTGGGGTGCCATTGCCCTCTCCCACAGAGCACCTCATTTCTGTTCTCCATCCTGAACCTTTTCAGTGGCTGTTGGAGGTCAGCAGCTGCAGCAGCACGTGATTTAATCCTTGTAGAAGTAGATGGCAAGCACGCATGGCAAATGCCAACTTGTGGTTGACACACTGATACAAATTATCAGCCTCAAAGAATATTAATTGTATTTGCTAATTCATGCTATCTTTATAAAATATAGTCTTTAAACCTGGGGTTAAAAACATTGATTTAAATTTCTCATGGAAATACTCAAAGAGAACAAGAAAAAACATGAAAAGAGCAATTGAAATGATTCACACCACATGAAATCAAAAGTATTTTTACCATGAAAAATATTTATTTTATATTATTTATAATATTTATTTTATAATAATGATAATTATAATAAAGCATCAACAAAATAGTAACTTCAAGAGTAACTAAAACAGCACAATAAAGATTTTTCTGGACCAAATTCAATATTTTCAAAGAAGAAAAAGGTGTAGATAAAATGATGATAGTCACTGTTATGATCTAAATTATTTTATCAAAGATCCAAATGAAGAAATATCTTAAAAATATAAATCAGGTGCTAAGTTAAAGACAGGGTATCTAAAAGGCAAATAATAAAAGTTTCAGAAAAAGATAAAACATTCAAAAGGATATAAATTAATAATAGAAGTGTTTCCTAAACTGAAGAATGATTTAATTCTTCTAAAGAAAAGAGATTACTCTGTTCTATGAAGACTGATGAATAAAGTCATGGACATATATACATTTAAAATTCTGAATGCCAAGTCTAAAGAGGAAAAAAAAAAAAAGCCTCAGCAGGAAAAGAGCAAGTTATTCTACACGAATTTAGGGTCATTCAGACTGACTTCTCCTTAGTGTATCTGGAATCTAGAATGTGAGACTCTTTCTCATAAAGTTTACCTGACTGTGCAAAAACATTTATAGTCATAAATAACATTTATACTCTTTACTTTTCAGTTGTCATCGTTAAAAAACTTAATGAACAGGAACCTTGATTAAAAAGGAAAACAAAAGGTCAAGTTCTCACACCTTTCAGGAGGTGTGAATCTTTTCTGCCAAAGATTTAGTCAATGAAAAACTATGAGTTCTTTTTTTACTAGAGCTTTCCAAGTTCCTATTCCCCTCTAAAGAGTATTTCCTTTCCTTAATATGAAGACTCATCATGGTTATAGACCCAGAGTTTCAGTTTTCTGCTGATCCCAAATGTCTTTAGGTGAAAATGGTATTTAGCATGAGGACTTCCTCCTCTTTTGTGAGTTACTCAATTTTCTTCTTTCCCATGTATGTGCTGTGTTTAGTTGTTCAGTTGTGTCTGACTCTTTGTGACCCCGTGGAATGTAGGCCACCAGGCTCCTCTGTCTACGAAATTCTCTAGGCAAGAATACTGGAGTNAATGGTATTTAGCATGAGGACTTCCTCCTCTTTTGTGAGTTACTCAATTTTCTTCTTTCCCATGTATGTGCTGTGTTTAGTTGTTCAGTTGTGTCTGACTCTTTGTGACCCCGTGGAATGTAGGCCACCAGGCTCCTCTGTCTACGAAATTCTCTAGGCAAGAATACTGGAGTGATTGCCATGCCCTCCTCCAGGGGATCTTCCCAACCCAGGGATCAAACCCAGGTCTCCTGCATTGCAGGTGGATTCTTTTACTGTCTGAGCCACCAGGGAAGCCCAAGAATACTGTAGTAGGTAGACGATCCCTTCTCCAGGGGAAATTCCCAGCCCAGGAATGGAACCAGAGTCTCCTGCATTGCAGGCAGATTCTTTACCAGCTGAGCTACCAGGGGAGCCCCTTTCCCATGTACATGTGTTATTAAAATTTGGTTTTATTTTCTCCTGTTAATCTGTCTTGTGTCAATCTAAGTCTTAGATCGCTAGAAAAACCAGGAAGGGTAGAGAAAATTTCTTCCTCATCAGTAAATGGATGCTATGTGGGATTTTATTTAAAGATATGAAGGAAATTATGATTAGAACCAAAAATAGAAATAAAATAATTACATATTCTTCAGAGGAGTGAAATTGGGTGACTGGTGTGGGGTGGGGGGTAAGGGAAGCAGTCACTACTGTTTCTTAAAAGATCTTTGTTATGATTGGACATTGCTGGTATATACAGACATGTGTTACTTGCAAGTTTAAAGGCAAAATTAAAATTACTCAGAATAGTAATCAGATTTGTACCTGAGAGAAAGCAATCAGTAGAATAGGTCCCTGCCCCTATATACAAAAATAAAAATATTCAGAAACTAGTAAGGAAAAAAGCATATAATTTATGATACAAACATAAACAATAATATTATAATGGAAAATCAAATGTATAAAATGGTACGAAATATATAAAAATGGAAAAATATAAAATAATGTTCTTTGTTTTCATGGGTAAGAAGACAAAGCATTTTTGAGATGTTAATTCTTTTCTGAATATTCTATAAATTTTAAAGCTATATTAATAAATGTCAGCAGCATATTTAGAGTAAATTTTGACAAATAATATCGACATATTATAAATAGTTAATAATATTCAGAATGGGCTTCCAGGGTGCTCAGTTGTAAAGAATCCATCTACCAACACAGAGATGCAAGAGACCAGAGTTTGATCGCTGGGTCCAGAAGATACCCTGGAATAGGAAATAGCAACTCACTTCACTATTCCTGCCTGAAAAATTCCATGGACAGAGGATCCCGGTGGGCTACAGTCCACAGGGTGGCAAAGACTGTGACTGCAGCCATGAAATTAAAAGACACCGACTCCTTGGAAGAAAAGTTATGACCAACCTAGATAGCATATTCAAAAGCAGAGACATTTCTTTGCCGACTAAGGTCCGTCTAGTCAAGGCTATGGTTTTTCTTGTGGTCATGTATGGATGTGAGAGTTGGACTGTGAAGAAGGCTGAGTGCTGAAGAATTGATGCTTTTGAACTGTGGTGTTGGAGAAGACTCTTGAGAGTCCCTTGGACTGCAAGGAGATCCAACCAGTCCATTCTGAAGGGGATCAGCCCTGGGTGCTCTTTGGAAGGAATGATGCCAAAGCTGAAACTCCAGTACTTCAGCCACCTCACGCGAAGAGTTGACTCATTGGAAAAGACTCTGATGCTGGGAGGGATTGGGGGCAGGAGGAGAAGGGGACGACCGAGGATGAGATGGCTGGATGGCATCATTGACTCAATGGACGTGAGTCTGAGTGAACTCTGGGAGTTGGTGATGGACAGGGAGGCCTGGCGTGCTGCGATTCATGGGGTCGCAAAGAGTCAGACACGACTGAGCGACTGAACTGAACTGAACTGAACTGAAGAGACTGAGTAGGACTTCCCTGGTGGCTCAGACAGTTGAACGTCTGTCTACACTGTGGGAGACCTGGGTTCGATCCCTGGATCGGGAAGATCCCCTGGAGAAGGAAATAGCAATCCACTCCAGTACTATTGCCTGGAAAGTCCCATGGACAGAGGAGCCTGGTAGGCTACAGTCCATGGGGTTGCAAAGTCGGACATGACTGAGCGACTTCATTTTCACTTTCAAGAGACTGAGTACATACAGTCACTCAGTCATGTCCAAATCTTTGCCACCTGATCCAAAGAGCCAACTCATTGGAAAAGACCTTCATGCTGGGAAAGACTGAAGCCAAGAGGAGAAGGGGATGACAGAGGATGAGATAGCTGGATGGTGTCACCAACTCAATGGACATGAGTGAAGGACAGGGAAGCCTGGAGTGTTGCAATCCATGGGGTTGCAAAGAGTCAGATATGACTAAGCAACTGAATAACAACAACACACACACACACACACACACACACCCATATAAAAGAAGGGGAGGACTTCACTGGTGGCACAGCAAATAAGAAGCTGCCTGCCAATGCAAGAGACACAGACAGGTTTGATCCCTGGTCTGGGGAGATCCCACATGCCACAGAACAACTAGGCCCATGCACACAATTAGAGTCAATACTATAGCCCATGAGCTGCAACGCCTGAGCCTGTGTACAGCAGCTAGTGAACCCAGGGCACCCTAGAGCTGCACACTGCAATGACTGAGGCTGTGTTGTGCTAACCCCAATTACCGAGGTCTGCAAGCCTAAAGCCTGTGCTCTCAGCAAGAGAAGCTGCCAAAAGGAGAAGACCACACAAGGAAGAGCAATCCCTGCTCACTGCACCTACAGAAGCCTGCATGCAGCAGCAAAGACCTAGTGAAACCAAAATAATTTTTTTTAAAGACAAACGGAGGTTACTGATTTTTCAATTATTTTAAGTTAAAATGATCAAAGTAGGAATAATGGGAAAATAAAACTTGATTCAAAAGCCAATGGAAAGTCAATATATCAAAGAGCTACCTGAAAAATTGGTGGATTTTCTATAGGTGTTTGGCATCTGAAGCAGCCATTTGGAAAACAGCAAATCTGGAGTTCAAATTTAATTCTTAGAACAAGAGACAGTACAAAAAAATCAAACACTTAAGTTAAAAAAAATCATAAAAGTTAATGTAGAATTAAAAAGTCAAAATTGTACAGTGTGAAAGATTTTCCTTAGAAGGCATAAATACCAAAACAAAAACAGATTTACTAATAGCAGTCCTATTTACTTATGAAGAAATCAGGGTAAATTAAAGTTTATTTGCCCAGGACATAGAGACAAGTATTAACATAGCTTGGATCCTAATCCATTCTTTGAATTTATTTACTACATGATTTGCTATTATCATAATTAAAACGATACCATATTCAGTTCAGTTCAGTCACTCAGTCGTGTCCGACTCTTTGTGACCCCATGAATCACAGCATGCCAGGCCTCCCTGTCCATCACCAACTCCCAGAGTTCACTCAGACTCACGTCCACTGAGTCAGTGATACCATCCAGCCATCTCATCCTCTGTCGTCCCCTTCTCTTCCTGCCACTAATCCTTCCCAGCATCAGAGTCTTCCAATGAGTCAACTCTTTGCATGAGGTGGCCAAAGTACTGGAGTTTCAGCTTCAGCATCATCCCCTCCAAAGGAATCCCAGGGCTGATTTCCTTCAGAATGGACTTGTTGGATCTCCTTGCAGTCCAAGGGACTCTCAAGAGTCTTCTCCAACACCACAGTTCAAAAGCATCAATTCTTCAGCGCTCAGCTTTCTTCACAGTCCAACTCTTGCATTCATATATGACCACTGGAAAAACCATAGCCTTGACTAGACAGACATTTGTTGGCAAAGTAATGTTTCTGCTTTTAAATATGCTATCTAGGTTGGTCATAACTTTTCTTCCAAGGAGTAAGCATCTTTTAATCTCATGGCTGCAGTCACCATCTGTAGTGATTTTGGAGCCCAAAATAATAAAGTCTGACACTGTTTCCACTGTTTACCCATCTATTTCCCATGAAGTGATAGGACCAGATGCCATGATTGTAGTTTT
>SJYX01009298.1:9010-36072 GCA_006410675.1 Oreotragus oreotragus | reverse complement strand
GCAAAGTAATGTCTCTGCTTTTGAATATGCTATCTAGGTTGGTCATAACTTTTTTTCCAAGGAGTAAGCGTCTTTTAATTTCATGGCTGCAGTCACCATCTGCAGTAATTTTGGACCCCCCAAAAAATAAAGTCTGACACTGTTTCCACTGTTTACCCATCTATTTCCCATGAAGTGATGGGACCAGATGCCATGATCTTCGTTTTCTGAATGTTGAGCTTTAAGCCAACTTTTTCACTCTCCTCTTTCACTTTCATTAAGAGGGTGGTTGTAAATGGTTTGATTCATTTTGCTAGTGAAACAAGCTAAAAGAGACAATGATCATGGATATTCTATATTCAGTATTAATTTATTTATTCCTCTTCTATATTCAGACATTATCCGATTAAACTTTCATCAGAAGATTAATTTCATATTTTAATTTTAAGGACATAAGAACACAAGCGATTGTCTATGATAAGTCTTTTTGGAGCACAGATAGTATGTTGAGCTTTAAGCCAACTTTTTCACTCTCCTCTTTCACTTTCATTAAGAGGGTGGTTGTAAATGGTTTGATTCATTTTGCTAGTGAAACAAGCTAAAAGAGACAATGATCATGGATATTCTATATTCAGTATTAATTTATTTATTCCTCTTCTATATTCAAACATTATCCGATTAAACTTTCATCAGAAGATTAATTTCATATTTTAATTTTAAGGACATAAGAACACAAGCGATTGTCTATGATAAGTCTTTTTGGAGCACAGATAGTAGCTTATTTATGATTGTATGCCCATAATAGATGAAGAATAACTTTAAATTATTTTATATAAAAAATATTTATAAGTACGCTATTTACTATGCTAGATGTATATTATTTAAATCAAGGGGAAATTTTAGCATAGGTATATACAATGAAATCTATACAGAGTTTACTCTTGTCAATGAATATATTTCATTTATAGACTATAGAAGTCTTTATATGTAGAAAAAGTGACAATAAATATCAATAAGTTACAGGGTTGAGTTGATAAAAAGTAATTGAGAAATGAAAAAATATAATTACAAGACTGGGGCATTTATACTATTAAAAATGGCAACTTTTACAGTGTCAGTTGTCTTTTAAATATCTTATACATGATCTAAAGTGGTAATTAATTTCTACTTCCATGTATCTAGACTCATAGTGGGTGTAGTCAGTTTAAATATATATATACAAATAATACTTTTAATGCCTGTTGACCTCAAATGAGCAACACTTAAAAGGCATCTTTTACTAATTAATACAGGACCTTTGTACCAAAGTTTCACTAACAGCATTACCACTTGGCAGTATGTTTATTTATTTACTTCTTTTTAAATTTTTTAACCTTATGATTATGATCCACTAAATTGATTCTAAATTTCCTAATGGGTCACTGCTAGAGTGAAAACACTCGAATATATATAATAAATCTTTTAAATACTATATTCATATACTTTGTTCTGTTGTTTGTTTCAATGCTTTTATTTATTTATTTTTCCTTTGTAAAATTATTTATTTTGGCTGCCTCAGGTCTTTGTTGAGGCACACAGGATCTTCATCATGCAGGATCTTTCACTGAGGTGCACAAAATCTCTACCTATGGCACAGGGGCTCAGTGATTGGGGCTCAGTGGTTGCAGCTTCAGCAGTTGCTGCTGGTGGGTTTCAATGATTCAATGCTTTTAAATTGCAAAGCACATTCAAGATGAAAATTTTGGGGATATGGAAAAATATTTACAAATATATGTGAGAAAGTAGTGTTCAGTTGGTATAATTTGAGTGGACTTAAACAGTAATTTTGTTGAAGGAAATCACAATCCACTTCAGTATTCTTGCCTGGAAAATCCCATGGGTAGTGGAGCCTGATGGGCTATGATCCATGGGATTGCAGAGTTAGACACGACTTAATAACTAAATAAACAACAGTAATTTTATATTTATATGAATCCATTAGCTTTTCTTTTTTCATTTTTAAAGTAAGTTAACAACTGAAATATTTATTTGCCATCCTATTTGCCTCCTATATGCCTTTTATTTTGTAAAGTTTCTAATCTAATTCTTAGTTCTATAAATACTTACAGCAGTGTATAGTACTCAGAGTTATAAACACAATCATAAAATTGGTTTTCCAGTTTATTTGAACTAGCATATTTTAATACTTTAAATAAATTTAATGCATTATATAAATGTAAGTTAACAACTGAAATATTTATTTGCCATCCTATTTGCCTCCTATATGCCTTTTATTTTGTAAAGTTTCTAATCTAATTCTTAGTTCTATAAATACTTACAGCAGTGTATAGTACTCAGAGTTATAAACACAATCATAAAATTGGTTTTCCAGTTTATTTGAACTAGCATATTTTAATACTTTTAATAAATTTAATGCATTATATAAATGCTGTTAAAATTGTTCTTTACATAGATAAGTGTAAGGTTCAATTTTATAAACTAAGATGCTTTCAACTTATCTAATATATGTAGACTTCAATAAACTTCAAAGAGGTTTGGAAAAAAATGTTCTTTAAAACCACGAGGAACAACAGTTTTTAAACAATGAGAAATAGCTGAATAAAGAGAATGCTATGATCAGTTATGACTTTTCAAATAAATGCATCCAGTACCCCGAAAAGATAGTGTCAGAAATGGATCAAAGCTGTAAAAATTGCACCCATAAGTTCAAACCAAATGCTCTGTTTGAAAATATTATTGATCTTTTTATGCCATTCCCATATGGATCCTGTCTACCATCACCACTTCCCTAAACATTTATAAAAATTTATTACTTAAGATGTGTATCATGATTGGATTATCAACACACTAACAAACAGAAAACATGTGTAGTTGTACTCAATATAATGCAAGCGAATGAGGCACAGTGTGAAGAATGTAGGGAAAGCTTGTGACAGAGAAAGAAATTATAAGCTCTGAGAATGTATTTGACAATCAGGGAAGGTATTAACACTGTCTTTTAATATGGTTTGGGGGGTGGGGAAGTGCTCTGCTTTCAAATGAATGAGAAGCAATATCCTTAAGGAGAGATGAGTTTCATTTGAAACTGAGAAGTGAGCAAGTACATTCATTGAAGAAATGACATAGACAGAGGGGTGTGGGAGAGTATTATAACAGGGGAAATATGGGAAATTATAAACCCCAACAGTTTAGGAGAGATCACATGACCAGAGGCATACAAATTTGGAGGGAAAAAGAATGAAAAGGATAATTGGCATGGTGATTTTACTCCAACAACCACTAGGAGGATGATGTACACTTGGGCCTTGCATGATACAATCTGTGATCTAAAATAATATCTCTTTACTTCTTTTTCTTTAGGAATTGGAAACAGAAGCTACCAGGGTATGATTCTCTTTTTCCATCGGGTGATGGGGGAAGAGGTGACAGCTTAAGGATGGAAGAAACCAGATGATTAATTCAATACCAAAAGTAATAATGAGTGAGTGAGGATGCAGTCCTGAGTGTTATCAAATTGGAAGCAGCCTAGAATATTGGATACTGAATCTAACAGTGGTCAAAATGGTGTATGGGAGCTTTGAGAAATCTTTAGAAAAACTCTGATATCTAGCAAAACCTGGAAAATGATGGAAAGCCTTCTAGAATATCACAAACAATAAAGAAAACCACAACTAATCAGATGCAGAATTTCCTAAATTGCTAATTTTTAAAATATTTGCATTTTAGATTCATAAAAACAGGTAATTAAGTACTGTGATAAAACAAAATATTTTGGACTGGTGCTATTTTGATATGGCACATTTGATTTTTCTAAACAGATATAACTAACTCTGCATACAGATGTTAACATATTCTCTTTTACTTTTTTTTTTTTTTTCTCTCCCAGTTACTCTTCATTAGAAGTTCATCCCATTTTCCTTTCTCTATTGGCATCATCCCTTAAAGACTCCAGGAAGTCTTCACGTGTATATCGCTCAAAAAAAGTCAGCCGGGCACCAAACATTAACCCAAGACTAAATAAGAGTCTAAATAGTCTAAATAAACCAGAGTGTTATGAAAACTTCCCAGCACTAGTCACTGCAAGCTGATGGAGTGTGTGTGCCCTGCTCTAGGACCTGGAATTGAACCAGGCCATCATCTTACCCTCACTCTCTTTTCCTTATGGATTCTGTTTAAGGGGCATTTTCTCTTCTTTCCTGAGAGAAGTTAGACAGAACCACCCTGGGCTCTCTCACTGAACTTCTCCATTCTTGGAAGCACCATCTGGAGTTTCAGCCTTTTTCTCCCTGAAAGTATGGGGTTTCTTTTTCAGTATGATCTTTCTCACATTAGGCTTCCCTTTTGGTTCAGCAGTAAAGACTCTGCCTGCCAGTGCAGGAGACAAGGATTGCATCCCTGGGTCATGAAGATCCGCTGGTGGAGGGCATGGCAACCCACTCCAGTATATTTGCCTGGAAAATCCAACGGACAAAAGAGTCTGGCAGGCTACAGTTCATGGAGTCGCAAAGAGTCAGACATGAGTGAGCTACTAAACAACTTCTTCATATCAGAGAGAGTTCTGTGCAATATGTATTGAACTGTGAAAGTCTTGACAGATTAAATCCAAACATTTTCTATTAGATTTTCCTTCCTCCCTGTACAACCTCCTTGTACAAGACAAGGGATGACTGCAAAACAAACAGGAAATTTTACAGGTATTTCCTGAATAAAATAAAATATATTCAAGGCAATCTAAAATGCCAAACCATTTAAGAATTACTTTTACAAGTACTCTGCCTGCCAGTGCAGGAGACAAGGATTGCATCCCTGGGTCATGAAGATCCGCTGGTGGAGGGCATGGCAACCCACTCCAGTATATTTGCCTGGAAAATCCAACGGACAAAAGAGTCTGGCAGGCTACAGTTCATGGAGTCGCAAAGAGTCAGACATGAGTGAGCTACTAAACAACTTCTTCATATCAGAGAGAGTTCTGTGCAATATGTATTGAACTGTGAAAGTCTTGACAGATTAAATCCAAACATTTTCTATTAGATTTTCCTTCCTCCCTGTACAACCTCCTTGTACAAGACAAGGGATGACTGCAAAACAAACAGGAAATTTTACAGGTATTTCCTGAATAAAATAAAATATATTCAAGGCAATCTAAAATGCCAAACCATTTAAGAATTACTTTTACAAGTACGTGGCTACTAAATTAACATTATACTATACAGTTTTGGACTTCCCTGGTGGCTCAGATGGTAAAGCGTTTGTCTACAATGCAGGAGACCCAGGTTGGATCCCTGGGTTGGGAAGATCCCCTGGAGAAGGAAATGACAATCCACTCCAGGACTATTGCCTGGAAAATCCCATGGACAAAAGAGCCTAGTAGGCTACAGTCCATGGGGTCGCAAAGAGTCGGACACGACTGAGCGACTTCACTTCATACAGTTTTAACTGCTTATTTTCCCTGTAGATATATATTTATTAATTCAAAATATATAAACATTTAAAAATCACATTATACATGATCATATGACCTGAAGTCCATAGATGTTTTTGTAATTAGTGACAATTAGATTTTTGTTCATATATTTTAAAATTGCTAGATTAAAAACAAATTGTATCTCACTGTTTACAAGCAGAAAGTCAACATTAGTTAGGGTGACTTTAATCTAAAAATAAATATAAAATTAAACAGCAGTACAGGCACAGAAATAATATATACTTTTGCTCTTCTTTCCAGTTTCATGAGTAATTGGTTTTGTCTCTGAAAGAAAACTAGACATTTCTGAAGCCCCCGGGTTATGATTTACAAAACTAAGCAATGATAGAGTACCAATAAAATGTGCATATGTTTTTCAGTGAAAATAAAAGAATATTTCTTTAAAATAATTATAAACAGTTTAATATTGATATATAATATTTATATATTTATATAAATGTATATTATATTTATATGATATCAATCATATTATATTTTATATTTTGGTTCAAAATGAATTCCACCAAATCTTGGCATGTTGGCGCTACAGTGGGTTGGGATTGTACAATAGAGTTTGCAAGGTTAAGAGAGACCACAGAAGTGGTGCTATTCCCAATTTCCTAATCGTGCATTAATTTTACTTATTCTCATGTGATCACACAGAGCCCTGCCCATGCAACACACCAACTAATGTGTCTAATATCTATTCTGAAGGAAAACAGAGTCAAATTATATATGCTTTCTAGTAATTAATACTGTAGTTACACATATGTCTTACCTTTTTAACTGTATTTAATTTTCCTCTTAGACCCTACCAGTCAACATTCTTTTGTTCTCCACTATTTCAGTGAAATTCCCCTTTCTCACTCTCTTCTGTAGGAACATCATCTATTCCATTATCTATTTCACTGTGGCTTTTTCTTCCTTTTTTGAGAATTGACTCAATCTGACAGTGAAATGGACAAAATTTAAATGTGGATTTCTGTGAATTTTGACAAATGCACACATTAAATTAGCACACATAACCCAATCCAACTGAACACAATCAGGTAATGGAAATTTCTATCACCATAGAAAATCATTATACTTCGAAAGCCTTCTGATTACTTTCTGACTAATTTAGTATTTTTCCACTTAAGAACATCATATTAATAAAATAACAGACTATGTGCTGTTTTTGTACTTTTACAACTCAGTATGATTTTGAGATTCACTGGTATTTTTTAACATATCAATGATTCTTTTTCATTGTTCAATAGTACTTTGTATTTTTAAAGATACGGACCTGTCTATTGTAACAGTCATTTGAATTACTTCTAACTTTTTGTTGATATGAATAAGTTCCTATGAAACAGTCTTACATAGGCTTTTGTGGATATATATTTTTATTTCCCTTGAGAAGTACCAAAGAGTGGAATTACTAGGCCAGAGCAGAGATGAATGCTCACTTTTATAATAAACTACCACAGTTCTCCAAAGCAATAACATGATTTTACATTATCATAAAAAATATAGGAGAATTGATGTTGCTCTTCATCTTTGCCAGAATTGAATGATTTTGATATTTTTAATGAAAACTATTCTAGTGTGGATGAAGTGACAAGTCACTATACTTTACTTTGTATTTTCCAAATAACTAACGTGGTTGAGCACTCTTTTTTTTTTCTGTTAACTGGTTTCTCATGTATCTTCTTTAGTAAAGCATTTTTTTTTATTTTACTTTACAATACTCTGTTGGTTTTGGCATATATTGACATGAATCTGCCACAGGTGTACACGAAATCCCAAACATGAACCCCCCTCCCACCCCACATCATCCCTCCGGATCATCCCCATACACCAGCCCCAAGTAAAGCATTTTTAAAATTATATCCTTAATTTTCTATTGAATTGTTGGATTTTTTGTATTGAGCTATAAGAATTTTGTGTATATTCAGATATAAACTCTTTGTCACATACAAGCTCTTCATCAAATATGTATGTTATTAATATTTTCTCTGTCTGTAGTTTGCACATTCTTAACAGTGTTTTTAAGTGAATAGAAGTTATGAATTTTGATGAAGTTTATTAATTTTTCTTTCATGGTTAGTGTTTCTGATGTGTTCTGGAACCTTGTCAAAGTTGCAAAGATACTCTTTGTTTTCTTCTATAAGCTTTATATGTTTTTAGATTTGTGTATAAAAAATAATGCATTTCCAATTCTTTTTTTTCATGTCTATGGCTATCTGTTGTTCAAGCAACATTTTCTGAAAAGACACTTTTCTCCAGGGAATTTCTTTGGTACCTATTTCTGAACTATTCAGCCATCCATTTCTTTTAAAACTCCAATACCAATAAACATTCTTGATAATTGTAATTTTCTAAATGTTCAAATAGGAATTGTAAACCTTGCAACTGTGAAATTCATTTAAATGTATACACAAAATATGTCCATTTATTGTATATAAACAGTGTAATAATGATTTTAAAAGTTACCAACTATAATTTTGATTTGTCTTATTTTCCTCTTTACTGCTGTCAGTTTTGATTTTGTCTTTTTGGAAACTCTTTAAGTATATTCATAGTTAAGTTCCTGTTTTATTGATGAATAAACCTATGTCATTATGTAACGTTGTTCTTTATCTCTTGCTTTTATGCTGTTTTTGATGATTATTACTTCATGTTATACCTTTTTTTCTTACATTCTATTACATCTATCATTTTTTCTTAGCATTATTTTATTTACAGTTTGTTTCTGTGGACATTACTTGATTGGGGCTTGCTTTTTTTTTCTATCTTTGTGACACTTTTAGCCTTTCGAGTATCTAGTCCACTTATAAACTTTTAAGCTCTTTGAGATAACTGTAAATTTCCATATGGTTATAAGAAATGTTAATCATATGGAAAATTGTAAATCTTTATTAATTATAATAAAGAAAGATTACACAATTCACTTAATTTTCCCCACGAAAACTTGTATAACTATATCACTACCAGGAAATCAGTATTAATAAAATCCATTGACTTCAGCTATATATCACAAGTTTTTCATACAGTTATTTGTATGTGTGTGTTTTTGAGTTTGTTACTTAGTTCTGTGCAACTTTATCACATGCTGAGATTCATGTGACTACCAACATAGTCAATATACAGGACAATTACAGCAGAAATATCACTTATGCTACTGCCTTAATACCACAGCCACTCCTTCTCTACATCTGTAACACCTGGCAACCAATAACGTTTTCCATCTCTATATTTATGAATTTTATTTATATGGACATGTACATTATGTGAGCTCTGACATTTTCACTCAGCATAATACTCTTGAGAACCATCCAAGTTTTTGAAATCATCATCATTGTGGTTCACTGAGTTTCCTACATTTTCTGAATTACTATTTTTCATAATATTTAGAAAGGTTTAGTTACTTTTTGATTAAATAGTGTAACACCTTGTTCTGAATTGCTTCTCCCTCTGGGACTCTAATTAAACTCCTTACATTAAGTATTATAATATCACAGACACTGCAAATTTCTTTTTGGTATCTGCTTATTTTCTCTGCACTTCATAATGGAGCAGCAGAGGAATAGGAAAAATTAAGCTAATTGTATCATTATTTATAAAATTAGTAGACATCACCTAAACTGATTGGGGATTATGCAACTTTGATTTATAAAAATAAAAATATCCTTAGTAATCATGAAAAAATTATATATGAAAGAATCATGAAGGATCACAAGTGGAATATTAATAAAAAGCCCATAAAAGTATAAACTAAAATGATATGAGATGAATAAACATATCTGTCTTATTAAATATGGCAAATTCAGATGTTAAAAGAGAAGTATATAGTGTATTATTTTTAATAAACAGAAGTATATAAATGCTAAAAATAGGTACTAAGCCCAAGTTCCTCTATCTTTTTCAACTAAGTTTTAAGTAAATATTTCTTAACTAAATTATAAGTAGATATCTATTAACCAACCACTCTTAATATTTTAGCTCCAAGTTTTACATTGTTTCTACTCTAGTATTGGGAGTATAGATTTATGTTTATATTATTATCACTCTAATTGTGTTGGAAGGATTTTCTAAAATAACTGATACGAAAAGATCATTAAAGTATTAAATCCTGTACCAAAATTATGTGGTGGTGTTCAATAATACAGTTACGTATTTTTCTCATTCTTGTTGACATATATATGTATAATCTAAATGAAAGAATAGGTAAATTCTACAAATTTAATCAGATATTGTAGTGGATAACTGGGAAAAGATGTAGCACATTTAGCACTGGCAATTTTTAAAAATAAGAGTAGAAAAAGTCCAACTCAATTACATGCTTTGACCTCTGCTTTTATATTTAGCAGTTATAGGACTATATTCTTGAATAAGGATTTTTTTTTAAGAACACAATTTCCTTTACTAAAGAATACTTCTCTGAACAGCATTCAACAAGAATTATGACTGATCTAATTAAAACTATAAGAATCCAGTCACACTTCTTATATAGTGCCCCTTATTAGCCTTTCAGGGAGTTCCCTTTGCAGTATAGCAAGCTGTGGCCAGGTCTGGGTTAAGGAAAATTGGATTCATTGTGGCAGTGATGACAAATTATCTTCTGCAAGAATAGTTTAACACAATGGGTCAAAAGGGAAGAAACTAAACAAAAGAAACGAATGGCATGAGAATGAATAAAGAATAAAATTGCATATTAAAAAAAAACCAAAGCAATAGAAGAAATTATAAAAACTGAATAAAAAGGTAACGCAAAACTGTAGGCATAATGAGTTTTCCTTGTCATTAGAGGTTATTACATTCTCACTTCTTTTATGATCATATGTGGCATATCCTAGTTTTTAAGGGCCTTCAACACATTTAGCAAAAGCAATACATTCAAAATTACAGGAAACTCTTAGCTTTGAAATAATGGCTAGCAGGCAATAATGAACCACTAATTTTTTTGGCAAAAGTTGGTAGCAGTTAGTATGGGTTAAAAGTTCAGACTGACCCAGCATTTGATTTGCTCAAAGTTAAACTTTATTAAGTAATATATAAGCACTTTTCTTATCTCACTCTATTTTTCCAATATCAAAAATTGGAAAGGGACTTTAATACTTTTTGACATTTCTGTGTTATTCACACACTAATGATTTTGTTAAATCCAGCTTAGGATAAAATCATCCCAGGCATATTTAATATGAAATGGATTTCAACTGATATTTGGATTCGGTGTAAAGTAATATTATAGTATTAGGTAGAATTGTTTAAATGATTAATTTAATAAATTGTGTATTGTCTTTATGATGACTTATAAAATGAGTACATTCAATACTGTGGATTTTACTGCAAAAATGTCTCTAGATCTTTTAAAACTTCATTTGACTCTTGTAAAAATTTATTGTAATATATAGAGTACAGGTTTCTCTGGTGGTTCAGACAATGAAGAATCTGCCTGCAACGCAGGAGACCTGGTTTCAGTCCCTGGGTGGGGAAGATCCCCTGGAGAAAAGCATGGCAGCGCACTCCAGTAGTCGAGCCTGGAGAATCCCCAAAGACACAGGTGTCTGGCGGGCTACAGTTCATGGGGTCACAAACAGTAGGACAGGACTGAGTGACTAAGCAGAGTACATAGAGTATAGGTGCAATGAAATCTATAGTAGATATTAGGAAATTAAATATTTGAGAAAGTGAAACAAATTTATGGTATGCTGTAACTATTTAATGATTTGGTAAGGACTTAAGGTTAGTTTTTTTTTTTTTTTTTTTAGGTTAGCTTTTAAAAATAACTTTTCTGTGCCTTTGGAGACTATATGAAATATATATGTTAATACGTGATATATGTATTCAATAATATGGACTATAGAACACATTAAATAAGATTTACACATGTGCTCTTCTACATAAGCATTAAATTTTTAGAAAAAATCCAAAACCAACATCATTGTTTAATATTATTATTTTAAACTAAATGTAATAGGCCAAGATGGTCAAATGGAATTGGTCAAGATGCATACCTTGGTAAACTCAGCAAAAGGCCCTTACACTATGATGTCTATTTTTTTTTCTTTTTTTTAATATAAATTTATTTATTTTAATCGGAGGTTAATTACTTTACAATATTGTATTGGTTTTGCCATACATCAACACGAATCTGCCACAGGTATACATGTGTTCCCCATCCTGAACCCCCTTCCCTCCTCCCTCCATAAACCAATAATATTTGTTAATGGCAATTTGATTATTTATCTAACAAATACCACCATGAGCACTACATTGAAGAATTAATGTAAAGAGGCACAAAGATGAAAAGGATGTATGAGTATGAATGAGTTTTCAAATAAGTAAGAAAGACCAGTTGTGTATATCTATGTACCTAAAATTCAAGGTATACCCACATATACCTAAAGTTTATTGTATGTTATGAGAAAAATAAAGTACCTATATAAATTGTGGAAACTATTATAATAAAAGGTTTGTAAAATATGTAGATTTTTTATGTGCCTTAGGAGAATGGATGTATTTTGAGTATGTGGAAAAAATAGGAAAAGAATTTGTGTCTGAGAAAGTAGTACAGACAGAAAACAAGAATGTTGATGTATGGCAAAACCAATACAGTACTGTAAAGTAAATAAATAAATAAATACATAATAAAAAAAAAGACTGAAAATTTGAGGTCATGTAGAGAGAAGATTCTGGAACAGAGTCCTATTCAAAAGAATAGGAGATAGTGTTGGAGAGTTGGAGATAGAGTGTGGATGGAATTAAATGAATAATAAATGTTTTGTTATTCATACTTTGAAGATTTTAGGTACGGGAACTGAATGATATCAGCTTTTGCTCTGAAAGGTGGATACAGCTATTTTAATAAATTTGAAATGAGACAGACTTTATATAGAATTCACATAGGGACAATAGGACAGATGAGAGTCAATGCTGACCTAAATTGAGCTGGAATTAGAGGTGATGAGAATGTTGGAAGAAATATGATTCCTTGTGAGGAATAAATAAGAATTAGCAGGTTATTTGAGTGGCAAGAAACATCAAAAAAATAAAGAAATCAATAACACATACAAGTTTATATTTAAACCTGGGTGGTCATATTTTCAAAGAACTCACAAAGGGACAATACTGAATAGCAAGCACCTTCTGATTGTTTACTATGTGGCAGTCACTAGCCTAAATACCTCATGCACATTATTTCATTTTCAGTTCAGTTCAGTCGCTCAGTCATGTCTGACTCTTTGCGACCCCATGAATCGCAGCACACCGGGCCTCCCTGTCCATCACCAACTTCCGGAGTTCACTCAAACTCACGTCCATCAAGTCGGTGATGCCATCCAGCCATCTCATCCTCTGTCATTCCCTTTTCCTCCTGCCCCAATCCCTCCCAGCATCATTTAGCCCTAAAAAAACTCCAAAACTTGTGATGAACACATGATTTTTTTAAGAAATTTTTAAACATTTTTGGAAACTTGCCAAAAATTAAATAGAAACTTGCCAAATAATTGTATATTATCAGGACTGAGATTAAACATAAAGAGTAAGACTCCAAAGATCATACCTATCCTGATTTTTATATAGAAGAGGCATAACATGCTTAAGGAGTAGGAGGACATACAACCAGGATATGGGGAGCCCAGGAGTAGATCTTAGAAATAATAAAATGCATTGTGTATTTGAGAAATAAAACACACTTTGCATGGCCTAAGAGTGGTGTGCCAGATGAATTATGACAAGTAATGGTGTAAATAAAGACAGATAATTTAAATAATTTTAAGGGCTGCCCTGTGGCTCAGTGGTAAAGAATCTGCCTGCCAATGCAGAAGATGAGGGTTCAATCCCTGGTTCAGGAAGATCCCCTGAAGAAGGAAATGGCAACCCACTCCACTATTGTCTGGAAAGTCCCATGGACAGAGGAGCCTGTCAGGCTGCAGTTCATGAAGTCTCAAAGAGTTAGATACAGTTTAGTGACAATACAATGCCAATGTCAATGCAAGACATGGCAAGGAAATTGGGCTAAAAGCAATAATAAGTTATTTGTAAGTGTTAAGTAGGGAGGTAATATGATTAAATTTGGGATTTAAAAAGATAACACTGGCTGAAGTTAGATAAACTTAGGTTTGGGAAGAAGGAACAAGGAAGAAGGTAAGCATAAAGTTATGTTCCTTTTCTTGTTATTCAATCAGAAGTTGCATAGGCCATGGAAAATATAGCAATTTTAGATTCCTAGAAACAGGACCAGCAGGACTTGGACATGAACTAAATGCATATAAGAGCAGAGGCAGTACAGAGAACAAATTTTATGCTCAGGATTCAGGATTGGGCAAGGAGATGTGACTGATGAGGTGTTCAGGATCCTGCATATTGACAGAAACATGGCACATAAAGGAATCCCTTGAAGACAATAACGCTAAGTTTTGCTCCAGGCATATTCATTTAAGATGCTGGTAGGACATTGGGTAGACATTTAGAACTAAAAGACGTTCCTCAAGAAAAAAAGAAAAGTCTTTGTATGTAGGTTTAAGTATTAGAGTGGATTTTCCCCCTAAATTCTTTCCATGGGGTTCAGGTAGTACCTACGAAGTCTATGAAGTGGATACGTCATGGGCTAGCCAATGAGTATATGGCATTCTATTCAGCTGTTGCCACCTAGAACCTTTGCCAGAATAGGTGTATGACCCAAGCCACCCCTTCTAAACACACTGCACACATGCAGAGGTTTTTACTGGGACTTCAAAGTTATACAGTGCAAACCTGGTGGTGCGAGTGGCCTTATATTTTAATGCCTTGCTAAATACTTTGTGACAATGAAACACAGAGCGGAACCTATGGAAGAGACCTTTGACAGAATCACAGAACAACTAAATCCAACATGGGCTGAATCCACAGGCACCAAGAGTCTCCTCAATTCTGTGAGCCAATTATTTTCTTTTACATTTAAGCTCATTTGAATTATATTACCGTGACATGAACCTAACACAGTACTGACAAATGAAGAAATCATTTACATGAGATTATACTTAGAAACCAAATAATTTTCAAAGAAAGGGAGAGTTTTACCTTTGATAAAGATATCAGAGGAATCAATAAAATTGTGAAGTACTAAAACAGTACTGTGAAAAGGGTCTTAGTTGATGATGACAATTTCAAACTGCAAAGATATATGATTAGAAAGTGGGGTTGTAACCTTTTATTTTTAAATGGAAAATACTATCTAAATAAATTTTTTTGGTAAGTAGACATAGAATTAGCTATGTAGACCAAAAAAAGAACCACCAAAGGAAGGCTTTTTAATAATGGAAATTTTTGAGCATACTTATAACCCACAGAAAAAAAAATTGTGGAAGGAGATAATTAGGATGCCATGCAGAAAATAAATGATAGCAACTTCTATAGCTAGATAGGAAATATGAGTTCAAAAGTAGATGTGATATATTTATTAATAAATTTAAAAGAGCATACTGTAAATTGATTATCAGCTCATTTAAAGAAGCTGGTGACCTATTTGCATTCCACATCATACCCTTTCATAAGGACTATAAGACTCAAATACTTGTTGATTTACCATAGCAAATTGCAATTATAGCAAATAATTTTGTAATAGTTCTTTTTAAAGCAATGAATGAGGTTAGATGTCATTTGCAAAGTAAAATTTGTATTTGTAGAAGAGAGGCATTATCATTGCTTCTATCAAATTAATATATATTCTCATTAAATCATTCTTATGCTCACAATTACCTAAAATAATTTATATGAAAGCCAAAGAAGGCAAAATAAAACTTGATTTAACTAAGGGAAATTATTTTTTTAAGTTTCCTTTATTATCTTGATTAACACAGATAGTTAAGTGTCATGATGATTAAATGATTTAGTTCAAAAATTAAATTTTTCTTAAACTATAAAAACTGACAAGAATTCATGACCTTCACCTGTCAGTTTCTTTCTGCATGATCCAACATTTACCTTTGTCTTACTTCTCTATTTTATTTTACATTTAGACTTTCTGTAGTTTAGGATTTTGCTGCATAATGAGATTCATCAGTGCTTCTGGATTTTACACATCCAAGATATCCAGATTGTTCTTTTATTCATATCCATCTGGTCAAATGATTATAACCATTTCTTTCCAATATAGAGTCCACAGTGGAATTTACCCTTACCTCTGAGTGTCATTAATAAAATGTGCATGATAGGAAAAGCATCTGCAGTTTAAATAGTGATGAAATGTCATAGCAAAAAGTAAACCAAATAATTAATGTTTAATATTGCCAAAATTTCTATGTTAGTTTACATATTTGGTCATAACATTTTTATAACTTCTATCAGGATTGACAGTTATTTTGGTAATTGACATATACATACAACATTTAGAAGGTGAGGGGAGATGAGAACAATATTATATAGGAAAAAGAATAAAATCCAAGGGATCATAAAACTGAATAAAGATGGAATTAGTGGAGTTGTCTTACCCCAATAGCCATTCACTCTTTCTTTAATCTGAGGTAGTCTTTAATGTTGGTTCAATTAAGTTTTATTCTAACTCAAATTCTTAGATGCAAATTGCTGAAAAACAAACTCCTACTCTGAACATCACCTATCATGTTTCAAAGAAACAGTGTGCTTTTGTTTCCTTTTTAACCTAAAGTGCTTTATGTTTGTCAGTTGTCATTAAAATGGTGCAGGACCCTATGATCCTTTCCACCATGTCCTCAGCCTGCCTTTCGCCACTGCAAAACCTTCAGCCAAGTTTAATCAGAAAAGTGAGAAGATGCAAAAGCAAAGAAAAGCAGTAAAACAGGACAAAACAATAAAAGTTTAGTCAATAAACAAAGTCAGGGACCTTTAGTTCCTTCTCAAAAGCTATAGATAATATTCTGAGCTATATCCCATGAACTGTCTTATCGGTTCTGAAATGCACACCAGGTGGAAGAAGTTAACTACAATCAAAAAACTGTAGCCACGACTTAGGCTGAGACAATTCCTGGAACTGGCCTCAAGAAAATGGGAACAAACCAACCCCGAGAGAGGACACTGATCAAACCACTGCATGACCAATTTCAAGATGACCATCAGAGCTGACTGTGCCGTTTCTGAATTTAACCTCCTCCCTCATCTATAAAAGCTCTTCCCACAGTTAGGGGAGTTGACCATTGGACCAGAGTTCACCCCACCACTCTCCACTTTGCAAGCATCCAAAATAAACCAAACTTTGTTTTCTTTATTGGCTTTTGTGAGCAAACACTTTCAGTAACATCATCAGTATGTTAAAATCAAAAACAAATGGAGACCAGCCTTGAAAATCCCAAGCAGACTAAACCAGTTCGATCATACAAGCAAAGCTTAATTTATCTTATTTTGTTTGACTAACTTTACCTGTGCCATTTCTTGCTTACGCCTCTGGAAATCATAAGTAAAACTTTAACTGTTTCCCAAAATTAATATGAGGTAACTATTAACCAATTTCTTATTTTTTAAGAAAATTCTAATATTATAACCAATCACTGGTTTTAAAAAAAAGTCCCTCTCTTCTCAGTATATAAACTACTTCATAACAAGACAACCCTGAGCCTCATTTCATGCTTTGGTGAGCACTCCTGGGTCTCAAACTCATTTTTTGTTGGCATATGTACAATCAACTTTTACAAATAATTACTACTTTAGTGCATTCGTTTTAATTCTGTTATTTCTGACCTTTAACAAATATAAAACACAAATGCATGACACTTACCTGAATTTTTGTGAATATACAACAAATAGATGTGAAGTCCAATATTTGAATCCTTCTTAACAGAACTCTCTTTGGGCTGGTCATCAGGGCTTTGACTTTCAGGCCATCAGCATTGGAGAAAGGTGAGGAGTTCCCTAACCAGCTCCCCATACTTGCGTTTTCCCACAAGTGTGATGCCTGAGCAATCTGGGTGCCACCATCCTGGGTCCCAGCATTACCCTTAGCCTGCCTGTTTATAAACTCCACTCAGGCTTAATTATCTCACCTGTCTAAGATATTACATTCAGCTGAGTGATCACTTCTATAACATTCTCAATCTTTCAAAAGTGATAATTTTATGTGTTATGTATGGACATTAATTTTCAATTTTATTTATATTCTGGGTAAAAATATAATACATTATTTGGGGAGTTATTTTCAATTTATAGAACAATTTGATGATGTCGCCTATGCATCCTACATACAGTATATATACTTTTGAAAATGTATGAGGCATTTCATGCACTTAAATTTTGGAATGAAGTACTCTTGGGTGTCAAGCACTGCTGCAACTGCATACTAAGTTTCTAACAATATTCAGCAATTTCTCCTGACACAGTGAAGCGGAATTATACTGTGAAACCTTTTTGATATACATAACTGCTAGGGATATTTTAGGTTAAAAGGCTTTGTTTTCCCCCAGGCAGCAGTATTTTCTCTTTATAAATCATTTTCCTCTTACCTGTTTATTCTGAGTTTTTTTCTTTGTCTTACTCAGCCTTGGAAGACTCCACAAAAATCAAATGTTGTTGAGAAATTTATGGATAAAATCATCAGCAGTATGCTTCTACCCTGAGTACCCATTCTTTGCTTGTTTAATGAATTGTCTGAGTGCAGTCATGTCTGATTCTTTCCAACCCCATGGACTATAGCCTTTCAGGAGTCTCTGTCCATGGAATTTTCATGGCAAGAATACTGGAGCAGGTGACCATTTTCCTCCTCCGGGGGATCTTCCTCAACCAAGGATCAAACCTGTGTCTCTTGCATCTCCTGCATTGGCAGGTGTATTCTTTACCTCTGAGCCACCTGGGAAGCCCAGCTGGCTTGTTAGAGTTGCTATAAAAACTTGCTTATTTGTGGGTGAGTGTTCAGTTTGGGTTTTTTGTAAAGGGACACTAAGAAATGATCAAAACAATGTTAAATTTAAGAAAATTAGACAGAAAAAACTTTTCAAATTTTAGTCATTTATCTTCCTAAATACTGTCATGTACTTCCTTTTATTCACGCAAATGTCTAATTAATCAAATATAGTTTCATGGTAATTGTGTATTTCCACATTTCACCCTTTTTCACTTAATAATCTATCTTTCCATTAGCATTATTAAGATTAAGTGGTTGTGTGCCCTCATGCTAAGTTGCTTCAGTTGTGTCTGACTCTTTGTGACCCCATGGACTGTAGCCCTCCAGGCTTCTCTGTCCATGGGATTTTCCAGGCAAGAATACTGGAGTGGATTGCTATGCCTCCTCCAGGAGATATTCCTGACCCAAGGATCGAATCCATGTCTCTGCCAGCTCCTGCTTTGTAGGTGGATTTTTACCACTGAGCCGGAGGGAAGCCCCTAAATTAGTCAGATATTTAACTGTCTGTCTCTCTCACTTTAATGATCAGCAGCCTCACAGTTTTACATAGATATCTACAAATATGACATGAAAGTTTCAAAATACATAAAGACTTAAAAATAAATATATTATATCATTATTTTAAAACTGGGTTAATTCTTATACTATTTTTTTATAAAATGTAACTGCCAAAATCTAAATATATATGAGATGTATTCCTTCTTTTTACACTTAACCAAAATACAGTCAAGTGCATTGGATCATTCAAGACTCACTTGAATAAATTTTTTAAATATCATATGTGTGCATATGTTTATTTGATCAATTCATCATTATAATAGGCTTTATCAATTATCCACAAGTGTAACCTAGGGATAAAGTAGAGAGGAGATTATGAGAAAAATGCTTCTAAAAATAAAATACAGCTTGTATAAATAATAATACATTGAAACAATAACACATTAAATAATATTTAATGCCATTATTCTGAGCTATTTTCATAAGTAGACATATATTCTACATGTATAAAACTTTTTCTAGATTTATAATCATATATATAATGTATAAATAACTTTCATTCTTATTTTGGAAATTATAACTGTATCACAAGTATTTCTGCTTCTAAGAGAATTTTTATAGTTGTCATGGTAAATATGTTTAATAAGCCATTTGTTGATATTATTTACTAAGTTTTTATAATACTACCAAATGCTCTAATTTTTGAGAAAAAATTTGCTCGCTATGCCAGCAAATTTGGAAAACTCAGCAGTGGCCACTGGACTGGAGAACATCAACTTTCACTCCAGTCCCAAAGATAAGTAATGCCTAAGAATGCTCAAACTACCACACAATTGCACTCATCTCACACACTAGTAAAGCTCAAAATTCTCAAAGCCAGGCTTCAACAGTACGTGAACAATGAACCTCCAGATGTTTTAGGTGGATTTAAAAAAGGCAGAGGAATCAGAGATCAAACAGCCAACATCCACTGGATTATCTAAAAAGTACGAGAGTTCCAGAAAACCATCTACTTCTGCTTTATTGACTATGTTAAGGTCTCTGACTGTGTGGGTCATAACAAACTATGGAAAATTCTTTAAAGATGGGAATACCAGATCACCTGACCTGCCTCCTGAGAAATCTGTATGCAGGTCAGGAAGCAGCAGTTAGGATGGACATAGAACAACAGACTGGTTTCAAATAGGGAAAGGAGTACATCAAGGCTGTCTGCGGTCACCCTGCTTTTTAAACTCATATGCAGAGTACATCATGAGAAATGCTGGGCTGCAGGAAGCACAAGCTGGAATCAAGATTGCCGAGAGAAATATCAATAACCTCAGATATGCAGATGACACCACTCTTATGGCAGAAAGTGAAGAAAAACTAAAGAGGCTCTTGATGAAAGTGAAAGAGGAGAGTAAAAGAGTTGGCTTAAAGCTCAACATTCTTTGGAGCTGAAACTCCAATACTTTGGCCACCTGATGTGAAGAGCTGACTCATTTGAAAAGACCCTGATGCTGGGAAAGATTGAGGGAAGGAGGAGAAGGGGATGACAGAAGATGAGATGGTTGGATGGCATCACTGACTCTATGGACATGTGTTTGGGTGAACTCCGGGCGTTGGTGATGGACAGAGAGGCCTGGGATTCTGCAGTTCATGGGGTCACAAAGACTCAGACACAACTGAGTGACTAAACTGAGCTGAACTGAAGAAGAACTAAAGAGCCTCTTGATGAAAGTGAAAGAGGAGAGTGAAAAAGTTGGCTTAAAACTCAACATTCAGAAAATGAAGATCATGGCATCTGGTCCTATCACTTCATGGGAAATATATGGGGAAACAGTGGAAACAGTGACAGACTTTATTTTTGGGGGCTCCAAAATCACTGCAGATGGTGACTTCAACCATGAAATTAAAAGATGTTTGCTCCTTGGAAGAAAAGTTATGACCAACATAGACAGCATGTTAAAAAATAGAGGCATTATTTTGCCAACAAAAGTCCATCTAGTCAAGCAATGGTTTTTCCAGGAGTCATGTATGGAGGTGAGAGTTGGACTATAAAGAAAGCTGAGCACTGCAGAATAGATCCGTTTGAACTGTGGTGTTGGAGAAGACTCTTGAGAGTCCCTTGGACTGCAAGGAGATCCATCCAGTCCTTCCTAATGGAAATCAGTCCTGAATATTCATTGGAAGGACTGATGTTGAAGGTGAAACTCCAATACTTTGGAAACCCAATGTGAAGAACTGACTCATTTGAAATGACCCTGATGCTGAGAAAGATNCTGAAGAAGAACTAAAGAGCCTCTTGATGAAAGTGAAAGAGGAGAGTGAAAAAGTTGGCTTAAAACTCAACATTCAGAAAATGAAGATCATGGCATCTGGTCCTATCACTTCATGGGAAATATATGGGGAAACAGTGGAAACAGTGACAGACTTTATTTTTGGGGGCTCCAAAATCACTGCAGATGGTGACTTCAACCATGAAATTAAAAGATGTTTGCTCCTTGGAAGAAAAGTTATGACCAACATAGACAGCATGTTAAAAAATAGAGGCATTATTTTGCCAACAAAAGTCCATCTAGTCAAGCAATGGTTTTTCCAGGAGTCATGTATGGAGGTGAGAGTTGGACTATAAAGAAAGCTGAGCACTGCAGAATAGATCCGTTTGAACTGTGGTGTTGGAGAAGACTCTTGAGAGTCCCTTGGACTGCAAGGAGATCCATCCAGTCCTTCCTAATGGAAATCAGTCCTGAATATTCATTGGAAGGACTGATGTTGAAGGTGAAACTCCAATACTTTGGAAACCCAATGTGAAGAACTGACTCATTTGAAATGACCCTGATGCTGAGAAAGATTGAAGTTGAGACGAGAAGGGGATGACAGAGGATGAGATAGTTGATTGGCATCACCAACTTGATGGACATGAGTTTGAGTAAGTTCCGGGAGTTGGTGATGGACAGGGAGGCTGGCATGCTGTAGTCCATGGGGTCACAAAGAGTCAGACATGACTGTGAGACTGAACTAAACTGAACTGAAAGCTGGCAAAACATCAGAATCTTTCTGTTTCTTCTTAAGTACTGTAAAATTTACTTCTATGAGAGCAAGACCAATGAGTACATTAATTTTTGTTACATTAGGTAAATAAATTGTTGGATTTTTATTGTAATTGCTTTATACTTATAAGTCAGTTAGTAAGAACTGATTTCATAAAAATATTTAATTTTCCCTCTTAAACATATAATCCATTGCTCCAACTTTCAAATAATAAAATATTTCAGTGTAACTTTTAAAGATTCTCTGCCACTATCATATTTACTATCAAATAAATGATTTTTTTAAACCGTTGACCACTCACTGTTTTCCAGCTGAATCTTCAAAGGATATTTAATCAAAGACAGTTTGATTTAAAATTGAGTATATTAATGGAATATCAAGTACTGATTCATACAAATATAAATACCTCTTTCCTCAATTGTTAAGAAATTGTCATACTTCTTAATATTATGATCTTTATATAATAATTGATGGTTTTAAATTGATTTTTTAATTAAAAATCATAATTCCTGGGGACTTCTCTGCTAGCCCAGTGACTGAACCTTCATGCTCCTAATACAGGGCGCCCAGTTTCAACCCCTGGTCAGGGAACAAGATCCCATGTGCCACAACTAAGACCCTGCACAGCCAAATAAATAAATTAAAAAAAAAAAACCCACAATTCCTCATTCTCTTTTAAAAACTAATTAATAAATAAATATTTATATCTTCTTGTATGTATGCCTTAATATACTTTCAGAATTTTAAGACTTTACATATTTTAGTACACATTTTAGATAGTCACATTTGCTTTTTATTTAGGCTGTCATTCTAAATCATACCAATACATTATACTGTTTTATCTTCTACACTGTACATCCTATAATCAATTCCCTATAATGGAGTCAAAAGCTTCCTTTCTATTTCAGGCCCTAAACCTTACTGCAGACCCCAAATCCCACGGTTTCTGGGGATTTCTGAAAAATTCTGATGACTGAAAAATTCTGGATGATATAGTTAATTCCAGATTGTTCCCAAGCTGAATTAAAAGCTTCCTTTCTATTTCAGGCCCTAAACCTTACTGCAGACCCCAAATCCCATGGTTTCTGGGGATTTCTGAAAAGGTCTGATGACTGAAAAAATCTGGATGACATAGTTAATTCCAGATTGTTCCCAAGCTGAATTCAGTTTAGGAGTACAGTTCAGAAAGAAGATTTAGCACCCAAGCAACAATATAAAGGGAGTTTCATGCATCTCTCATATAGCATCTATTCAAGCTGGTTTTGGCTATAATGTCCATTTTTCACATCTAATATTTCATTGTCATCATCCCTCTACCTGAGCAATATCTAAATATAGATATTAAATATCTATATTTCACTCTGAAACTTACTTATATTTTCTATGTGGGCATCTGCTGTGGTGTTCATTTAATCTGATAGGAGACTCCACTTTGGGCCTAACAATTGATCAATGAAAAAATGTCAACTCTCATTTACCAATATAAGGTTATAGAAAATTTTGTAAGGCTCACAGTTTTATTGCATAGGTAGCCCACGCCCAGTTATTATTTATGGTCACTTTGTTGGTATATCACAGAAGAAACTGTGTGGTTTATCAACATTTAGCACTTCACTTGTATATGAAACATTTATTATTTGATTCCCAAGTATATTTCATTATCCAGATGTTGGTGCAGGCTACATTTTCTCTTCCTCAAAACAAGTAAAACTTCAAGTCATACTGCTTTATTACATGAGTTTCTCGTAACTCAAACCATTACAATTTCTGGGAAAGTAAGATATTTTGTCAATAACTGATACGGTGATTTTGGTACCCATGAGAGCACAGGACCTCAGAAGACCCAGGTTCTTACAACTCATAAAATTTCTATCTCGTAATATTTTTTTCTGTCACAATTTCCCCAAGTTTGCTTTTAAAAAAAGGTAGTTGAGTATAAGTTTTGTTTGTTATTTACACAATTTTGGTTTAACTACCTTGTAGTTAGTTCAGTGAATGTCAACTTCTTGTTTGCTAGGGGGTGGTAGATACAGTCTGAAAATACTTAGAAATAGGCTGTTATTAATATTAAAAGATGTAGGTAGATTATTTTAGTTCCATGATTGAATATTAAATCTGGCCTACTTGGTCTTTTTTTTTTTTTTCTTTAAAGACTTCTCTTATAAAGAAGGATTGTTGAAAGGTGATTGAAATTCACCTATATTACCTGAATAACAAGCCACCTCAGGACAACTCTGTCTATCTCCTTTTCTTAGTGGGGATTGTTGCAGACAAACCTATTTTCTGTAGGAATGTTCTCCTAATCTTTGCCCCTTCCTCGAATCACAAAAAAAGGCTGACCAGAATTCTCATGTGTCTTAATGTCACCTTAAGAGCACGTGGAAGATAGCTTTGTTAAACCATCCCTGTAAAACAGGTGACCTTTGAACCCATACAAAGTGGCAACACAGCTGCTACTGTTCAGTCCCTCAGTGATGTCCAGCTCTTTGCGACCCCATGGACTGCATGTAACCTGATCCTAAAGGAAATCAGTCCTGACTATTCATTGGAAGGACTGATGCTGAAGCTGAAACTCCAACACTTTGGCCACCTGATAGGAAGAACTGGTTCATTGGAAAAGACCCTGATGCTGGGAAAGATTGAAGGCAGCAGGAGAAGGGGACGACAGAGGACAAGATGTTTGGATGCCATCACCAACAGGATGGAATGAATTTGAGCAATCTCTGGGTGTTGGTAATGGACAAGGAGCCTGGCGTGCTGCAGTCCATGGGGTTGCAAAGAGATGAACATGACTGGAAAGCTGAACTGAACTGAACTTGCTTTCTATTTTGCAGACTGGGGCTAATATAAGATAGATTTTAAAATTTTGCATTATGGTAAGACCATTCTTTCAGTTTGTTCTGGCAGTGATATTATATCAAAGTCTGGAGATTGGTTTGACGAGTTCTTTCTCTTTGCAGTGACTCCCACCTTCCACCCACCAAATGATTACTCATTAGTGTACATTTTTATTATGAGCCATTCATCATGGTCTCTTTAACCATTTACCCCTTCCAATTGATATTCTACTACAAATTTGGAGTTGAATCTCAGCTTTTCTAGAGTGGTCTGTATCTTTCATTGTTTGGTTTTAAGTTTCAAGCTTGAGAGCAAACTCCTGGAGGAATCTCCTCTACTCTAGTACTATTTTCTTAGCCTTCAATCTGTATTTAGAACCTAATGAAAATTTGCTTCCTAATACAATCCTCACATAAGCTTCCATTCATTTACACCAATTTGAAACTAGAATCATATTAGTCTTCCATTTATTGAATCATGGGGCAAGAAGTTTGGGATACAAAATTTAGAGTTCAGTTTGGATTTTAGAATATCTAAAAATTCTGTCTCATTATTGTGGAAATGACTATAAATTTCCCCCAGGAGTTGATTATGCTCAATTCTTATTTCAATTGAGAGAGTCTTTGTAGTTACTTTAGTGGACTTAATAAATCATACCCACTATCATATCTGGCCATTATAGTCAGACCCCTTAAATTAAGATAGTATACCTAAGACTTGATTTAATGAATAAAATCAGGTAGAAGTGTGTTGTGTTAGTTCCAATTAGCTAAACCTTAGTGACATCAACTCTGTACTTTTGGGATTCATGAACTGCCATGTTAAAGCTGAACTATCTTGCTGAACAGATAAAGAAAAGCTTAAACATCCAGTACCTCAGATAATCACAGAACTCAGTAGAAATTCAGTTCGATCCACATACATAAGTAATGTTGTTAGGAATAGCATGAAAACTGCCTAGCTGAGCACAGCCCAGATTGCAGACTTGGGAGAAAGGAAATATTATATATATTTTAATACAAAAGTTTATAAAGTAGTTTGTTACTAAGCATTAGTTAATTAAAGGACACATAATTTCAAAAATACTATTTGAGTAACTTGATAGATTACTTGTCGAAAATACATAAATTGCAAAATTAATTATGTACAATTTTGCACTAAGTAATAATACTTCCATAAGTTATTTAAACATAATAATGTACTGCCATCTACTGGATTATGATGAATCAACAGGTCCCCGAATGCACTGTTGTTATGTAGTCATGATATTTTGATGACGGGGGAGTCAAAAGTCACATGTTTGTAGCTAAAAGAAAACTTTATTTTTCAAATGGTTTGTAAGTATATATTGGAGAAAAAGAATGGAGCATATTTCTCTTTCTGACTCTCATTCTACCCATACACAAATACATACACCAACACTTCTCTAGGGATTATAGGAATTATATAAAAATGACTAGTTTATAGCTTGATTCCTGTGAACAAAGGTCTTGCAATATGTTTGGAGAAGCAAAATATCCTTACATAACAAAGAAAACAGTAAAATAAAAGGTTCAATTACAAACTATAAAGAGTCATGAAAATACTGTAAAGATTAGAAATATAGTTTAGGATTAGATTTTTGTTTGAGACAAACCTGCGTGTGAATCTTATGTCTGCACGTAGCTGACATATCATTATGTAAAATTATTCTATAAGCCTCAATTTCCTTATAGGTATTCTCTGAATGGAAGCTTGCTGATGGGAGAGACTGACTGAGAGGGAAAGTAGGTTTTGTTCTGAAGGGTGGGGCAGTACTCAGTAAATCATTAATCCAATTTTCTGTGGATGGGTGAGGCTGTGTTCCCTCCCTGTTATTTCAGTTCAGTTCAGGTCAGTCATTTCAGTTGCTCAGTCATGTCCAACTCTTTGCCACCCCATGAATCCCAGCACGCCAGGCCTCCCTGTCCATTACCAACTCCCGGAGTTCACTCAGACTCAAGTCTACCGAGTCAGTGATGCCATCCAGCCATCTTATCCTCTGTTGTCCCCTTCTCCTCCTGCCCCCAACCCCTCCCAGCATGAGTCTTTTCCAATGAGTCAACTCTTCACATGAGGTGGCCAAAGTACTGGAGTTTCAGCTTTAGCATCATTCCTTCCAAAGAAATCCCAGGGCTGATCTCCTTCAGAATGGACTGGTTGGATCTCCTTGCAGTCCAAGGGACTCTCAAGAGTCTTCTCCAACACCACAATTCAAAAGCATCAATTTTTTGGCACTTAGCTTTCTTCAGAGTACAATCCTCACATCCATATATGACCACAGGAAAAAACCATAGACTTGACTAGATGGACTTTTGTTGGCAAAGTAATGTCTCTGCTTCTCAACATGCTCTCTAGGTTGGTCATAACTTTTCTTCCAAGGAGTAAAGCATCTTTTAA